>JAWZYV010018339.1:0-28760 GCA_038373885.1 Cheiracanthium punctorium
TAATTTTCTAGTCGAGCCCCAGAACTATCTTTCGATGAGCTTGACACAGCAGCATCGCAAACAGGATGCTGGGAATGAGTTAAACAAGATGGTGGCACTCTTGCAGGAATGCACCAAATAGGAGCAGCGAAGTGTTATTACATTTCTGTTAGTGAAAGGTTGAAACCAATCGAAATTCTCCATCGGATGCCAGGACAATAGGTTGAAAGGTGTTAGATTTGAGCACAAGTTCATGAGTGAGCTTATAGAAATCTAATGATGCTCCGCTGCTCCATCCATGTGCAAATGTTCAAGGGTGCCACCCTCTTGTTTCTCTTATTCGCAGCATACAGTTTAGCGAGGCAGGCGTCCCAGGAACATCTGATAATAGTTCTAGGTCACCACCAATGATTTCAAATAAGCACAAACATTGTTGAAGATTTGTACTTTTCACAAAGCTTTTCCGGCAATTTATTGGATGAGCTTGTATATACAGTTCACAAGAGTAGATGGTATAGCTCGTAAAAGTTGGTGAATGTTTCACATGAAAGTAAAATGAATATTCTGATTGAAATTACGAAAAGTACATCAAATTTATTTATAGTGAGGACTAATGCATCGGTAATCACATAGGTATTGTAGTTCATTTCCATGTCGTTCTATCATGCTGCAGTCTAAAAGTATGTTTATTCGCTTACTTTATATTTTAAATATCGCACTAAAGGTAACTTAACACAGCACGAAATATTCAAATTTAAGCCAAACAAAAGTTCCATTAAAACAATTTTTAACTGAATTATAAAATACCTGAAAAGTGATTAAAAAATTAATGCAATCAAAGACGGTATTTTCCTTAGATTGATAATGCCTGTTGTCAATATATAACCTTTTTTATAAAGTTTTCAAATAGGAAGAAAATACTCCCAATTTAACATTTCACAGAATTGATACACTGTAAGAAATACATGTAATTTTACCACATATATTGCGGTAAAATAATACAGCACAAGTGCTGCAGTTTTGGAAAACAGTACTGTGTGTTGTAAATTCACTCTCCAAATGATGTAATGACGTTGATAATCTAATCACGAAGAATTTTGTGCAACAAACTTATACAGTCTTTACATCACAATGTGTTGGCGTTACGTTTACCCACACGTTGTGCAGTAATTTAGGTAAACATTTTCCCAGTGTAGACTATGACTGACCCTATGATCAAATAAATACGTTAACAGCTTAAAATTAATCGTTTTAAGATATATTTGGCTCAATAATGATTATCTCTTTATCTACGTTTTTATATCTCTTTTTTTTACAGATATTATATGTGTCTCCAAATACGAAATGATATTCTAAGCGGAAAGTGAGTATTAATTTGCTGAAATATTAACTTTATGCTTTTGCCACAATCATAATATCATAATTATGTTATAACTAGTTAACAAGATTTTGTGGAAGTACTTTGCAGTTTATTAAAATTATATTATCAGTTAATACATCTTTATTAACGGTAACTCTTCCAAGAGATATATATTCCTATGCTCATAAGTAATATGTTTTAAGTGATAAACTGAAGGACATATTGAAGATAATAGAAAAATATTACAACTAAAACTGACGGTTTAGAATACAACATTAATTTTCATCTTATAGGTTTATCGAAATTCTCTATTTTACAAATTATTCAAAAATTAGTTTAATCATGCGACATTTTGTACAAATTTTTCGTGGTATATGTATGTACTGTACCTCGAGCAAATTTTTTCTAATAAATATTCAAAAAGAAGAAACTTATAAATATTTGAAAAACACCTGTTCTACGATGGAAAAAAAAATATGTTGCATACCTGTCCCTATGCAGACATTGTTCACGGAGGATTCAAAGATTATCATCCTTTTGTTTAATCGATTGATAATATTTTAAATCTATTTCCTGAATTTATATTTCCACAAGTTAAGTATTTTTTTCGGAATTTTTCGTAAAATAAATATAAAAACATTTTTAATCTCGAAATTACTATTCCTTCATTTATATTAATATTCCTTCATCTAAGATCTTAATTTTATTTATGTAATGCACGTTGACGAAATGAAATTTAAACAACCCTCTCTTTCAGACTTCGTTGTTCTCCCTTTTTGCTTGCATCTTACTTGGCGCAGTCTCATTTTGGCGACTATGACTCTGACTTACACAAAGACGACTATTTATCTATGTTCCCTCTGGTGCCTAATCAAACTCGAGTGGAAGAAATTAAAATTATGGAATTACATAAGCTGCATAAGTAAGTTAAAAATGCAGAATTTTGTTCTGTTTTAAAATAGCAGTTGTAGAAAAAATATCATCATCATCATTATGATAAAATATTTTTATCTGTTTAATTTTTGAGTAATCATTTAGTTTTAAAATACAGAGTTCTGTTTGTATTAGTTATTAATAAAGGAGCCAGATTTAACCTCTTGAGAGCAGCTCAAGAGGCTTGCTTAGATCTACCTTCTTGCTTAGATCTAGCTACTCCTGGTCCCAAGGGAATTAAGCACCATCCGCAGTAATAAAGTGCAATACTATCTTCATAATAATGCAACACCAAACTTATCACAGACGAATGAATTATTTTTATATGCGCATTTACTTTTTTTTAAAAGCTTTTTCTTTCTATCTGAAGGGTCAGCAGTCGACCCCTCAGGACATTTTTAAGGTTTGAAGTCAGGTTTGACTGCTACAAGGGCCGGAGATTTTAGTCATTTCACTATAAGAGCGGCTAGTGGGCAAGTCATCGCTGCTTCCTATGAGTGGTTTCATAATTTTGAACCAGTTACGTATGAGATAGAACACTTGCAACAGCACCCTTAGAGGTATAGTTTGAACATGGAGGATATTGGTACCAGGACATAATCTACTTGCACCAGCTCTGTTTGGGGTTTAGCATACACGGTCCTACAGCAGTCCAGTCGAGAGAGGTTGTTTTCGTCCCAAGTACTGATCAATGAGGTCGGCGCTGCTTCACTCTCCATCGTCTTATGGGAACCGAGTTTAATTGATTTGGCCATTGCCGGATACTTTCTTTAGAGTGGAAAAAAGCATTATCTCAGAAAGATTTTTTTTCCCGGTTAATGCGATTTAAAATTTTAAAGCGATTTAAAATTTAAAAAACGTCATGGGATATTATATTAAGCTATAATTTACGCTTCTTATTAAAAATTTTATTCTTTAGATTTCCAACCTTAGGACGTTGTAGTTCGAAATTTACAACAATAAATTTATCATATCAAAAGTGATCTGATAAAGGAAGGCGCTGAGACACTGAGATCTAAAACTGAGACTCAGGTTTAGATGAAAATTATTGCTATGATTTAGATGAAAATGATTTTGTTATCTAATAATGCCTTTTACACTAATAGTACATTAAACTAAACTAACATATATCTATATTTTATCTTCAGGGGACTAACTCCAGATGAAGCTGAAATATATTTTTTGAAAGCAGCCAAGAAGTTAAAAATGTATGGCGTCAGTTTGTACGAAGTCAAAGACTATAGAAACTTCAGCACAATAATAGGCGTCTGTCCGTCCGGTCTCCAAGTCTACAAGCCAATAAAAAGTAAAATGATCTTTCAACGATATGAGTGGTCTAATATTTTGGAGATAACGTCAAAAAGAAACACATTTGCCTTTGAACTTCGCAGGGAAGGGGTACGTTGTCTTCTTTGACAAATTTTACTACTTTTCATTTACTCATTTCGACTTAAGTAGTAATAGTTAACTATTAGTAATACTTCAGAAAGAAATGATCATTGTTATTTTTTATTTGATTAATATCTGGATGAAGCACTCATTATCTGTACAGGGATGATTTTACAATTTTACCAGTTTCATTTTTTATTTTTAATTTTAATTAGAAAGATTAAATCAATTAGCTTCAGAAAAAAATTAATGAAATTTTGAATGCAAAATGGCTTCTTTCGCTCATGATATGAACCGCAAAAAAACGAATATTGTATTATATGACGTCACGTGTGTCCCTGTGTTATATGACGTCCAAATGGGATTTGGGGGGAGGTAACACCCCTAACACTCGCAAAATTCTATTAAGGATAATTTACTTTTTGTTTCTGGTCACTTGGCAAAATTACTCAAATCCAGTCTCAAAAGTAAAAAGTTAAGTAATATAATTTATAAAAAAAATGTAAGTTGGTGAAAACCGATATTTGACTTGGCATCATTAAATCACCTTGGCTTTCATTGAAATTACATGTTGAAATCATTCTGAAATTTTGGAAAACATTTTTTGAAGATAAAAAAAGAAGTATAATTAATTTCATAATTATGGATTTCTAGCCTTTATCCATAAAAAACTTTTTTTTTCTTTTGTCTCTTTAGGAAGCATTGCCTCGTTGTGTCTTTGAATTCACACTGCCTAATCATGAAGCTGCAAAACGACTTTGGAAAACTTGCATAGAGTACTATACATTTTACAGGTAAGAATGTGGTTTTCTCGAATTCAAGCGTATGTTTACTTGTTGTGATGTAGCACATTTGCGAGCGTAGATGCGAGCATTTTAGTTTTTAAGCCCTTACAAAGAAGGCCTGAACTTTTCTTTTAAGATATTTAACTCGATTTAACTTTACATTGCATGCTTCGTACGTTTAACTAATAAAATCTTGTTCATCGCAGACTTTTTATCTCATCAAATGCAAACTGTTCGAATCAATTTTTAAATAAATAAGTTCGTTTGAAGCATAATTTGACCAAAAGAAAAGAATTATTTTATGTTTCGAAATTTTAAGACATTTTTTAAAATTTGTTCTATGGTGATTTTTCGTCCTCCTGATGCCTACTTTGATCCCTCTGAATCTGTCGGTTGAATATGGCAACATACTGTACATACGTGTGTGATGACGTAGAGCTACAATTATATCTTGTGATGACGCTTTCTTAGTTAAGAAAAAGTTTTTCTTCAAAATTACAATTCGACGAAGTCCCAGAGGTCCTCAGACCTATTGACGGATTTGCACAAGTTCAAAAAGTTTAGATGGGTGATAAAAGGTATTATTTCCCCAGCAGTTTTCGTTTGTATAGGTCATCTATAATTTACCACTAGAGGAGCAAGAAAGGTACACTAATTTTGAATTTTCATAGAACTTTGGCAGTTTCACCTGTCCATTGACTAAACAGAGTCTACATGACTTAAAGAAAAAAAGAAAGGTTTCTCGCTGGAAGTTCGTGCATTGTTGCGAAGGCAATTAGGGGCCCCAGTAGCTGTTAATTCTGAGAATTAGCTCATTTTTGGAACAAAATGTCTTTTATTGAAAGTAAACGAAGATATTCAAGGAGGGCAAAAATAATCCCAATTAATTCTCAAATTCATTCAATTTATTTTGAAAGAATTTAAAAACTTACACATTTATCTTTAACCTACTTTCTGCGTTGGATAAAAACTGCTTGAACATTTCTATAAAAGTAATTAAATATCTTGTTTCTGTAGACTGAAACGCCCGAAGTCTATTCCGAGAACAAGACGATTTCTGTTTCGAAGGAAAATCCACAAAAAGTACATAGGTCCAACGGAATACAAACTCAATGAAATGTATGCTACGACAGAATGACACAAAAGTATCACTTTGAGAGAAAAAGCTACTTTCAACGCCAGCTTCAGAAACAGACAAAACAAAGTGAGTCTTTCTAGAATTTTAATGCAGTTACTGCAATTTTATGTTACAACAAGAACATTCAGGAAAAAGCTAGTGTTCAAAAAAATTCCGCCCTTCGTCAGCTGCAAAGAAATTGTACCATTTACATCCGATTGGTGCCTGCATTTGTTTACTTTCAGTTCCATCCTTTTTATGCACGTGGATGCCGGAACTGTTTTGCAGCTATAGGAAGGTGTACTTTTTTTGCATTAGAGGGACCGGGGAGTAATGTTTTTTCCCGTGTCCTTATTCCTTTAAAGAAAACTACTTAATCTATTGGGTTGGCAACAAAGTAATTGCGTTTTTCCGTATGTCAATATTTCGCCTGGCCAAAACTACTGAAGTTAATTATGCGAAATTTGGCCCGTACGTGAGTTCTTCAACATAGGTGCTAGATCAGAGAGCATTTTCCAAAATTCGTAATCTTAGGGGGGGGGGGGTAAGGGGCCAAAAAGGTCCTTTCACATATCCAGCGTGATCTCAAATAAAAATAGAGATATCCGTGAAATTCTTTCTGTAAAATACAGCAGTCACGAATATCTAAAAACTAATTTCAGGACATTTTTAATATTGTCCTCTAAGGCGGATAGAAGCGAAAAAAGGGGGAGGGTGGCCATCTTTTATGGACGAAAAAAAATACTGCCAGTGAAATTCTTACTTTAAAATGTAACAAATATGAATCGTATGATCAGGCACAGCTTACCTGTAATTAAAAACTTGTTGAAAACTTATTTGCTTGAATTTTATACAAGAAAACGCAATTACTTTGTTGCCAACCCAATAGTAATACGAAATTTGGGATGCTTGTGATTTTTCTTTCTTTCCTTTTTAAAAAAAAACATAGATGCTAGATAAAACAGCATTTTCCAAAGTTTGTAACCTGTGGGGGTTAGGGGGCCAAAATATTTTTTAAAATAAAATGATACCCGTAAAATTCTTTTCCCCTTTCATTGCACATTTGAGAATTTTACCCATTATAATGCACCTGTAAGTCATAATAGACCCCCCCCATTTAGTTTATATTATATAAAGGTCTAATTATTCATATATGTATATACATATTTGGCTCTTTAAGCAGATACCTACACAATTGTGTAGTTGATCTACATCGTCTCAGAAAGGACTTGAGTGTAAATCGTACTTCCTAAGTGGACATCCTATATAAAATCTTATTCTTCATACAAAATGTGAATCATGTATAAAATAATGATTTCTTATATTTCTTTTGAGTTGTGTGTTATTCGAAAAATGTAATTTTACCTACAACTAAAATAAGAAATTTAACGTGAAAGTTATAGTACGAGTCCAGTAAAAAGAAATCCAGCTTTTAAAGGGATGTGCTATATGTTTCATACACACTATAAGAAAAAACCATGCTAAATTACAGCACAGTGTGCTGGTAATCATAACGCCAACACATGTGCTGTAAATTTCAAGCACCTTGAATTTTCAAGCACTGTGTTGTAAATTTACAACACCGTGTTGTAAATAGTTGGCACGATGGCACGGTGGCACAACAGCACATGTGCTGTAAATTTACAGCACCGTGTTGTAAAATTACAGCACATCATTTTCAAGTACCTATGTAAATTCACAACACTGTGTTGTAAAATTACAACACTTCATTTTTCAAGCATCTATGTGAATTTACAACACTGTGTTGTAAATTTAAAGCACCTCATTTTTCGAGCACTTATGTAAATTTACAACACCATGCTATAAAATTACAGCGCTTGATTTTTCAAGCACTGTTGTGTATTTTTACAGCACTTGAATTTTCAAGCACTGTAACGCATTTTTACAGTTCTTTAATTTTCAAGTACTTTCATGGAATTGTACTGCACTTCTGTGTAAGTTTTAGCCTGATACAATTTTTCTACACACATGCATTTATAATTACGTTTCGAGCAAAAATTTATACCTGTCCCTCGATTTGCACGGCACTCAATTTACACTTTTTTTTAAATGAAAACGTTTTATTTTATTTTATTGTGTGTGTACATCAGACATATTTACAATTACTTTTCAAACAAATTTACAGCTATCCCTGTATTTGCTCGGTACTCAATTTACGCAGTTTTCAAATTAAAACTTTAGTTTTTTTAATATTATTTGTGGGATCCTACAATTTACAATTACATTTCAATCAAATTTACAGCTATCTTCCATATTCACTTTACTCAATTTACATGGTTTCGCGTTTACACGGTTTTACATGTTTTTTCTTTTTTTAATCCTACACATTTACAATTAATTTTCAGACAAATTCACACATATCCCTCGATTTGCACGGTACTCAATTTACACTGTTTTTAAATTAAAACTTATTTTACAGGTTTTTTAAATTTTATTTATTGGATTCTACAATTTACAATTACATATCAAAGAAATTTACAGAACTATCCTTCAATATGCACGGTACTCAGTTTTCACGGTTTCGCTTTTATAAAGTTTCAAAATGATTTTTTAAATGTTTTTTTTTTCCCTTATCCTATGGTTTACAATTAATTTTGAAACAAATTTACTCCCATCCCTCGATTTGCACGGTACTCAGTTTACACTGTTTTTAAATGAGAACTTATTTTAGAGGTTTTTTTAAATTTTATTTATTGGGTCCTATACAATTTAACATTACATTTCAAACAAATTTACAGCTATACATTGGGTCCTATACAATTTAACATTACCTTTCATATGCACAGTACTCAATTTACACGGTTTCGTGTTTATACGGATTTTGGAATGAATTTTTTTTTCAGTTTTGTTAAATCCTACACATTTACAATTAATTTTTAAACAAATTTACACTTATCCCTCGATTAGCACGGTATTCAATTTACACTGTTTTTAAATGAAAACTTATTTTAGAGGGTTTTTATTTTAAATTTTATTTATTGGATACTACAATTTACAATTACATTTCAAACAAATTTATGGCTATTCTTCGGTATGCCCGGTACTCAATTTATACGGTTTCATGTTTACACGGTTTTTAAATAATTTTCTTTTATCCTACACATTTACAGTTAATTTTCAAACAAATTTACCCCGATTGTCACAGTACTAAACTTACACTGTTTTTAAATGAAAACTTTTTTCTCTAACTCTGAAATAGTTAGAAATTTTGCACAACCATTTAAAATATGTAGAAAAATCTTGCTCCTTTAAAAAAACAGAAAGATCTGCGATAAATATTTTTGTTGTTGACATTTTTCGAAACAGCACTAATGTCAAATTACAAAATGTGAATTTAACCAAAGCATTGCAAGTGGCAGTGGAAAATTTCGGAATGAGATTTTCATTCTTGAAGCTGAGATCATTTGCTATTAAAATAAATTGCAAACTCACAGTCACCTCTATGTCTAATATGTTAATGTTATAGTGATGCATAGCTGTAGGAGACTATAACTTTAAAAAAGAACTTTTGTGAGTGTGTAATAGCTTGATAATTAAACATGGCAATATTTTTAACAAAAACGTAAAATTAAAGTCTCGTGAACATAGCTTTGAAATTAATTTATTTTAAAAACTAAGTAAGCAAACTTACATCCAAGCTTGAAGGGGGGGGGTAATAATTCTTGACTTGTAAAGGACTAAGGTTCCTCTTATTCACAGGGCCAAGTTATAAGTTAAGATCATGCAAACAGATTTTTTCAAAACTTGGTTTGTATGGAGTTGTTTTATACATACCCGTAAAAGGCAGGCCCGTTGTATTTCTAGAGTTAAGATGCTTCAGTGTTTTGTTTTTTTACTATGTCACTCAGCTACATTTATACATGCTTTCTCTTATTAATATCTTCTTCCACAAATCCAGATATTTAAAGAATACTTGTTGAAAAGGTAAATTAAGCATAATGGTAATATACAATGATTTAATGTGCTATTTATTTTTTATTTTACTTTCTTGGAACAAATACAGGCCTTTAAGTTCTAAAGTAAAGATATAAATAAAGATATGGCAGGACAAAATTTCATGCTGTTCTTTGAAAAATTCAGTATAATGCTTTTAATTTATAGTTTAATAGATGAATAAAACTTATCATTATATAAATTAGTAAATTTAAAAATTGCATTGAAATTATTTATCTAGAATAATTTTTGGTAGTTTCAAATTAAAAGTCATATTTATTAAAATTGCTTACGATAAGATTTTTTTTATTAAATATAAATTAATATATTCAAAACAATCACAAGTAAAGTAATTTAATAAAATAACAAAAGCACTCAACAAAAATCTGGTGGTGAAAAGGTAAAACTAATTAAAAACTTTGTAAAATAACTCATAAAAGATACAAATTGAGGTCTATAATTTTGAGTAATACAAAAAGTCCACTCTTCTTCAGTTACAAAAAGTCAGTCATCTGCACAAGAAAAAGGCTATTCTTTCTGACTGGGGTTGACTTTCTTGATACTGTAGAAAAGTACACTTTTTTGTACCAACCAAAGGGAGTGTCCTGGATAAATACCCTTTTATTTGTATTATTTTACAAAGTTCTTAATTATTTTTGATTTAATAAAATGTTAGCTTTTAAATAAACTGAAAAAAAGCATTAAATAACAACTGAAATTTAAAACATTAGAAATTTTATTGACTTTCCATATACAGTATATAAAGCTACATAAGTTTTTATATTTCATCTTAATAGTTTAAACCACATACAACATAACTTATTCAGTCTTCTCTTTGATCAAACTTTCCTTAATGAAGAAATATTTTTCAGATGCCTAGGATAAAACAAAAACATGTCATCAGCAAATAAATAAATCCCCAAAAATGTGCTATTCTTTTCTTTTTTGGCTACTATTTCAATATTTCAACTGATTTCATTAACCCATTTGTGCCCAGATATTTTTGCGACTTTCTTCGACTTTTGCTAATACCAGCAATAATAGATAAATTTCTGATGTATACTTCTTGAACAAGGGATGATTTCTTTTAAAATCATTATGCATAACAATTAAAATGTCAACATCCTAATAGGTCATGTTAAAATATTTTGTGAAATTGAGGTTCAAGACTCGTGAATAAAGGCTCGGGAAAATTAATAACGTTTTTGACTGATAGCTAAAATGCCACCCCAAAAAAGGGACACTAGGCATAAATGGGTTAGCTGAAATTTGTTAATATAAACACTTATCGATATTTTTGAAAATCTTTATCCAAATAAAATATTTAAAAATGTTAAACTGTGAAAATTTTATCATTATTAAATACAAAATAACAATATATAACGTCATGCAAAAATCAGGTGTTATGCTGGTTTCTTTTTTAAAAGAATGCATAAAATATGTGCTATGTTGAGATTCCTCAACATAAAGGCATTAAACTGCGAAAATACATGTGTAATATTTGGTGGATTTTTGATGTTCCACTATAAATACAAGGTGAGCCAATGGGATGAAATAATTTCTTAAAACTAATAACATTCTAAAAATCATCTTTTGTAAAATTTAGTGATGAAGCAGCGTAATCTACATGAATGAAGATATTGTGTAGGTGCAGAATCGTTTATTTTTGGAAAATAATTTCCAAAAAGTCCTCTATTTTCCCACACACATTCTTGAAGTCTCATTGCAAAGCTGCCTATAAAGTGCACAGCGTTTTTAGCGTTATTGTGGACACAACATGCTGAATCCTTTCTTTTAATGCTTGAAAAGTATTTGGGAGGTTACTTTAAAATATTCTTTGTTTTTAGGTACAGTCACAAATTATATTTATAACACTGAAAGCACAAGACTGCCTTTCCTTTAGTTCGCTTTTAAGGCACACACGCATTGTTCACTCAACCCAGTATTCCATAACTTATTTTCCACTCTCTAGATTGACAACGGTGATGGTCAAAACTGCCTCCCTTTTTCTTTCTTTATAGTGACTTTTTTAAATTATACAGTTTCATTCACTTACCTTGTATGCATATACATAAATACTATATAAATTTATTTCCTTCTTTTTTTTTTCTTTTTCCTTTTTTTAAAATCTGATGTCACTTCTGAAACATTTAAAATGGATTTTTCTGACACAGGAATTATTTAAATCAATCAATGTGAATATTATTCTTTGCTGAAGAACATTTTTTAAGTTTAAATTATTTCAATTAAAATTTTTAGTTATTGAAGAAGGAAGTATACTAAATATAAAGTATTTTTGTTAATAAATAATATAAGCATGTTTTTAAAATTTTACTTCTGAAAGAAAAAACTGTAAGTGTCTTATGAAATTATTACACATTGAACTTGATTATCTACATGTTAAATTCTGAGAGTGGTTGCATGGGAAAAAAAAAAACTATTAATTCGAAAACTCATTTCCTAAAGAAAAAAAAAATCAACATAAATCAACATCAGTACAAAAATATGCAATTAACTCATTAACTCACGTTTGTAAGATGCATAACATTAAACTAGACATTTTTCTTTTAAAATTAATTCCTTAAACAAATCTATAATGTAAACTTCATTTCTTGTTTATACATATCTTGTCCCAAATTGACATATTTTACAAACCACAGAAATGTCACCGTAATCAAATCCTCTTTTACTAAAACATTTTAATGAATTTTATTTGATGTAAAACAATCAATAAATTATTAAAAACTCATCATTTAAAATAAACGTGCATGGCCATGCATTAATTTTCAGATTCTAAAGGTTTAAAAAAAAGAGAGGTGAAGAAAAAGGGGTAGGGGTTAATACACTGCAAAAAAAAGTCTGTTAAACTGACAGAAAAAAACTGTCAGCCAGGACGCCAGTTTATTTCCGTATATTTTATTGAAGTTTTCCGTATTTTTTTCTGTATACGGAATATTTCTGTAAAATAAACTGAGAATCTGTAACATTTACGGAAAACGTCTGTAGAAAAAACGGAAATAAACTGTCGTCCTGGCTGACAGTTTTTTTCTGTAAATTTGACAGAATTTTTTTGCAGTGTAGGCTGGCTTACATATCTACAAGCCTCACAGCAAAATTTCATACCTGGTATTGGTACCCAGTTGAGTTCCAGTGGTAATTGGTCCTGCTCCTTAAGCAATGCTGCTTCCTGACTCTGAATGGTTGCTTTAGGAGGTTGCGAGTTGGTCATTCTTCTCTTGAAAATCCCGACATATTCTAGCCTCTATGAGATGCGGAACCTTTTTACCATTGAAGGCCACATGTAAATTGGGCAGTAATAAAGGAGGCCGTATGAGTCGACGTACCTATGTAATTATAATAGTTTTTGTATAGTCTTAACAATTCATTGCATTACATAGAAATATTACAAAAAAGTCATTATTATTTGGCATAAAAAGTAACAATATAAAAGATTTTTGTATTCCCATACGAGTAATAACTTATTATAACATTAATCATGAATAATTATTTTTTTAATTACAGGTTTATAGATACTGCTGTAATTTTTTATATTTGTATACATTTATTAGCGCAGGGGGATGCAAATAGAATCCAAATATTTAATGGAACTGACAAAAATTAGGTGGCGCCAAACTTTTCTTATATTTTCAAATTTGCTGAAGCAAATGAAATTTTCAGTCGCACGCACCAGTTTTTTTGGTTGCATTGTGCAACCCCTTCTTTGTATACCTGTATCAGCATATGTATATATATATATATATATATATATATATATTCAGATTTTTAAATTATATTTAAATAGCAATTCAATAAAAATAATAAAGTAGAAGCATTTTTAAATAAATTTATTACATTATATGAAGAAATACAATAGAAAAAAGATTTAATTTTTAAAAAAGCAACATAACAACAACTCCTAAAATAATTTTAAAATGAAATGGAAAATTTAAGTTAGTGGGATTTTTGCATTTGTTTCTAGCTTGAAAGCAATTAGTATTTGAATCAAGCTCCGTAACGCAAAACCTTAATTGATCCTCTAAATGAGCATATGTAATTTGCGTTCTTAAACTACTTTTAATTTTTATCATGAGAGAAAATAATGGCTCGCAGCGGTAAGTAGGGGGAATTGGGGTACAATGAAAAATAATTCACTCCTTTTTTTTTTCTGTTCACAAATTTGAATGTGCAATAATAAAATTAATGACAATTTTAACCTACTCTTTTCCCCATCTAAATTAATTTTTATGAGTTTGTAAACAGCATCTTCAGGGTTAAAAAATTTTCAAAAGGTGAAGGTTGACAGTGTTTCATTGTACCCTGTATACTCGGTGTACATTGAAACACTTAAAAACACTTCAGAAACACTCGTATAATATGAGCCAAAATTCAAATTTCAGCATATATGTTTTATGCAGCCTCAACTGAAACAGAGTGATTATGCAGCCAGTTCCTGATTATTGTACGAGCACTTTGGGCCCGTACCCTGGGCATTACATGCAGATAGAAGCCAAAAATTGAGTTTAGACTAATTATACAAAGACACAAAATATGTATAGGTGCACAAAACTTGAAAAATGCCTTAGACACAAAAATGTTTTAGTCAGGTCCTGCATAGACTTAAACTGCATGAAAAACATCTTAGCATAGTTCAAAAAATGTTTTCATTAAAGAAAATCTGTATTTAATTTAACCACTTTTCCCATAATTAAGATAAAATTTTGTTTGTATAAAAATATATTTTGGTAATTTAAATAAAAATTGTGAATCCAACCCCCCTCCCCGAAAAGAAAATACTGTAATAAAAATTTAAGAATGATCCCTGAAATTTAGCATAAATTTTTTAGCATTTTAGAATAAATGCACAAAATGATGAAAAATTTCACATGCTCAACTTTTTTGAAGAACAATAAATTACTTGTGATAATCAATAGTTAAATATAAGAGTAAATAATTTTAAATATAATTAAAAATATGATTTGTGTATGTAGGACATTTAACAATTTCTAAAAATATATGGCATTATACAGAAAAATCATCCAAAAAACAGAATCCAGTCATCAATACTTTAAGAGTTTTAAAATAGTCTACCTTTTATTATTTCATTCCAAAACTTAATTTACTCCGTGTATATTTTTTAATCGAGTAAATATTTTTATTATTCATTATTAAGTACACCTAATTAAATATCAATTTTAAGAACCGTTAAAGAGCTAAGCTTCAAATTATAAAACTTTAAAAATAAAAGCTAAGTTCAGAAATTAAGTTTGATAAAGTTTAAGAATTGTGCTAATATTAAAGTAAATGTAGAGGTCTTTTTCATGGCTTGATTAATATCCTCTTTTAAATTAAATAGAAATTTTCTACACCTTTAATATAAGGGTTGTAATGCAGGCCCTGATTAATGCACGGGCACTTGGGGCATATGCCCTGGGCACACATGCAGAAATAGGCCAATAAATTTAATTTAGAGATTTATAGGGGCACAAAATATTATAAGTCAGGCTCTGTTGTAATGTTAAAATTCAATACTATAAATAATAAAATCGACCAAGACGGTGCGAGCCCCATGTAAACACGGTGACAGTCGCTGGAGCTTGTCAGTTGCTAAGCCCCAGCTACTGTCGCCAACCAGTTTGCACGATCTGTAAAATAAAGAATTTTAACGCATTAAAATTGCACATAAATTCCATTAACAGAAGCACATCAAAACGACAAAATACACCGGTCCATATTAAACCTAAAAAGCGTCTGAAAATTCAGCAACAGGTAATTTAAAATGAACAAACAGTGGACCGTTTTAACCTAAAAACACTACAGTGGATTAAGCAGCCTAGTTGTACAGCTAATGTAAACTAGGCAAACACTGGCCCCTTTTCAATTCCAAAAAACATCGTTGGATATAAAGTCAGTATGATTAGAATAGCACGTAATAGCATTAAACGAAAACAAAAATATCAATTTAAAATTCACATTAAAAACATTGAACATCGTAAAGATTCATTTAAAAAAGCACTTACCTTTAATTTTTTTGTAATTAACTGCCCAGAAATGTCACTAATGCTCTCCTGTTCCTAATATCCACCGGCTTATAACGTACACCATATTTCTTACAAAAACACACATTTTCTTTTCACAGAATAAAATATTTCATTCCTTTCGTTTCATAACACGAAACATTTTCAATTCCAAACATCTATTTTACCAACAAACGACGATAAAATTGCTAAACGCCTGTCTTCAGATTTAACAGAACATCAAACCATGACCACGCGCCCAAGATCAAATATACTGGAATCCTAGTTTAGTTCACTGATAATGGCACACGGTATTCTGATTCGCTATGAATGTCACATGATCGCCAGAAGTGCCACCCTGAATTTAAAAAATCAAGCACGGTGTGCTTGAATTTCTTTATACTGCACGTGTTGTAAATTAGATACAGCGCAGTGTGTTGTAAAATTACAGATATTTAATACAGTGCATGGGTATGTGTATATTCTGTTTTATTATGTGCATTCTGTTTGTATTTCTTTAATCTGGATATTTTATGAAGCGATTAATTTAAGGAAAGTCTCTAAAAATCCTCGATTAACATATATTTATACATTTTTTTTTTACAGGTGAATTGATATGTTTATTTACAATGAACACCTAATAGCACTGAACACTCGACATGAATTTTCTGAAGAAATTTGTTGAATCCCTAACGAATAACTGGAATCAATCCAGCGCAATATCAATTTCTGTTGAAAAAGAAATGGATGACAGCTAAAAAAGATAGTCAGATGACCATTGTACAGATGCCCTGAAAAGAAACAGATTTTTTAAACTTTATCAAATAATGTGACAATGAGTCAGCGGATAAAGCAATCTATCACGAATAAGAATCAGCATACAGGTCCTGCAGATGAGAAAAACAAAATCATTTGAAACATTTGTGTACTGCATATAAGGAATGAATAGTTTTTAAAAATAATGCAGAAACACGTCAATATCCAAACAATAAAAAAGATCAAAAAATCAATATCTGAAGGTTTAAAATGTGGTGATATTTTTTTCATACACGAAGCCTGAAAACATTAGTAAGCCATATCGAGAAAAATATGCTTGAATGTAGAGCATGAATCCATGAATATATGAATGTCTTAGAGTGATGATATTTATTTTTCAAATAGGAAGCCTGACAAAACAATTTTTTTCTCTCCTAAACCCCGAACCAAGGCCCAAGAGGATTACTTCTGAAATCCCAGAAATAGGGTACAAGCTCTCATCTCAGCCGACACCTGCGGCACCCTCCATCACGCCGGGGCGTCATGTTGCAGAATGTCCTCCAGCAGATGTACGAGCCGGTGGTCGCACTGATCGAAAGAAGCACCTTAAACGTCGCTGGAACGTGGTAGCCCGTATTCGAGGAATTTAACATATCGTGGGCGCCATTCCCCAAGCCAGGACAAAGTCTGGCAGAACGGCCACGTACGAGGCCTTGTAGAGCGACTTTGTCTCCTTGTGCAGATCTTCGCAGTTAGCCGTCTTGAGGGCAGAAGACGTCGAAAGGTGGTAGGCGCAGTTGACTACGTGTGAGTCGATGGTGGCGGCGAGATCGTCGAGGACGGCAACAAGGTCAGGTTTTAAATGCATGCAGCCAAGATGGAAACGTGGCCTGAAAAGCCTTCTGTTCCTGGGAGCGCCGGATATATTGCAGCAGTTCATTGCGACGCGCCAACCGGGCGCCATGCGTTCTATGGTAAACCTACAGAATGCGGTTTAATGTCTCAGGACGATTGCAACCGGCACGGCAGCTCCTCTTCAACTCGGGACGGCCACCGAATCTCGTCAAAATCAGCCAGACCGATAACATCCCAAAGGGAGATCTTAGCCCCGTTAAACTTCTCTGGCATATAGGGCAATCCTCTGGTACTTATCGCATCTCGCCAGAACGGCTCGGCGAAAGACTTTCAGGCCTTGAGGGGGCTCCAAACATCCGGATCGCACATCGCCTAACCTCCTGCAACTCTCTTAACTTCAAGTTGAGGATAAGGTCGAGAGAAACCGTGCCTCCGAGGCACCCATCATCTGCCCGAAAACCTAACTGCCAGCAGTCTTGGACCAGCAGGAGAAGAGCCTATTGGCTAATAATTTATGAAAAATTCTCACGAAATTGTTTGAGATCAACCGCAGGTCACCGGGAGACTCGACAGTAGACATCTTAGGGAGGAAAACCGTTCGGCCCAGGTTCTATATGTTGCCCAGAGGCCAGCGCCAAAGCAGCAGTAGATTCATCGTCTTCGCAATTGCCATCCAAGAGAGGGATCTCAGCTTGAGGGCTGGTACTCAATCAGGGTCAATCTTAGGCTGTCCTATCCATATACACATATCTGAACAATGATGCATGACTATAATAGTACATCAAAGAATCGGCAATAGAAGTTTTCAGTGCGATGCTATTTCTTTAGACTGCATTTCAGAAAGCAATATAGATACTCATATGTCGGTAAATGTGAACGAATGTAGTCCATCAAACAATATAAAAATCTGGAGCTCTTGGTTTGTTACTATCCCCTTTTCTCAACTTGTACATCTAAAAATAGCTATGAGCAATGCAAATACTCACATCTGGTTTAACTTCTAAGAATGAATATCAGAAAGCTATTTGCTGTGATGCCATTTTCTTATTAAACAGGAAAGTCTAAAAGTATCCATAAGTAATAAAGTACAAGTCCGTAAAACCAGCACAACAGAAAGGACACATAAAAGTATATTGCGTCTTCTGAATATGAATTATTTGAAATATATATTCCTTATCAACATTTCTTCTACAGAGAAATTTCATTCATTAAATAGAAAAACTTCATATTACTTGAAAATCATTCGAAAACAAGATATAACCACCCAGCAATTGTACAAAGAGGGAAAATCAAATATAATTTGACAAATTTTGATTATACAGTATATATTGATAATTTTAGATTGACCAGTATTGGAAATACTAAATTAAACCTTTGTAAAAGCACAAACCATGAATAAAGTATCACGTTATTTTCAGCTGTGTTTCGTTTCTTATTCGTTCAAAGTGTAGTTTTTTTTCTCATAAAGACCTGGTGGCTAAACATTCTGGTATGGCACATAGATATTACAGACTGTTTGTTCGTATGTATTCACACAACAAAGATTATTTTTTGTGTGTAAACACACACAAAAACTTCCGATGGATAAATTTTTAGGTGCAGCAAATTGACTTTTCAGGTTACGATATAACCACAATGAATAGCAAGTTTAAAATATAATAAAATGGAAAAAAAAAGTTAAAGTGTTCAAAATGTCCTCCTTTTTTTAAATATATAATTAAAAACACTTGAAAAGTAACTCACTTAATTTTAAAAAGTGTGAATGTCAACATACGGTAACTTAAACAAAGTAAAAAGGAAAAGATGTTCTTTCGAGGTGAGCTCCCGTTTCCCAATTAATTGACCCCCCCTTTTTTTTTTTTTTACTTCCTTGTGCGAAGTAAAAGAAAGTAGTCTAATCGCGAAAAATTTCGGAATTAAGATTTTGACTTCATCTAAATTTACTTTTAAGAATTTTTGGGAGACATCTCATCTTATTCACGTATGTAGTATGTTCATATAAGTGCATGTACAGCTGCGGAAAACAACAACAACCAATTGCTCTTTATTTGCGCGTTGTTCGTCGTAAATGTATACCATTCGTTTGCAAATAACGTATACTTTAATTTTCTAGTAATTTAATTTTTTTAAGGGGCATCTTCATATTTAATTCTGCACCAACTTCATTTTTCTCAATGGCAATCAGCTATTTTGCTTTATATTAAAAGAAAGAAAACCTTCAAATTACGCTAAATATAAATGCTCACCAATTTTCTACTATAATTTCCGAAGATATTGAGGAATTCTTTTTTTTGGACAATTTTAAGGGGCTTTCACCAACTTGAAAAACGCTATATTTAAGTAGGTTCCGAACTTTTCGCCTTTCATTAATTTCGCTCGCGATAGTTAAAAGTAATAAATTTCATTTACAAGGAAAATTCTGTAAGGTAAAGTCTTTTGTACGAAGAATATCAGGGTTAGAAATACCACATTACTACAATAAATTTTGCCTTTCTTAGATTAAAATTCATCAGATAAAAATTTATCGATGGTTTTAGAATAATTAATAAGTAAAAACCACTATAGGAAATGGCATTAGTTGCTTCGACTGTGAATGAAATGCATCTGATTACTTTTACAATACAAAATAATTAAAGTTATTAGTATTTTGGATTATTATTGATATTTGGATTTTTTTAGTGTGGTTCAAAATCTTGTTATAAATAAAGCAATTTGATCATAACGTCGATAAGAGTTAAGTCGAAAATATTGTTTCAAATGTTTATGTAAACTCGTTTGAGGGCCAAAAATTATCGTGTCGTACTCTTAATCATGAACTGAGAACTTTTTGTGTAATAAAATATCAAAAGAGTAACACTTATTCCAGTAAAATATTATATACGAGAAAGAAAAGTAGTAATGTTTTCACTGAGAAAAAAATTCGAAGATTTTCTGCGTGTTTTATTAAGACTTAAAACACTTTTTAGAGTCTCAATTTTTTTTCTTACACTGTAACAAGAGTTAATTATTACAGAAGCGTTTCTTAAGATGTGAGGCTCACCAACGCCAAGTTGATAAATGATACTGAGCATTGGTAGATGACTGAAGTATGAAGGTTTAGGGTTCTGGTTTCTCACGCAGTTGTCGATTCGCAATGTGGTCTGGAGTTTCTGACGGTTTTCACCAGAGCGAGGATACACGTTAGAGCCCTTTAAAAAGGCCTTTGCCCAATGCATGCCCATCTCCCTTTTGGACATAATTCTGTTATAGCTTTGCTTTAATCTTATTCACTTTCTAAGCTGTGGTTTACAGTTCAAAAATAGTTCTTAAGGTTAGCTGCTGATGTTTAAGGGAAAAATAAAAGTCTACTAATATTAATATATGCTTAAAAAGAGAAATAGCAAACTTTGGTTTTACGCATACACAGGAGAAAGTGATGATGGTCTACAAAAAATCTTACATAAAAGTGCTCTTATTGAAAAAGTTTGTGAAATTTGAATAAAAAAAATAAAAGAAAATGATTTTTACTATTATTAAGAAATATAAACTTTAAGATATTAAAGAATTTTGCTTAAAGAAAAAAAATTTCCAATGGAATCCTAAATGTATTTTTGAGTGTAGCATGACTATTTATTGCAGCAATAGAAAAATTTGCATATTTTATGTTACATGACATATAAATAACATTTTTGTACATACGTATTGTATAGAAAGTCATAGATTGTGCAGGAAATCATATTAATTCCGAAACCAGACAACACAATATTTGAACAAAATTTAAGCATTTTCTTTGAATTTATAATATAGAGAGAATAATTATAAAAAAAAAATATCATAAAACTTTTAGGAACCACATATTTTGCTCTCCCATCTGCTGGTTTAGTACAATGAAATAATATATTTTCTTAATTAATTAAAAAATTACCCTAAATTCATAACTATGCAATATTTTCAGACGTTGCAATTTCCCAAATATCTTCGATGCATTGACTTCGAATTAAATTAGCATGCAGTGCTTCAAACATAATCTCACATCAGAAAATGGCTTTTAAGAGATATAACCGTCTTGAGATGTGTGATACATGCAGAAAAGGCTTGAAATTTCTCCCAGGGCGTAAAGTACTCTCCCAACACTTTTTAAAGCATAATCTGAGAAATTCTCGAATAGTCTAAGGCTGTGGAGGGCGACATCATATTAAGTGGCGGAAGTAAAATGCTACTTTAGCGTGCAAATTTTATGAACGATGTAAGATGCCTCTTGTCTCAAGATGAAATCTATGTATGTTATGCAATGCTTAACTCTCAACGAAGTTTCTAAAAGTTAAATATCTGTGTTGCTAGTGCTTCCTTCAAAATACACAGATGGCGTTGTTTTATTTGCAATGTAGTTTGTGTCCTGGACAGCATATATTTAAAATTTCCTCTTCATTTTGCTTGTTCTAAATAAACAGGATGCATTAAAGAGGCTTCCCTGATTGGAATCTTCCGATTGGAAGCACAATATGTTAGCAATAAGTATGATTTGTTCGGCTTTGGAGCCAAAAAACACGCATAATCACAAGAATATTGAGTTAGGAAAGTTTTCTCAAACAGTACACAGCACTATACAATTCTACATAAACATAGAAGCGAAAAATTTCATGCAGTTCTCACTTTTTTACTATAGCAATGATTCGGTGAAAAATATGCCTAATCGATATAAAGCACATTGTTTTACAAACACTCAATCTGGCTCTTTACATGTGGTAGGAAAAAAAACTTTATATACATAGGCTGGTATGTTTATGTTTTTATAAAGTGCATAAAAGTGTAATGTAAAATATAACATCAATAAAATTATCAACAGAGCCGCTGAATTCAAGCAGTCGGAATGGTGTTGAAATTTTCAATATCGTACAATCAGAAATATGAATGCCTATTCAAGAAATTTTTGCAATACTTCAACCATTATTAATTAGATGAACTAAAGACAAAAGCTTTAAAAGAAATAGCAGAAATTTTTTTAAATGTCTTCATACGAGTAACGCAGTTACTAGGCCCAGCTTTAAGACATAATTTTTGAAATTCATTGAAAGTTTTAAATACAAAAAATAAAAATATCATAATACTTGTAGGTTAAACATTACGCTGCTAATGAAAATAAATTTTAATGTAGGATGTCACTTGACACTTGATCGCAAAAATTAACTCAGTATCGTACAAAATGTTTCGTAACATTTCACCGATTTTGGAAAGTGCTCTGCAAATATTAAGCAGTTATAAAATTTACTGCGTCTTTAAAAAGTTTCTCAGGCATAAATTATGTTACATTACTTTATTTTAATAGCTTTATGTTACTTTGGGAAAATAGTTCTAAACATTTGAAGAGTGATTCAAAAAATAACAACGACTGAAAAGAAGATAGGAGAATTTTAAAAATCAGTTTTTATTTCTTTGGTGAGTGTGGAGAGATGATATGAGACTTTCAATATGTAGTTCTTAATCTAATGCAGAAATATGTTTTGATTTTGATATCCAATTTTTAAAGCTTTGTTATTTCAAGCAAATAATTATGTACAAAACATCTTTGATCGCACATTTTCCAACGAATAAGGTGTTTTGAGGGTTTTCGAGAATAGCGAGAAGTAAAAAAATACTTTTCATACACTTTCGTATCGTACAAACTATCGCATTACAACTGATGGAAATTCCTTGAGAGTGTTACTCGAAAAACATATAAATTTAATAGTATCTTAAAAGTTTAAGACACATTATTAAACTTGTATGCATGCCTATAAAGAGCGCTATGTTTATATAACATTATCTATCTACTTGGAACCTTGAAATCGATATGACATTTTCTGGGTTGCTATAAATGCGACCGAAAAAATGCCATTGTGCAGTTTATTTATTTAACATTTATTTAATATTTCAGCATATATAATATTTAAAAGTAGATATTAAAAAGCTTTTCTACGTCTTCCAAAAACTTTTCTACGACGTTAAAAACAAACAAATTACTTCATGACTCGAAAAATTCAGAATGTTTTTTCAGGAGCTGCTATAGTTTTATGAACTAGTAAACTGATATATATATGTAACTTTCAGTAAAAATATTAAGTGGATTAGTTAAGGAAATAAAGTATCACCCATCTTTAAAAATATAAGGAAATACTGTTTGTTTAACAATATTTTTTGAATGTTTCTCAATTCATATTGGTTGACACTTTAAAAATAAATAGTTCAGCTTTTGCAGCGACATTATAATTTTTTCGAGGCACTGTAACTTTATTTTATAAAAAGTAGTCCGGAAGGAGGATAGATTATTTCCAATAGTAATAATTTCTGATGCACATATTGTCGACAAAGATTATTACAAGTAAATACGGGAAATTAAAGTGGCTTCAACATCTTGGCAAAATTTTCTAAAAGCTTGTCAAAATTATCACTACTTTTTGGAAAATCAAGAAATTGTCTTCAAAACTGAATTTTTTAAGACAAATTTAGTGCCCCTAATGTAGTTTTTAATCATTCCCCTTTACCTTAAGGAGAATTTGTTTACTATTTTGTTAAATTGTTGAAAAACAAGCAATCCCCATACTTTTACACACGTTTACATCAAATCAAAGAAACATTGTTTTTCAAGTAAACTTCTTGCTCTGAATGGCATTTTTAAAAAACACTACTCATATAAACACAATTTTATTTTCATAATAAACTCAGTAATGCACAACAATAAAAACCAAATTTTATTTTCAAATCGTACTAATGTATAATCTTTTTTATCGGATGAATTAATCATTGACACCGTATTCAGTAAATAAAAAATGTAGTTGTTAAAAAACCTACTTCCACAGTTTCACCTTCAAAGGTTCGATGCACTACGTTAATTTAAATCGAAAGATTCGACAGCACACACACCACACTTACAAACATTTATGCGTATTTAAATATTTATTTTATTGTTATAACTCACGGGTTTCAGAGGGGGGGGGGAGAATGTGCGAAAAATACCATCTTTAGTAAAATGTCGGGCAAATTGACGTGACGGTTAACAAAACACTTTTCACATAATACCTTTAACTGAATGTGGTTATAGTTCTAAATTGCACTCCTGCTATTTATATTTACCATGCAACTGGCAAAACTATTTTGTTTGAAGAATGAAGAATATCTGGAAAATAGATTTCGTACTCCAACTTCCTTTTTTTTTTTTCATGAGTGAAACGTATTTCGAAAAACCCAGCAATCGAATTTTTGGTGTTCTTGTTTATTGCTGTTTAAAGGAAATTGTTTGAAGGAAATATATCGCTAGTAATTTTTTCTTTCTTGTAGGCATGAAGGGGTTTAGCCCGTTTTCGTCCCTATATCTTTAAAAATAGTATTTTATTATTATTTTATTATGAAAAGCTAAAAATATATTTGTACAAATATCACTTTTGAGTTTTTCGAAAATTGTTTACTATTTTGAAAAGCTAAAAATCTGTTTGTACAAAAATCACTTTTTATTTTGAAAAGCTAAAAATCTCTTTGTACAAAAATCACTAGACATCACAATCACTAGACTCAGAGTTTTTCGAAGATTGTTTACTAGTTTCTGGAAACATAAAGATTTGTGTTTATACACTTAAAAAAAAAGAGAGATCGATAGAGAGAGGAAAACTAAATTATCTCCAAAAGATTTAAAATCGAGACAAACTTGCCCCAGTTTCAACCCCTTATCTACTGACGGTACTAAGAACTACCGTTAAATTAAAATTGTAAAAAAAGGAAAAAATAGATTTTTTCCTTTTTTCAGAATAGATTTTAAAGTGAATCAGCTTTCCGTTCACTTTCCAATCATGTCGAGTCCCCTCCTCTTCAAAATGTTTACACACAGTTTAGCTTTCCTGAATTTAGCAACTTTTTAGTAACTTATTCCTGAGTACAGTAACTTTTTTTGGCAACGAGTCCTGCTTTGTAAATTATATAAGCAGAATCATGCCATTTACTATAATTTGTGTGAAGATCAGTTCTATTCAAGTGTTTTGAAAACAGATTTTCTTTCTCAAACTAATTAATAGTACAATAGCTTTCTCTATTCAGAGAAAATATGATTTTGAGCATCTAAAAAAATTACACTTAAACTTTATATCATCAATATGAAGTTTTCAAAAGTATAAACTTTTTTTAAAAATTAAATGGTAGAACTGTTTGAAAAAATCACACATTTTGCAATTTTTTTGGGAAAGAATTCTTTATTAAGTAAATACATCTACATTACCAGAAAAATAAAGTACGTCGTATCAGTCTAGATCGTAATCAGTCATATACAAAATAGCTGAAATTCTGTTTTAAATTACACTGAAGATGATTTGTTTATTTATTTATTATACAATCAGCATAGCCAAGCCCGGACTGGAGCCTTTGGGGGCTCTCGACTAGAGATTGAAAAGGGACCCTTACTGAGGAATTTAAAAGAAACAGAATATTATAATATATAACATTTGAAAATTGGGCTTACGTGCCAGAAAAAGCATTTAACTATTTTAAAGCTGTAAAGAATGAGGAAAAGAAAAAGCATTTAACTATTTTAAAGCTGTGTGTAAAGAATACATAAAAGAAAAAAGAGAATTTACAGAGAGAACCAACTAAACGAAGTCGAACGCCTTCGGTCCGGCCATGAAGGCAGAGCCTTCTTTCGGGCTATTAATGAGGGGCGCAGGGACTTTAAACCTCGGATAATTCTTTGTAAGAATATAGATGGAACTATTGTTAATGAAAGAGATAAAATTTTAAATAGATGGGTTGAGCATTTTAAGAAGTTGCTTAACTCTGATGTGTTAAATAATTTTGAATTTACAGTTGAAGAGACTGGGAGTCAGTTTTTTGATTTAGCAACCATTGGGGAGACTCAGGCAGCTATTGATAAACTGAAAAATAATAAAGCAGCAGGAGCAGATGCTATTCCCGCAGAACTAATAAAATGTGGTGGAAAAGACCTGACAAAATGTATCTGGGAAATTATACGATCTATTTGGGAGAAAAAAGTTCTGCCATCTGAATGGAAATTAAGTATTTTATGTCCAATACATAAAAGGGGGGACGTATTGATCTGTGAGAATTACAGAGGTATAAGTTTATTGTGTGTTGCTTATAAGATTTTCTCTAATATCTTATTTAATCGCCTGTCTCCTATTATGGAAACTGTTGTCGGTGATTATCAGTGTGGGTTCAGGAGAGGACGATCGACGGTTGATCAGATCTTTACTTTGAGACAAACTCTGGAAAAGTGTAAAGAGTACGGGATCGAAACCCACCATTTGTTTGTGGACTTCAGGGCGGCTTATGATAGCATTGATCGAGCTGGTCTACTAAAAGCCCTACTGGAATTTAATGTTCCAATAAAGTTAATTAAGCTTGTGAAGCTCACTCTTTCAGAGACATTCTGTGTGGTGCGTGTGCAGGGAGAGTTGTCTACAACTTTTGAGATCTGCAATGGAGTAAGACAGGGGGATGCACTTGCATGCCTCCTTTTTAATTTTGCACTGGAGAAAGTCATAAGAGATGCTGGCATTAATACAAGAGGTACTATATTTAATAAATCAGTACATATTCTTGCATATGCTGATGATGTAGATGTAATTTCAAGATCTGCTGCTGAGCTTGGAGAGGCCTTTATGGCATTGGAGAAGGCGGCTGGGAAATTGAAGCTTAGAGTAAATGTAGAGAAAACAAAATATCAGGTTGTAACGAAAGTTTTCCGCCATATCTGCCTGAAAAACTAGCTTCTAACTCCTTAGATAACTGTTTTTGAACTTTCGGTACCAAACCTGCACAGTGTCACATGATACAACAAAAGTACTTAAAGCTGTACTCATAATTCGTTGATATTATGTAGCTGACTTTTTGCAACACAACTGGAAGTAAATGATGGTTCTAATCCTCTAGAGTGATAGTTCCATTTGAGACACCTTATACTTAATGATAACTATATTTTTTACAGATTTCACAACACAATGTTATAAAGTAAACCTCTTTCTTTCAAATGCCAAAAATCGTTTGACAAAATAGGAGCAAATACGCCAACGAGAACTGTGTGCTGATGATGTTTGCGGTGGCGGGAAACTTTCGTTACAACCTAATATATGTACTGTGGGAAAAAAGAAAACCCACCTCATTTTTTTGAGATTGGCCCATTTAAATTTGAATCCGTGAAAAATTTCACCTATTTGGGTTCTGAGATCAACAATCAAAATGATATTAACCCTGAAATCAGAAAAAGGATTATTGCCGAAAATCGCTGTTTCTTTGGTTTAAGGCCTTTTTTAAAATCCCATCTAATAAAGATAAGAACAAAAATTATGTTGCACAAGGTGTTAGTAAGATCAGTTTTAACCTATGCCTCAGAAACATGGACTTTAACGACGACGGAGGAAAAAGCACTGGCAATCTTCGAAAGAAAGGTTCTAAGAACTATTTTTGGTGCCGTTTTAGAAAAGAATACTTGGAGGAAAAGATATAACTTTGAAATCTATAAAATCTATAAAGATGACGACATTATTAAATACATAAAACTGAATAGAATGAGATGGGCATTTCACCTTCTGAGAATGAGTGCTGAGAGAACTGCTCTTAAGGTCACTCCTTTTTGTAAAAGACCTAGAGGAAGACCTAAGAAAAGATGGAGGGACAACCTGCATGAGGATTTTGCCAAACTGAAAATAAGAAACTGGAGGTCCATTGCAGGGAAGAGGGTGGAATGGGAAAGACTTCTGAGGAAGGCCAGGGCCCACAAGGGGCTGTCGTGCCAATGTTGATGATGATGATGATTTTAAAGCTGTTGGGCCGCCACCCTGACTCTTCAGCGCCACCTCACTGTTGTGTCGTCCGTTATGCCCCTGTGTAAAGGCGTAAAATCAAATTACAAGTAGTATATCCATTTGGGGGGACCCGCTACGGGGGCCCTTTGAGCCGGTGCCCTTGGCAATTGCCAACCATCCGTCCTGGCCAGTCCGGGCCTGAGCATAGCATTATATCTTGTAATGATGATTTCTTATTTCTTCCGGTTGTAACCTGCACTCATTATTTGGTTTCCAACCGTTAGTTTGCGAAAATAATGTACTATAATACACAGCGAAAAAGCAAAGAATCAGAGGAGTAGAAGGTTGGGACACCTACAGCAAATTTTTTGTTCAATTAGTATCAAATGTAATCGTCTACAGAAAATTAAACAGCATTAGAAAGTAATTTTTCGTCTCAGATATATCAGTGGAGTAAATATCCTTTTTTAATAAATAAAACATTTCTGACTGGGCACTACATACTCCAAACGAGTCATGTGCTCTTTTTTACGTACGTATTAATATATTTTATAAATATGAAGATCAAAAGATGCTAATAATTTGGATTCTTAACCCTTTAACGCGCAGTGTTCCCGCTCTGGGAACACCCAACTCTGACGTTTTGACTCTTGCCAGTCACGACGAATAGATTGGATTTCTATAAAAATAGTTGCGGGTGACATAGCTCCACGAGTATCCTTCACTTTTTAGCACATCATTTCCGTTAAAAAAATGGTCACGATTATTTTTGACAGCGCTGAGATCTGCTTAAAAATGGAAGAATGCGAGAACAGCTGCTTAGATGGCCCAATGCTGAAAAAAAAAGGGAGCCCTTCC
>JAWZYV010018340.1:0-34462 GCA_038373885.1 Cheiracanthium punctorium
AGTAAAAATGTTTTGTAGGATTACTAAAAATGCCATTTTTTCTCTAATTGATCTATAGACAATATAAACTAGTATAATCGCTGCCTAAAATTTATCAAAAATGTGTTGGTAAGAAAAAATGTTTAGATAAATACTTTGTTTGTTTGTGTTTTAAGGCAAACCTGCACGCGGGGGTATCTGCTTAGGATGAGGGGTGCCTTGATAGGAGGACTTTCTAAGGGGATCTAACGTGTATTCACACATTTCGTATATCAAAACTTGAGTTTTGGGGGATATATGGCTAAAGTGGTTTTCTCGCAATAGAATATAAGACTATATCATTATTTGTAAAAATCTTTCTATGGTATAATTTTCTCACTTGCCTAACAGTAGATTAAATTTGTAGAAAATATATGGGTATCCTAAATCCTACTTTAGTGTTAAACGTCTACTTAACAAAAATAGGATATACAAAAATTAAAAACACTTGATTAAATTTTTTTTTTCTTGATAAATTAAAAACATTTGATTAAAATTTTTTCTTGATAAATTAAAAACATTTGATTAAAAAAATATTTGTTGTAAAATTATTTAACTTAAAATTAAAACTTGGTTAAAAAATATTTGTTGTAAAATTAAAACTTGGTAAAAAATATTTGTTGTAAAATTATTTTACTTAAAATTTAAACTTGGTTAAAAAAAATAAATTTAGAAAAATATTTGTTGTAAAATTATTTAACTTAAAATTAAAACTCATGGTTAAAAAAAAATAAAAATTAATTAACTCTTGATTTAAAAAAAAAAATATTAAGTTGGGTAAAAATCTCTTAAGATAAAAAAAAATGTTTAGATAAAAAAGTTCATACACTATCTAAATCATTATTTGTAAAAACTATACGTACTAAAATCGTTCTATGGTATAATTTTCTCACTTCCCTAACAGTACAAGAAATTTGTAGAAAATGTATGGGTATCCTAAACCCTACTTTAATATTCTAGTAAACTGTTACTTATTAAATATATGCTATAATCTTAAACGGTATACAGAAATTAGCTAAACATTAGAAGTATGTATTAAGCAACATTTATTCAATTTGCATTGGTTCTATTACTAAATGGTAAAGAAAATTAAATAAATAAAAAAATAAACTTTGAAAAATTAATCAAAGTCCCAAATCATTTTGAAAACTAAAGTATAACACAACACACCTACAATTTTATACCTGAAGGATTCTCGGCCTAATGGACAACAATCATTAGCCTATGAATTCTTTTGTAGGTTGCGCGTTCAAATTTGAAAATTTTTTTCCAAGTCCCCTTATTTCAAAAAATATGTCACAATCTGAAAATTTTTCCAAGTACCCTTATTTGAAAAATATGTCACAATCTGAAAAAAATTACAAGTACCCTTATCTGAAAAAAAAATTCTTATCAACCCTTCGAACATCCGCTCCCCACATCCGGTCCGACCACGCCCCCCTTCCCCGCTCAACCTAGGGAACGCATCCGAACGGATCCGCAGAATTAACATGGGATCCGCATGGGCAGAACTCTCATTTATCTACTACTGACGCGTAGAATACGAGTTTTAAACTATATTGAACAGTTAAAGGGCAAAAAGACCCAGAAATTCGTAACAATATGCTTTTTGATTGCTATGGCGTGAGCTAATAAGACGATTAAAAAAAAATCTATGAGCTTTGAATTTAATGATTGATTGATTCGAGAAGTTTAATTCCATCGTGATCATCACAAAGCTCGATGAAGTCATGCGAGCCCTTTTACATTTTTCTTGCTATTGAAAAAAGAGAAAAAATGATTAATTTTTCTTCACATAAGAAATGGGAAAAAATTCTTTTGTTTTCTTTTTTTTTACTTTTTAATAATCGTTAAAAGAAATTTAACAGACGTAACAAATTATGAAAATTTGTTCATATTTAAACCTTTTAAAAAATTGCCTTCTTTACTCTCACATGTTCATTGTAGTTTAAATCCATCATCGGCCATCCCAAACTGGGGTATAAAAAGGCGGAGCAATGGTCATGTCGCTTAACTATTACTAATAAATATTAAAAATTTTCCAATATTGTACTGAGATTCTGCTTATTTTTTTTAAATGTAGAATCAATAATGTACATTTATAAACATATGTTAATGAAACACTTAATATTTTACCTTTATTAACTGTGTGTGTGGGGTTTACCCCAAAAGACATTTTATCTTTTACGTTTAGCTAAATTAATGAGTGCTGTTCAGTGCTGTTCGAATAACGTTTCGCATTATCTGTTTCGGTTGATTTTTTAAGTGGTAAAAAATAAGCAAACTGAGATAAATATTGATATTGCGATAAAGAGATTATCAAAATCCCACAATTCAATTTCTTGGAGTGGAAGGTCACGAGTACCAAAGCGGGAAAAAAAGGACCCTTCAAAGCACGCTACACAGTGCCTCATCTCTCCCAAAAATGCAAGTGCACTTACTTATTTCTAATATATAAATGTGACTGATATTACTTTAGTATAATGCAGTGGCGGCTCGTGGGTTATTTAAATGGAGGTTCACAAAATAAATTTCGAAAATTAAATATTCAGATACGACGCACCTTATAAATGAATTTTTAGCAGTTAAAGGAAAACAATGCATGCAACTGAAAGAAAACAAGTCATCTTTGGTCTTCACCAAGATAAGTTTTAGACAAAGTGTTGCCTTTTTTTTAATTTCAATTTTTTTTCAAAAGTATTTTACATTATTCAAATTTTTTTTTTGAAAAATATAATTGCTTTAGCTCTGAAACACTTATTTTATTCCCATCTTATTATTTACACTAGTTCGTACAAAATACTGTAGTGAAAAATGATAAAAATAAAGAAAATAATAAGAAGATTGAAAAAAAAAAGGATTAACTAACCGAACATAACAAACCAAGGCAGAATTCTGAAGAGATAACCGCAAAAGCATCGTTCATGAGCGCACTAAAAATGTGCGAACGGAGTGATATCAGCAGTGCCTTACTTCTCCCGCAACTCTCTCCGCGTCTTTTCACAGAGAGCGGTTCAGAAGGCCATTTGTCAAATCCCACGAGCGAGGGACGAAATACTATGCTGTAGTAACCTACGGCTGGGAGTCAGAGATTTTGCAATCGCAATTTTAAGTGCTGAATTCCCGCTGCACTTTAAGTTTCTTAGTCGCATGCAAATGCCAATCCCGTGCATGCGCACTTGGTGCAAGCATTAGTATAAGAACCGTGCGGGAAGACGAATCAAGCAGTTCAGCAGCCAGAGGACTAGTGGTGTGCTCCAGCGTGCTAGTCCAGCCAGCCATGTGCGTGCCCACATCTGTGCTTTCATCCAGGTGACATATCTCTGCTGCTTCCTCTTCTGGTTGCCACATCGCAGATAGTTCTTCAATGGAAATTCTGAAGACCAAGGAGAAAGGAAGGTTGTGACTCTGTCCTACAGCAGAAATATACACCTGGCTGCATAAGTATATTACAAATTTAAAGTGTTGTGTTCTCTGTAACTCATGTTCATGTTAAGACGTTAATAATAAAATTTAGTTAAGTTTCCAAAAACTAGTCATCCTTTCGGAGTCTAGAAGCGATAAAGGACATTTAAATTTCTTTTTTTGTACCCATCATCGGGGACTCTTCATAATAATAGATGTTATTTTTACAAAATACATAGTTTCCGAAATTCCCTTTTTATTTTTACGTTTAAAGATGATAGCGAACGGTTTAAAACAAATTTCAGTGGTTGGTTTAGTCATAAAATCAAGGGGATATTTTCCCCTTTCAGGAGAGGAGATATTTTCCCCTCTCAAAATATCACCCGTCCACATACACACACCTTGTCTGAAATTTTTTCGAAACGAAAAGTTTTACGCATAATTCCCTTTTTTCTGCACACAGAGGGATATAACGGTACCCTCGCATGCTGCCTATTGAAAACAACGGAGGCGATTTCAAGCTTTTCTTCTTTTTTAACGTAAAGTTCTATAGGTACTTTACGTTAAAAAAGAAGAAAAGCTTGAAATCGCCTCCGTTGTTTTCAATAGGCAGCATGCGAGGGTACCGTTATATCCCTCTGTGTGCAGAAAAAAGGGAATTATGATCTATCAGAATTTTTTTTGTAAAAATTTGTTGGTCTCGGTAATAACATTTTTTAATAAGAGGGTCACGCAAAATATCCAGGGTGTTCGCGTAATTTACCAATAAGGATGGCAGAGACACAGCAATGGAAACACCTTTCAACTTCGAAAGTTTGCTCTCAAACGAATCTTCTTGTATCGGATAAAATAGTACATGGCGAAGGTAAAAGGTGTTGACGTATTTATGATATTTTCGAACATAGATAGGTAAAAAAATGAACTTTTTTACAAGAAATATTCAATTATAGTCTGTTAATATCATTTATATTTTATTTTGAATGCAGAGGAATTCGAAAGTGGATCCATTATTTATTAGAAATTTGACATTACATGAATAGTTTTCGTTGACGGAGTATTATCAGTGAAAGACTACTACGTTTGTGACCCAATTTCTTGCGAAAAAGCGTGTTTCGTTGTGTTTACATTTTTTTTTTTTTTCCCGATGTACTCAGTATTTAGAAATGAGACGCTTGTCTTGGAATATGTATTATGCTCCACGCGTTTGGCATGATTTAACATTCTTGTTATTGTCTGAATGATATCGTTTCTGTAAGTAAAAACTTTATTTTCTGCACGTCTTCTTTATGAAACCGGTTTATCTGTTGCTGCACGTTTTATGATCATAACGAGCACGACTATTCTATAATTTGGGTGTTGCATAGACAGGGCTTAATTTCTATCGAAAGAAGTACCGGAGCCCTAATATTTTTTTGAGCTCATGCTATGGACAAGCGTGGGCAAATGCCCACCCTTGTCAAAGGAAATCGTCACAAAATCATAAATAGATATAGAAAATCCAAAATCTGATTATACTTTTATCTTAAGCAAACCAGCAATTTTACTCAAATACATCACCGCGTAAAAATCTACAAAAATACTATAACACGTGTGTATGTGCGCATGCGTCTGTCTCTGACATTTTGCCATGACCCCCCACATTCGATTACGGGCCCTGGATCCAGGATCAAAAACGGACCCCATCCCCCTCCCCCTTTTTCCCCCCAGCCGTGTGCTGCATTAAAATTGAACTGCTATTTCTTACTCTTTTAGAATATAGTTTAACCTGCAAATACGGGGAATAATCATGGAATAATGGGAATAAGTATGGTAACAGTTTTATAAGTCCAACTAAACTTTAATTATAAAATTATGTTACTTCAAAATAACAAGTTAAGTATCATATGAATGCATTCAGTTTCATACTAAAAGAGCTAAACTTTAGGATTACTAGTAATGACTACATTTGGCTTATCTTATTTAAAAGAAACCTTATAGTACAGATAAATTTACCATAGAGTTACCCCCCCTCCCCCCCTTGAATCCCGGGCTCTGGGGCAATTGTCCCTCCTATCCCTGTCTCTCGGAGGGCCTGGGAGGAAACAGATGAAGATAATGCAAACGCAAGTTCACACAATGACAATTTTACTAAACTTTAATGATACACGATTTATCGTAAATACTATCTGCGTACCCGTTCTCCACACGGTAGGGAACGAAACTTTTTCGTGCACGTATAATTCGAATTGATTCCTGTAATGCGGAATCTAAAAATATGAAAAAGGATTTGACTCTTTGCGTAAATTTGCTCACTAGTTATTCGTAAAGTTAGCATAAGTTCTGGCCTGTGACCATTGTGATATTATGACACAAAAAACTATGTCCCTGTCATCGATCAGAAAAGAAAAGCTTTGAAGTTCCTAAAAATTTCTAACTTTCAAAATGTCTCATTTCTACATCATACTCTTTTTAGATTTAAGTTATACCATTAAAACTTAGATACTACATGATGTGAAGAACCGTTTTATTTTAAAATTAATAGTTGTGTATCCGCTCTTCGCAAGGTAAGAAGAGCACATTTTCCTATAAAATGTGATCATAACTACTTGTGACAAAATGTCCAAGAAAAAAAAAAAGTTCAGGTACAGTCTTTTCTTTTGAAACTACCGCGGGATATATTAACGCGACTTAAAATTATTTAATGCTTAGTTAGCTGTGATATAAGACGGCTGTTGCGAAACGAATAGTTTCAAAGTATTTATTAATGCAGTATATTGTGCTTTGATCAATATTGCAATAGCATATCTACTAATTATTACTTATACTATCTTTTACTGATGCCAATATATTTTCGTCTTTCCATCTTTAATGCTTAATTTAAAGAAACGGTTTAAATATTTGCTACGAATGTAGTCTTTTATTGTTTGGCGAGTCTTTGCAATTTACGCATTAGCAAAAACGATAATCGTTTCACTTTTTCGTTGCCATTAAAACAGCTCTCCATATATTTTTATGCATAATTCTTGTCAGATTGACGTATTTAGCACCGCAAAATATTTCATGCGTATCGAAAACATGTCCCGTTTAAAAACTCAATCAAAAATAATGCTGGGTAATTCATAGTTGAAAAAACAGCATTCAATTCTGTTTCTGGCAACGTATTATAAAGCATGGAATTATTTAGTACGTGCCGTATGTTTTGCTAATGTCTCCGTTATTCTGATTGTGTTTCGAAAGGGGTTTTAAACTCGTTACATCAAAATGACGTAGATTTCGCATGCGAAAATTCAGTTATTTTAAAGGAATTTTATTACCCTCCGCTAAAGAGGGTAATAGTTTTTGGCAGACGAAAAAAGTCGTGGATGATAATTGATAGTAAATAAAATCTTACAGATCTCACGGAAATTTGAAACACACCAAGATCCGACACATGATTGGAATAATGGATACTTGAAAAATTTCAAAGTAACGTCAGATGAAACAAAAGGGGAAACTGTAAGATTTTGTCAGAGCGTCTGCGACTGGCTGTCAAGTTCCCGAGGTTCCGATTTCATTTTTCAGAACTTGGATTTGTTTCCAGAGTCGCGTTCAAACTTTTGTCCCTCCTCGGAGCAAGTGGTGGTGTTCTGTCGTGGCATTTCTAAAATTTTCATTTTTGCGGGATCAGTGTGAAATAGCTCGTAGGCTTGGTATTTCACGCTCTACTGTTCAGTATTACATCGTTAAATATCAGAAGAATATACCCGGGACTGTTGTTCAAGGCCGCGCTGGCCGTCCTCGCCAGTTGTCTAATCCGGAAGAAAGTCATCGTGAAACTAACCGTCTATTTATGCAAAGAAAAAGGGAAGATCCAGATTTTCGTGCTCAAGAAGCGGAATCCAAATCCAGAAGACAAGACAGAAAACGTTTACGACTCTGTCTAGATATACCATCGAAAAAACCAAGAACAGATACTGATCTAAATGTAAGGTGTGAAGAACTAGAATTTCGTAAATTAGCTGAGAAATTTTTCGAAGCTGTTGCTGATGGTCCAATCCACCAATGCTATTGTTGTGATCGACTGTGGTTCAAAAAGTCAATAAGAACCCATTCCAAAACAACTTTACTGTCCAAAGGAGCGACAACGGACTTTATAAAACTAGTCTTTTACAAAGATATCGATGATATTGGCAAATTTTGCAAAACATGTTACGATTGTTTGATTAAATTGACAATACCAGAATTAGCTATAAGCAATGGCTTCGAATTCCCCGAAATACCGGATTGTTTAAAATACTTGACACCACTGGAAGAACGGTCGGTTTCTCCCCGTTTGATTTACATGCAAATACATCCTGTACATGGCTGCCAATACAAATTAAAAGGTTCTGTCAAAAAACCTCTTTAGCGGAGGGGAAACTAATTTCAGCTGAAGGCTGAATATTTTCCTTGAATATGAGGTTTCTATTGGTTCATTTTACTTTTTTTTATTTTTTTCAACTGGTAGCTATTCAGTTTTAGTTACTATGGCGGCTAAATTTGAAAGCTTAATATCAAACGAAATCTTCAAGCACCTGCTATTGAATTCAAAATCCTTCTTTGCATCAAATTCGTAAAAAATCTCCTAATTTATATTTTTCCTCCGTTCTTCTTTTAAAAGTGGGCGAATTTTATGCTCCGTCTTTTGCCGAAATATAAAAAAGTTATGACAGATAGAATTAAAGATGCAACAGTTTAAAAATTATTTTACACGAACGTCGTCGAAAGAGAAATTATTTTTAAAAATTCCCCAAAATCGGCAAAATATGTTGCAATATCGTCACAATAGTCCAAGCAAACTGTTTTCGAAAGAAAATTTTTTTCCTCTATCCGATGATGCAAACATAGTTTTACTGCAAGTGCAATTACCGGCGTTATTACGTATTATGCAAAAAGCAATCGCTAGAAATCGGACAAAACATAAAATAAAACATTTTGTAATACGAATTTCGAAAAAATCTCTCCGAGGCATGTTAGGATCGGTCCTAGCAAAGCCGTATGCAAAATTCGGTAGGTCTGCGACCAACCGTCTCGCCGCAATGCGATCGAAAGACGCGCGCAAGAAGATCAGTGGTCATAAACCTACCTACATACTTACATAATACATACATAGCTACATACAATATTTACTCTCCGATTTTATTACATAAGATGATTACTCTCTTGTTAAAAAATTATTCATATCTCTTTCCTTTAAGCAATACTTATTGGTTTTAAGTAGTGCGACCTTCGAGAGTCCAGCGCTCCCAGTTAGAGGTCTGCGCCGCCACGCCACGCCGTCGCCGCTGGGCATTTTGTACCACGCCGCCGCCGCCGAGGTCTCGACCGGCGCGCCGGCGAAGAACGCAGATTTTTTTTTAGACGATTTAGCAGAACGATTTTTTTTCATGACGTACAATCAGCTCCAGAACTTAAAAAAAAAAAAAAATTACCTAAACTTTCAAAAGCTTATTTTTTTCAAGACACTTCTTAACGCTAGTAATTTGTAAAGATACAATTTAAATTTTTTGAGTCAATGGCGAAATATGATTGCTTTAAAAACTGTTGTAACATTGCATTAGACCTCAAAAGAACATTATAGGTTTGGAATGGTTCATAAGAATGTTGTGGAGTGAAAAAAAAAAAAAAAAAAAAAAAAAAAAAAGGCTAAAAAGCAAATAATGTATCAATCGTATGCTGATAACTAAATGTATAGTGTATGTGCTATATAAAAAATTTAATTTTATAATCATAAGTCTATCCGATTGATAAAATCTATTATTACCCTCCGCTAAAGAGGGTAATAGTTTTTGGCAGACGAAAAAAGTCGTGGATGATAATTGATAGTAAATAAAATCTTACAGATCTCACGGAAATTTGAAACACACCAAGATCCGACACATGATTGGAATAATGGATACTTGAAAAATTTCAAAGTAACGTCAGATGAAACAAAAGGGGAAACTGTAAGATTTTGTCAGAGCGTCTGCGACTGGCTGTCAAGTTCCCGAGGTTCCGATTTCATTTTTCAGAACTTGGATTTGTTTCCAGAGTCGCGTTCAAACTTTTGTCCCTCCTCGGAGCAAGTGGTGGTGTTCTGTCGTGGCATTTCTAAAATTTTCATTTTTGCGGGATCAGTGTGAAATAGCTCGTAGGCTTGGTATTTCACGCTCTACTGTTCAGTATTACATCGTTAAATATCAGAAGAATATACCCGGGACTGTTGTTCAAGGCCGCGCTGGCCGTCCTCGCCAGTTGTCTAATCCGGAAGAAAGTCATCGTGAAACTAACCGTCTATTTATGCAAAGAAAAAGGGAAGATCCAGATTTTCGTGCTCAAGAAGCGGAATCCAAATCCAGAAGACAAGACAGAAAACGTTTACGACTCTGTCTAGATATACCATCGAAAAAACCAAGAACAGATACTGATCTAAATGTAAGGTGTGAAGAACTAGAATTTCGTAAATTAGCTGAGAAATTTTTCGAAGCTGTTGCTGATGGTCCAATCCACCAATGCTATTGTTGTGATCGACTGTGGTTCAAAAAGTCAATAAGAACCCATTCCAAAACAACTTTACTGTCCAAAGGAGCGACAACGGACTTTATAAAACTAGTCTTTTACAAAGATATCGATGATATTGGCAAATTTTGCAAAACATGTTACGATTGTTTGATTAAATTGACAATACCAGAATTAGCTATAAGCAATGGCTTCGAATTCCCCGAAATACCGGATTGTTTAAAATACTTGACACCACTGGAAGAACGGTCGGTTTCTCCCCGTTTGATTTACATGCAAATACATCCTGTACATGGCTGCCAATACAAATTAAAAGGTTCTGTCAAAAAACCTCTTTAGCGGAGGGGAAACTAATTTCAGCTGAAGGCTGAATATTTTCCTTGAATATGAGGTTTCTATTGGTTCATTTTACTTTTTTTTATTTTTTTCAACTGGTAGCTATTCAGTTTTAGTTACTATGGCGGCTAAATTTGAAAGCTTAATATCAAACGAAATCTTCAAGCACCTGCTATTGAATTCAAAATCCTTCTTTGCATCAAATTCGTAAAAAATCTCCTAATTTATATTTTTCCTCCGTTCTTCTTTTAAAAGTGGGCGAATTGTATGCTCCGTCTTTTGCCGAAATATAAAAAAGTTATGACAGATAGAATTAAAGATGCAACAGTTTAAAAATTATTTTACACGAACGTCGTCGAAAGAGAAATTATTTTTAAAAATTCCCCAAAATCGGCAAAATATGTTGCAATATCGTCACAATAGTCCAAGCAAACTGTTTTCGAAAGAAAATTTTTTTCCTCTATCCGATGATGCAAACATAGTTTTACTGCAAGTGCAATTACCGGCGTTATTACGTATTATGCAAAAAGCAATCGCTAGAAATCGGACAAAACATAAAATAAAACATTTTGTAATACGAATTTCGAAAAAATCTCTCCGAGGCATGTTAGGATCGGTCCTAGCAAAGCCGTATGCAAAATTCGGTAGGTCTGCGACCAACCGTCTCGCCGCAATGCGATCGAAAGACGCGCGCAAGAAGATCAGTGGTCATAAACCTACCTACATACTTACATAATACATACATAGCTACATACAATATTTACTCTCCGATTTTATTACATAAGATGATTACTCTCTTGTTAAAAAATTATTCATATCTCTTTCCTTTAAGCAATACTTATTGGTTTTAAGTAGTGCGACCTTCGAGAGTCCAGCGCTCCCAGTTAGAGGTCTGCGCCGCCACGCCACGCCGTCGCCGCTGGGCATTTTGTACCACGCCGCCGCCGCCGAGGTCTCGACCGGCGCGCCGGCGAAGAACGCAGATTTTTTTTTAGACGATTTAGCAGAACGATTTTTTTTCATGACGTACAATCAGCTCCAGAACTTAAAAAAAAAAAAAAAAATTACCTAAACTTTCAAAAGCTTATTTTTTTCAAGACACTTCTTAACGCTAGTAATTTGTAAAGATACAATTTAAATTTTTTGAGTCAATGGCGAAATATGATTGCTTTAAAAACTGTTGTAACATTGCATTAGACCTCAAAAGAACATTATAGGTTTGGAATGGTTCATAAGAATGTTGTGGAGTGAAAAAAAAAAAAAAAAAAAAAAAAAAAAAAAAAAAAGGCTAAAAAGCAAATAATGTATCAATCGTATGCTGATAACTAAATGTATAGTGTATGTGCTATATAAAAAATTTAATTTTATAATCGTAAGTCTATCCGATTGATAAAATCTATTATTACCCTCCGATAAAGAGGGTAATAGTTTTTGGCAGACGAAAAAAGTCGTGGATGATAATTGATAGTAAATAAAATCTTACAGATCTCACGGAAATTTGAAACACACCAAGATCCGACACATGATTGGAATAATGGATACTTGAAAAATTTCAAAGTAACGTCAGATGAAACAAAAGGGGAAACTGTAAGATTTTGTCAGAGCGTCTGCGACTGGCTGTCAAGTTCCCGAGGTTCCGATTTCATTTTTCAGAACTTGGATTTGTTTCCAGAGTCGCGTTCAAACTTTTGTCCCTCCTCGGAGCAAGTGGTGGTGTTCTGTCGTGGCATTTCTAAAATTTTCATTTTTGCGGGATCAGTGTGAAATAGCTCGTAGGCTTGGTATTTCACGCTCTACTGTTCAGTATTACATCGTTAAATATCAGAAGAATATACCCGGGACTGTTGTTCAAGGCCGCGCTGGCCGTCCTCGCCAGTTGTCTAATCCGGAAGAAAGTCATCGTGAAACTAACCGTCTATTTATGCAAAGAAAAAGGGAAGATCCAGATTTTCGTGCTCAAGAAGCGGAATCCAAATCCAGAAGACAAGACAGAAAACGTTTACGACTCTGTCTAGATATACCATCGAAAAAACCAAGAACAGATACTGATCTAAATGTAAGGTGTGAAGAACTAGAATTTCGTAAATTAGCTGAGAAATTTTTCGAAGCTGTTGCTGATGGTCCAATCCACCAATGCTATTGTTGTGATCGACTGTGGTTCAAAAAGTCAATAAGAACCCATTCCAAAACAACTTTACTGTCCAAAGGAGCGACAACGGACTTTATAAAACTAGTCTTTTACAAAGATATCGATGATATTGGCAAATTTTGCAAAACATGTTACGATTGTTTGATTAAATTGACAATACCAGAATTAGCTATAAGCAATGGCTTCGAATTCCCCGAAATACCGGATTGTTTAAAATACTTGACACCACTGGAAGAACGGTCGGTTTCTCCCCGTTTGATTTACATGCAAATACATCCTGTACATGGCTGCCAATACAAATTAAAAGGTTCTGTCAAAAAACCTCTTTAGCGGAGGGGAAACTAATTTCAGCTGAAGGCTGAATATTTTCCTTGAATATGAGGTTTCTATTGGTTCATTTTACTTTTTTTTATTTTTTTCAACTGGTAGCTATTCAGTTTTAGTTACTATGGCGGCTAAATTTGAAAGCTTAATATCAAACGAAATCTTCAAGCACCTGCTATTGAATTCAAAATCCTTCTTTGCATCAAATTCGTAAAAAATCTCCTAATTTATATTTTTCCTCCGTTCTTCTTTTAAAAGTGGGCGAATTTTATGCTCCGTCTTTTGCCGAAATATAAAAAAGTTATGACAGATAGAATTAAAGATGCAACAGTTTAAAAATTATTTTACACGAACGTCGTCGAAAGAGAAATTATTTTTAAAAATTCCCCAAAATCGGCAAAATATGTTGCAATATCGTCACAATAGTCCAAGCAAACTGTTTTCGAAAGAAAATTTTTTTCCTCTATCCGATGATGCAAACATAGTTTTACTGCAAGTGCAATTACCGGCGTTATTACGTATTATGCAAAAAGCAATCGCTAGAAATCGGACAAAACATAAAATAAAACATTTTGTAATACGAATTTCGAAAAAATCTCTCCGAGGCATGTTAGGATCGGTCCTAGCAAAGCCGTATGCAAAATTCGGTAGGTCTGCGACCAACCGTCTCGCCGCAATGCGATCGAAAGACGCGCGCAAGAAGATCAGTGGTCATAAACCTACCTACATACTTACATAATACATACATAGCTACATACAATATTTACTCTCCGATTTTATTACATAAGATGATTACTCTCTTGTTAAAAAATTATTCATATCTCTTTCCTTTAAGCAATACTTATTGGTTTTAAGTAGTGCGACCTTCGAGAGTCCAGCGCTCCCAGTTAGAGGTCTGCGCCGCCACGCCACGCCGTCGCCGCTGGGCATTTTGTACCACGCCGCCGCCGCCGAGGTCTCGACCGGCGCGCCGGCGAAGAACGCAGATTTTTTTTTAGACGATTTAGCAGAACGATTTTTTTTCATGACGTACAATCAGCTCCAGAACTTAAAAAAAAAAAAAAAATTACCTAAACTTTCAAAAGCTTATTTTTTTCAAGACACTTCTTAACGCTAGTAATTTGTAAAGATACAATTTAAATTTTTTGAGTCAATGGCGAAATATGATTGCTTTAAAAACTGTTGTAACATTGCATTAGACCTCAAAAGAACATTATAGGTTTGGAATGGTTCATAAGAATGTTGTGGAGTGAAAAAAAAAAAAAAAAAAAAAAAAAAAAAAAGGCTAAAAAGCAAATAATGTATCAATCGTATGCTGATAACTAAATGTATAGTGTATGTGCTATATAAAAAATTTAATTTTATAATCATAAGTCTATCCGATTGATAAAATCTATTATTACCCTCCGCTAAAGAGGGTAATAGTTTTTGGCAGACGAAAAAAGTCGTGGATGATAATTGATAGTAAATAAAATCTTACAGATCTCACGGAAATTTGAAACACACCAAGATCCGACACATGATTGGAATAATGGATACTTGAAAAATTTCAAAGTAACGTCAGATGAAACAAAAGGGGAAACTGTAAGATTTTGTCAGAGCGTCTGCGACTGGCTGTCAAGTTCCCGAGGTTCCGATTTCATTTTTCAGAACTTGGATTTGTTTCCAGAGTCGCGTTCAAACTTTTGTCCCTCCTCGGAGCAAGTGGTGGTGTTCTGTCGTGGCATTTCTAAAATTTTCATTTTTGCGGGATCAGTGTGAAATAGCTCGTAGGCTTGGTATTTCACGCTCTACTGTTCAGTATTACATCGTTAAATATCAGAAGAATATACCCGGGACTGTTGTTCAAGGCCGCGCTGGCCGTCCTCGCCAGTTGTCTAATCCGGAAGAAAGTCATCGTGAAACTAACCGTCTATTTATGCAAAGAAAAAGGGAAGATCCAGATTTTCGTGCTCAAGAAGCGGAATCCAAATCCAGAAGACAAGACAGAAAACGTTTACGACTCTGTCTAGATATACCATCGAAAAAACCAAGAACAGATACTGATCTAAATGTAAGGTGTGAAGAACTAGAATTTCGTAAATTAGCTGAGAAATTTTTCGAAGCTGTTGCTGATGGTCCAATCCACCAATGCTATTGTTGTGATCGACTGTGGTTCAAAAAGTCAATAAGAACCCATTCCAAAACAACTTTACTGTCCAAAGGAGCGACAACGGACTTTATAAAACTAGTCTTTTACAAAGATATCGATGATATTGGCAAATTTTGCAAAACATGTTACGATTGTTTGATTAAATTGACAATACCAGAATTAGCTATAAGCAATGGCTTCGAATTCCCCGAAATACCGGATTGTTTAAAATACTTGACACCACTGGAAGAACGGTCGGTTTCTCCCCGTTTGATTTACATGCAAATACATCCTGTACATGGCTGCCAATACAAATTAAAAGGTTCTGTCAAAAAACCTCTTTAGCGGAGGGGAAACTAATTTCAGCTGAAGGCTGAATATTTTCCTTGAATATGAGGTTTCTATTGGTTCATTTTACTTTTTTTTATTTTTTTCAACTGGTAGCTATTCAGTTTTAGTTACTATGGCGGCTAAATTTGAAAGCTTAATATCAAACGAAATCTTCAAGCACCTGCTATTGAATTCAAAATCCTTCTTTGCATCAAATTCGTAAAAAATCTCCTAATTTATATTTTTCCTCCGTTCTTCTTTTAAAAGTGGGCGAATTGTATGCTCCGTCTTTTGCCGAAATATAAAAAAGTTATGACAGATAGAATTAAAGATGCAACAGTTTAAAAATTATTTTACACGAACGTCGTCGAAAGAGAAATTATTTTTAAAAATTCCCCAAAATCGGCAAAATATGTTGCAATATCGTCACAATAGTCCAAGCAAACTGTTTTCGAAAGAAAATTTTTTTCCTCTATCCGATGATGCAAACATAGTTTTACTGCAAGTGCAATTACCGGCGTTATTACGTATTATGCAAAAAGCAATCGCTAGAAATCGGACAAAACATAAAATAAAACATTTTGTAATACGAATTTCGAAAAAATCTCTCCGAGGCATGTTAGGATCGGTCCTAGCAAAGCCGTATGCAAAATTCGGTAGGTCTGCGACCAACCGTCTCGCCGCAATGCGATCGAAAGACGCGCGCAAGAAGATCAGTGGTCATAAACCTACCTACATACTTACATAATACATACATAGCTACATACAATATTTACTCTCCGATTTTATTACATAAGATGATTACTCTCTTGTTAAAAAATTATTCATATCTCTTTCCTTTAAGCAATACTTATTGGTTTTAAGTAGTGCGACCTTCGAGAGTCCAGCGCTCCCAGTTAGAGGTCTGCGCCGCCACGCCACGCCGTCGCCGCTGGGCATTTTGTACCACGCCGCCGCCGCCGAGGTCTCGACCGGCGCGCCGGCGAAGAACGCAGATTTTTTTTTAGACGATTTAGCAGAACGATTTTTTTTCATGACGTACAATCAGCTCCAGAACTTAAAAAAAAAAAAAAAATTACCTAAACTTTCAAAAGCTTATTTTTTTCAAGACACTTCTTAACGCTAGTAATTTGTAAAGATACAATTTAAATTTTTTGAGTCAATGGCGAAATATGATTGCTTTAAAAACTGTTGTAACATTGCATTAGACCTCAAAAGAACATTATAGGTTTGGAATGGTTCATAAGAATGTTGTGGAGTGAAAAAAAAAAAAAAAAAAAAAAAAAAAAAAAAAAAAAGGCTAAAAAGCAAATAATGTATCAATCGTATGCTGATAACTAAATGTATAGTGTATGTGCTATATAAAAAATTTAATTTTATAATCGTAAGTCTATCCGATTGATAAAATCTATTATTACCCTCCGATAAAGAGGGTAATAGTTTTTGGCAGACGAAAAAAGTCGTGGATGATAATTGATAGTAAATAAAATCTTACAGATCTCACGGAAATTTGAAACACACCAAGATCCGACACATGATTGGAATAATGGATACTTGAAAAATTTCAAAGTAACGTCAGATGAAACAAAAGGGGAAACTGTAAGATTTTGTCAGAGCGTCTGCGACTGGCTGTCAAGTTCCCGAGGTTCCGATTTCATTTTTCAGAACTTGGATTTGTTTCCAGAGTCGCGTTCAAACTTTTGTCCCTCCTCGGAGCAAGTGGTGGTGTTCTGTCGTGGCATTTCTAAAATTTTCATTTTTGCGGGATCAGTGTGAAATAGCTCGTAGACTTGGTATTTCACGCTCTACTGTTCAGTATTACATCGTTAAATATCAGAAGAATATACCCGGGACTGTTGTTCAAGGCCGCGCTGGCCGTCCTCGCCAGTTGTCTAATCCGGAAGAAAGTCATCGTGAAACTAACCGTCTATTTATGCATAGAAAAAGGGAAGATCCAGATTTTCGTGCTCAAGAAGCGGAATCCAAATCCAGAAGACAAGACAGAAAACGTTTACGACTCTGTCTAGATATACCATCGAAAAGACCAAGAACAGATACTGATCTAAATGTAAGGTGTGAAGAACTAGAATTTCGTAAATTAGCTGAGAAATTTTTCGAAGCTGTTGCTGATGGTCCAATCCACCAATGCTATTGTTGTGATCGACTGTGGTTCAAAAAGTCAATAAGAACCCATTCCAAAACAACTTTACTGTCCAAAGGAGCGACAACGGACTTTATAAAACTAGTCTTTTACAAAGATATCGATGATATTGGCAAATTTTGCAAAACATGTTACGATTGTTTGATTAAATTGACAATACCAGAATTAGCTATAAGCAATGGCTTCGAAATCCCCGAAATACCGGATTGTTTAAAATACTTGACACCACTGGAAGAACGGTCGGTTTCTCCCCGTTTGATTTACATGCAAATACATCCTGTACATGGCTGCCAATACAAATTAAAAGGTTCTGTCAAAAAACCTCTTTAGCGGAGGGGAAACTAATTTCAGCTGAAGGCTGAATATTTTCCTTGAATATGAGGTTTCTATTGGTTCATTTTACTTTTTTTTATTTTTTTCAACTGGTAGCTATTCAGTTTTAGTTACTATGGCGGCTAAATTTGAAACCTTAATATCAAACGAAATCTTCAAGCACCTGCTATTGAATTCAAAATCCTTCTTTGCATCAAATTCGTAAAAAATCTCCTAATTTATATTTTTCCTCCGTTCTTCTTTTAAAAGTGGGCGAATTGTATGCTCCGTCTTTTGCCGAAATATAAAAAAGTTATGACAGATAGAATTAAAGATGCAACAGTTTAAAAATTATTTTACACGAACGTCGTCGAAAGAGAAATTATTTTTAAAAATTCCCCAAAATCGGCAAAATATGTTGCAATATCGTCACAATAGTCCAAGCAAACAGTTTTCGAAAGAAAATTTTTTTCCTCTATCCGATGATGCAAACATAGTTTTACTGCAAGTGCAATTACCGGCGTTATTACGTATTATGCAAAAAGCAATCGCTAGAAATCGGACAAAACATAAAATAAAACATTTTGTAATTCGAATTTCGAAAAAATCTCTCCGAGGCATGTTAGGATCGGTCCTAGCAAAGCCGTATGCAAAATTCGGTAGGTCTGCGACCAACCGTCTCGCCGCAATGCGATCGAAAGACGCGCGCAAGAAGATCAGTGGTCATAAACCTACCTACATACTTACATAATACATACATAGCTACATACAATATTTACTCTCCGATTTTATTACATAAGATGATTACTCTCTTGTTAAAAAATTATTCATATCTCTTTCCTTTAAGCAATACTTATTGGTTTTAAGTAGTGCGACCTTCGAGAGTCCAGCGCTCCCAGTTAGAGGTCTGCGCCGCCACGCCACGCCGTCGCCGCTGGGCATTTTGTACCACGCCGCCGCCGCCGAGGTCTCGACCGGCGCGCCGGCGAAGAACGCAGATTTTTTTTTAGACGATTTAGCAGAACGATTTTTTTTCATGACGTACAATCAGCTCCAGAACTTAAAAAAAAAAAAAAAATTACCTAAACTTTCAAAAGCTTATTTTTTTCAAGACACTTCTTAACGCTAGTAATTTGTAAAGATACAATTTAAATTTTTTGAGTCAATGGCGAAATATGATTGCTTTAAAAACTGTTGTAACATTGCATTAGACCTCAAAAGAACATTATAGGTTTGGAATGGTTCATAAGAATGTTGTGGAGTGAAAAAAAAAAAAAAAAAAAAAAAAAAAAAAAGGCTAAAAAGCAAATAATGTATCAATCGTATGCTGATAACTAAATGTATAGTGTATGTGCTATATAAAAAATTTAATTTTATAATCATAAGTCTATCCGATTGATAAAATCTATTATTACCCTCCGCTAAAGAGGGTAATAGTTTTTGGCAGACGAAAAAAGTCGTGGATGATAATTGATAGTAAATAAAATCTTACAGATCTCACGGAAATTTGAAACACACCAAGATCCGACACATGATTGGAATAATGGATACTTGAAAAATTTCAAAGTAACGTCAGATGAAACAAAAGGGGAAACTGTAAGATTTTGTCAGAGCGTCTGCGACTGGCTGTCAAGTTCCCGAGGTTCCGATTTCATTTTTCAGAACTTGGATTTGTTTCCAGAGTCGCGTTCAAACTTTTGTCCCTCCTCGGAGCAAGTGGTGGTGTTCTGTCGTGGCATTTCTAAAATTTTCATTTTTGCGGGATCAGTGTGAAATAGCTCGTAGGCTTGGTATTTCACGCTCTACTGTTCAGTATTACATCGTTAAATATCAGAAGAATATACCCGGGACTGTTGTTCAAGGCCGCGCTGGCCGTCCTCGCCAGTTGTCTAATCCGGAAGAAAGTCATCGTGAAACTAACCGTCTATTTATGCATAGAAAAAGGGAAGATCCAGATTTTCGTGCTCAAGAAGCGGAATCCAAATCCAGAAGACAAGACAGAAAACGTTTACGACTCTGTCTAGATATACCATCGAAAAGACCAAGAACAGATACTGATCTAAATGTAAGGTGTGAAGAACTAGAATTTCGTAAATTAGCTGAGAAATTTTTCGAAGCTGTTGCTGATGGTCCAATCCACCAATGCTATTGTTGTGATCGACTGTGGTTCAAAAAGTCAATAAGAACCCATTCCAAAACAACTTTACTGTCCAAAGGAGCGACAACGGACTTTATAAAACTAGTCTTTTACAAAGATATCGATGATATTGGCAAATTTTGCAAAACATGTTACGATTGTTTGATTAAATTGACAATACCAGAATTAGCTATAAGCAATGGCTTCGAAATCCCCGAAATACCGGATTGTTTAAAATACTTGACACCACTGGAAGAACGGTCGGTTTCTCCCCGTTTGATTTACATGCAAATACATCCTGTACATGGCTGCCAATACAAATTAAAAGGTTCTGTCAAAAAACCTCTTTAGCGGAGGGGAAACTAATTTCAGCTGAAGGCTGAATATTTTCCTTGAATATGAGGTTTCTATTGGTTCATTTTACTTTTTTTTATTTTTTTCAACTGGTAGCTATTCAGTTTTAGTTACTATGGCGGCTAAATTTGAAACCTTAATATCAAACGAAATCTTCAAGCACCTGCTATTGAATTCAAAATCCTTCTTTGCATCAAATTCGTAAAAAATCTCCTAATTTATATTTTTCCTCCGTTCTTCTTTTAAAAGTGGGCGAATTGTATGCTCCGTCTTTTGCCGAAATATAAAAAAGTTATGACAGATAGAATTAAAGATGCAACAGTTTAAAAATTATTTTACACGAACGTCGTCGAAAGAGAAATTATTTTTAAAAATTCCCCAAAATCGGCAAAATATGTTGCAATATCGTCACAATAGTCCAAGCAAACTGTTTTCGAAAGAAAATTTTTTTCCTCTATCCGATGATGCAAACATAGTTTTACTGCAAGTGCAATTACCGGCGTTATTACGTATTATGCAAAAAGCAATCGCTAGAAATCGGACAAAACATAAAATAAAACATTTTGTAATACGAATTTCGAAAAAATCTCTCCGAGGCATGTTAGGATCGGTCCTAGCAAAGCCGTATGCAAAATTCGGTAGGTCTGCGACCAACCGTCTCGCCGCAATGCGATCGAAAGACGCGCGCAAGAAGATCAGTGGTCATAAACCTACCTACATACTTACATAATACATACATAGCTACATACAATATTTACTCTCCGATTTTATTACATAAGATGATTACTCTCTTGTTAAAAAATTATTCATATCTCTTTCCTTTAAGCAATACTTATTGGTTTTAAGTAGTGCGACCTTCGAGAGTCCAGCGCTCCCAGTTAGAGGTCTGCGCCGCCACGCCACGCCGTCGCCGCTGGGCATTTTGTACCACGCCGCCGCCGCCGAGGTCTCGACCGGCGCGCCGGCGAAGAACGCAGATTTTTTTTTAGACGATTTAGCAGAACGATTTTTTTTCATGACGTACAATCAGCTCCAGAACTTAAAAAAAAAAAAAAAATTACCTAAACTTTCAAAAGCTTATTTTTTTCAAGACACTTCTTAACGCTAGTAATTTGTAAAGATACAATTTAAATTTTTTGAGTCAATGGCGAAATATGATTGCTTTAAAAACTGTTGTAACATTGCATTAGACCTCAAAAGAACATTATAGGTTTGGAATGGTTCATAAGAATGTTGTGGAGTGAAAAAAAAAAAAAAAAAAAAAAAAAAAAAAAAAAAAAAAAAAAGGCTAAAAAGCAAATAATGTATCAATCGTATGCTGATAACTAAATGTATAGTGTATGTGCTATATAAAAAATTTAATTTTATAATCATAAGTCTATCCGATTGATAAAATCTATTATTACCCTCCGATAAAGAGGGTAATAGTTTTTGGCAGACGAAAAAAGTCGTGGATGATAATTGATAGTAAATAAAATCTTACAGATCTCACGGAAATTTGAAACACACCAAGATCCGACACATGATTGGAATAATGGATACTTGAAAAATTTCAAAGTAACGTCAGATGAAACAAAAGGGGAAACTGTAAGATTTTGTCAGAGCGTCTGCGACTGGCTGTCAAGTTCCCGAGGTTCCGATTTCATTTTTCAGAACTTGGATTTGTTTCCAGAGTCGCGTTCAAACTTTTGTCCCTCCTCGGAGCAAGTGGTGGTGTTCTGTCGTGGCATTTCTAAAATTTTCATTTTTGCGGGATCAGTGTGAAATAGCTCGTAGACTTGGTATTTCACGCTCTACTGTTCAGTATTACATCGTTAAATATCAGAAGAATATACCCGGGACTGTTGTTCAAGGCCGCGCTGGCCGTCCTCGCCAGTTGTCTAATCCGGAAGAAAGTCATCGTGAAACTAACCGTCTATTTATGCATAGAAAAAGGGAAGATCCAGATTTTCGTGCTCAAGAAGCGGAATCCAAATCCAGAAGACAAGACAGAAAACGTTTACGACTCTGTCTAGATATACCATCGAAAAGACCAAGAACAGATACTGATCTAAATGTAAGGTGTGAAGAACTAGAATTTCGTAAATTAGCTGAGAAATTTTTCGAAGCTGTTGCTGATGGTCCAATCCACCAATGCTATTGTTGTGATCGACTGTGGTTCAAAAAGTCAATAAGAACCCATTCCAAAACAACTTTACTGTCCAAAGGAGCGACAACGGACTTTATAAAACTAGTCTTTTACAAAGATATCGATGATATTGGCAAATTTTGCAAAACATGTTACGATTGTTTGATTAAATTGACAATACCAGAATTAGCTATAAGCAATGGCTTCGAAATCCCCGAAATACCGGATTGTTTAAAATACTTGACACCACTGGAAGAACGGTCGGTTTCTCCCCGTTTGATTTACATGCAAATACATCCTGTACATGGCTGCCAATACAAATTAAAAGGTTCTGTCAAAAAACCTCTTTAGCGGAGGGGAAACTAATTTCAGCTGAAGGCTGAATATTTTCCTTGAATATGAGGTTTCTATTGGTTCATTTTACTTTTTTTTATTTTTTTCAACTGGTAGCTATTCAGTTTTAGTTACTATGGCGGCTAAATTTGAAACCTTAATATCAAACGAAATCTTCAAGCACCTGCTATTGAATTCAAAATCCTTCTTTGCATCAAATTCGTAAAAAATCTCCTAATTTATATTTTTCCTCCGTTCTTCTTTTAAAAGTGGGCGAATTGTATGCTCCGTCTTTTGCCGAAATATAAAAAAGTTATGACAGATAGAATTAAAGATGCAACAGTTTAAAAATTATTTTACACGAACGTCGTCGAAAGAGAAATTATTTTTAAAAATTCCCCAAAATCGGCAAAATATGTTGCAATATCGTCACAATAGTCCAAGCAAACAGTTTTCGAAAGAAAATTTTTTTCCTCTATCCGATGATGCAAACATAGTTTTACTGCAAGTGCAATTACCGGCGTTATTACGTATTATGCAAAAAGCAATCGCTAGAAATCGGACAAAACATAAAATAAAACATTTTGTAATTCGAATTTCGAAAAAATCTCTCCGAGGCATGTTAGGATCGGTCCTAGCAAAGCCGTATGCAAAATTCGGTATGTCTGCGACCAACCGTCTCGCCGCAATGCGATCGAAAGACGCGCGCAAGAAGATCAGTGGTCATAAACCTACCTACATACTTACATAATACATACATAGCTACATACAATATTTACTCTCCGATTTTATTACATAAGATGATTACTCTCTTGTTAAAAAATTATTCATATCTCTTTCCTTTAAGCAATACTTATTGGTTTTAAGTAGTGCGACCTTCGAGAGTCCAGCGCTCCCAGTTAGAGGTCTGCGCCGCCACGCCACGCCGTCGCCGCTGGGCATTTTGTACCACGCCGCCGCCGCCGAGGTCTCGACCGGCGCGCCGGCGAAGAACGCAGATTTTTTTTTAGACGATTTAGCAGAACGATTTTTTTTCATGACGTACAATCAGCTCCAGAACTTAAAAAAAAAAAAAAAAATTACCTAAACTTTCAAAAGCTTATTGTTTTCAAGACACTTCTTAACGCTAGTAATTTGTAAAGATACAATTTAAATTTTTTGAGTCAATGGCGAAATATGATTGCTTTAAAAACTGTTGTAACATTGCATTAGACCTCAAAAGAACATTATAGGTTTGGAATGGTTCATAAGAATGTTGTGGAGTGAAAAAAAAAAAAAAAAAAAAAAAAAAAGGCTAAAAAGCAAATAATGTATCAATCGTATGCTGATAACTAAATGTATAGTGTATGTGCTATATAAAAAATTTAATTTTATAATCATAAGTCTATCCGATTGATAAAATCTTTATTTCATCTTTACAGTAGAAATATTTTAAAATTTTACTACAACGGCAAGCTCATACTCTAAGCCCCAGATGTGGCCGAGCGCACAAATCTCTGAATCGGGACACGGAAGGTGCCTGGTTCAAAGCCAGGTCGCGTCCGCCGACCTAACCGTTCGTAGTTTTCCGTGATTTCTTCCAACTTAGCGCAGATACGGGATAGGATCCCTTAGAAAGACCCCCACGGAGGGTACCCCACTAGAGATGAGTTCAGGCTCATTTTTTAAAGCTCGATCCCGAGAACTTTTAATTCGAGCCCGACCGAGAGATATTTTTTAAGTCGCAGAGCGAGCCCGAAATTTCAGGTAATAGATAAATAAAAGTCAATTACTTCATTCATAGAATATCATAAATTTTCCCGTTTGTGCAAGTTAAAGACAAATACAATAGATCACGAACACAATCGTGATCTCTACACCCGGCTCTCGGCCTAGACCCATATGTAGCTGATTGGGCGCAATCGCATAACAGCATCATACCGAAGATCAGTTTTCATAAAAATTCTAGTCTCTCTATTCTAAAAAAAAGTAAAGGCCGCTGCCGCTGCCGCTGTCAAAGCTTGTTCGTCTATCTCCTCCTAAACCGTGGGGATTTGAGTTTCGACTAAGGTGCCCACAGATTCGAAAAATTCCGAAGGACCTGCCAAGCTGATTTAAATTTCGAAAATCGAATTATTTTAGAAGATATTAATAAAAAACTGAAAATATAAACAGAATGGTTGCCAGATTTGGCATAAAATCATCCATTCCTTTGCAACAAAGCGTTTCCAAGTATCTAGAATCGCGTGAAATTTACAAACATGAGTTAGAATTACGCCCATTTTACGCCAAAATAAAAACTATATGAAATAAGTAACTCAAAATGTGTTACACAAAGTTGACAATTTTCACATAGTAAGTTCGCTTAGACAACAGGAGTTTGGAATTAGCGATTATTTATTTTTCCAAAACAGAATAACTAATATCTTGAAAATGAAAAATAATTAAAATGCAGATTATTTTAAAGTCGGTTCGGTCCAGCTGGATTATTTGCTACCAGTAGAAATATTTGGCCGCGTTAACTATGCCATTATAGCAGTTATAGTATACTTTGGATATTTGCTAGCGCGGTTAGATGGTATAATTCGTGGTGCTAAGTACGCCAATCTGCAAAAGATTATGTAAATGAAAATATGGATAACGGTTTTCCGGTAACTTTAAATGAACAGTAATTATAGGTTGCGAGCATGTGTAAATCGCCAAATAATGAAACGTCGCCATTGGTGGCAAGCTATCCTATCTGTTCCGTAGCTTTTATTAACTTTACATGTACGCAAGTCTCCAAATAAGGAAAAATCGCCATGGGTGGCAATTTCGCAAGGTGTCTAATAGGTTTTACATTATTAAAAATACAGCTGAAACAGATGTTTTGATTTTATTACGCTTTAGCTCCTAATTCATATAACTTTTGAATGGCAACATTAAATATCATTGTGCTTCAGAGGAGTGCAAATAATTTTTCCAGCGATTATAAGCGGAGTCCGCACTCCAAGTGGAGTATAGCTCAGGACCCGTACAACACGGATTCCCATAACTAAATATCTTCCATGTTATGAGGGGAAGGGTTCTACTGTAGTGTGAAGTTTAAATTTTTATGTACCAATGAACATGCAAGAACCAAGCAATGTGTAGCTCAGTAACATTCTATCTGATCCAATCTTCGGGTTTTGTCTGTTGAAATTATGTCTTTTTTACGAATAAGCCTTATTAGGGGCCGAATGCCTCATACGAAAAGCGAGCGTAGCGAGTCTGGGGACCTTGGCCCCTAGTCTTTAAAAAAATTCGCATATTAGCGCCAATGTATACATGTATGTGTGTGTGTGTGCACGCATACACCCATTTTTATTATACTGCTTTTCAAAATTTTTCCCACGCCGCGGCGCGCCGCCGACGCCGGATTTCTGAGGTCGTTACGCCGCCGCCGTAAATTTCCGCGCGGCGCAGACCTCTACTCCCAGCTTATGCATACTGCCTGTATGGAACTAGAGAAGGCCAATGATTCGATGAGTCGAATCAGTGATTCGAATCTTGGTACTGAGTGGCTCAGTCTTTACACTCACTATCTACTGATTCGAATCTCAAGCCCTCAACTGTGGGGAAAGACATTCCAAGTGCAAAGGGAAGGAAAACTTATTTTCCCTTTGCCGTTCCCAGAGATTTTCCCTTACTCTTTTCGACTGGGTGAGTTGGTCACTGAGTTGGTGTAGCAACGAATCGTTACTGATTCAGTGTTTTGCTCTGTTTCGGTGATTGTATACGATGAATCTCAACTCAGTAGAATCTCAAATGTTTCAGTGATTGTATGCGATCGTTGAGATTTCTTTAATTTTTCGAATCTTCTATCGACTCAGAGTCGAAAGGAGTCGAAAAGAGTTGAAAGGATGTTTCATTTAATTGGAGATTTTTTTCGAATCTTTGGTGTTTCATTTCTTGGTTGGTGGTCGGATTTAAAGTTTTATCTGTCTGTGGGTGTGGAGTGGGTCGAACATCGTTTGCTTTTGGCGGGGGGCATAGGCGTACTTCCTAAGGGCAAGAGGGGTGAATCCCCCCCCCCCGCCCCGAAAAAAAATTAAGAAAATTCAAGTATCAGAGCTATTTAATAATGATATTTTCTACAATCATTTGTCATGATTGGAAACATTTGGAAACATGTTTGGAAACATTTTGTCACCCCATCCAAATATTACATGCCAATTTACGCCAATGCTCGTGGAAGAGCGGGGGGTGTCTCAAAGTTGTTTCAACCTTTTTCCCTCGGGGGGGGGGGACTTCCTCCTTCCAACTTGTCTGGCTGGTTTAATATTTGTTTAAAATTTAATGAAACATCCCTTTTCTACTTTTAACTTCAATATATGTCCCTCAACCAAAAAAAAAAAAAAAAAAAAAAAAACGGACACGTTAAGTTTACATGGTTGGCAGGTTTTCATGTGAAGGGAAATAGAATGAAATAAAGTTAGGATTGTGCTTGTTAGGATCACTTTTAATGAAGGATACAGGGGCGGTATTAAGCGCTCCCACAAAAGGACTTTGTAGTAAGCAAAATAACATTTCGCTTTATTGCTGCAGATTTCGTTTAAAATATTTTTTTTACCTTGTTTGTCGTTTAAGGGGAATGATTTTATTGTCTTTCGTAATTCAGAGAAATACAAAATAGGGTCTAAAGCAGTGGCGTAGTTAGGGTTATTGACAGTGGCGTAGCCAGGATTTTATTTCGGTGTGGGCTGGGTATCAAATTTAAAGATAAAGTTCAATTGTAAGCTAAGTAAAGGGTCCGATTTTGGGGGAGGGGGGGGGGCAGCAGGCCATCAGTAGGACTGGGCCTAAAATCGATAAATATCGACATATCGGCTTTATTTCAACATCAAATATCCGATATTCCCATTTTCATTTCAGTGAAATCTCGAATTCGATAAAGGTCAAAAATACAGGCCGGCGACAAGAAAATCCTGAGATCAATACCAGCTTGTGATGCTTTTGCTACTGCTTTCTCTCCGTTGATGACGATGTCGGATCGCGGAATAGACAGCTCCATGGTTTATTAGTCTAATTACCATAATTAATTAACCTATATCCCGGAAACTATCCACCGGAGCGCGTTTTTATTGATTCTCGACCCCCCCCCCTAGGCTCAACACCCCATCGATACTTAAAATTTCGAATGCTTTGACACCAAACTTAACCTTTTAATCTTAGAGGCCCAGGGGGTCATACGAAGCTCCCCTATATTTTGAATTTGGGCATTTTAAACACTAGCCTCCTCCGGCGGCATCTCCAAAGCCTGGAAACCATCCCAGAGCCAATTTCTAGATGTTTGCAGTCTTTTTAAGCCTTAATCATGGTTAATTAGTATAATTACCATAATTAATTAACGTATATCTCGGAAACTATCCATCGGAGCGCGTTTTTATTGATTCTCGACCCCCCTCCCTTAGGAATACCCATCGTTGCATAAAATTTCGAATGCTTTGACACCAAACTTAACCTTTTAATCTTACAGGCCCAGGGGGTCATACGAAGCCCCCCTATATTTTCATTTCGGGCAGTTTAAACACTAGTTTTACTTGAACCGCCCTACGACGGCATCTCCAAAGCCTACAAACCATCTCAGAGCAAAAGGAGAGAGAGATGCTAGCTGCCCGAGAACGCTGCGGAGAAGAAACTCGATGAATGGGTGAAGGGTGTTTAAATAGTACGGCTTTCGGCGCAGAGAGACGGAAAATTTCTTTAGTTGTTTTATTGATTCAAGATTCGAATCACTGATTTGAATCATCGAAGTAGTGAGTGAGTTGAGATTCGAATGAGTAAAATGAGTTGAACGGCCCATCTCTATATGGAACTACTCTTTCGAAGCAAAGGGGGGAGGGGAGGAAACTCGCGCTTTTATTGTTTCACGATAAACCGGTCACACGAGAGCGAAGGTCGCTTGGAGAAGCTCGGTAATCTGGGAAAACATTAGTCGTTGTTCTGCAGGTGAGGTAAGTACATTCGTTATAACACTTCTCTATTAAACTCGGCTAGTCTTGGATAATTATCATAACAAAATAATTAAAAAATTCATGGTTTCGATTTTTCTGCACGTGCTCCAATATACGTAAATACCCATCAATTCGCAAGAAATTTATAAAAGAATAACGGTATTTACTACATTCTAATTAAGAATGTTGACTTAACAATAATAGCACGTATACAGAAGTACTCAAAATAGCAATGTACTAAGTTGTACAAAATACAGAAGTACTTAACATTCAAACCAACGTAAAAACCATTTAGTTGTTTAAAGCACTTCAGAAACGTCAATGCATATTGAACGTTTCAACGAAGATATTAAAATACCACCTATACAAAATTTCACATCCATGGATTGCCCAATAATGTACGTTATTTATGTTTATCCCATCCAGGGACTGATTTCCGGAAGAAAAGGGGGGGGGGGGGCTACAGATTTGCAAATTTTTATTCTACTTGAAATAAGAGACGGAGAAACTAATTATGCGAAAAATAATAGTCTGAATAATTACTCTGTTGCAATTTCATAGCACTAGCATTATATTCACACTTCTTTCTAGCTAAATGCAATAGTCTCGGTGAATTATTCAGCACTAACTCATCATTTAGGGGTGGTCTATGTAGTGATCTATGCTGATCGCAAGGAAACTACAGAGCTGATTTTCAATCCGAACAGCTTCTTAAGTGAAGGGAAGTGAATCTCTTATCCCACATAAATAAATGCTCCGATATAAGCATTAGGAAAATAAATGCAAAAATAATGTGGAGCATGAATACAGAATGAAAATAACGATTGAAAAGTAAATAATATAATTAAAATATTTCTATCAAACTGTTGCATTTCACATTGCATCTCGATTAAACAATCATTTTTATGCTGTTATAACATCTTTTTTTAATGGTTTGATATGAAAGTTGCTTTGTGGGGTACAGTAAGTTTTCTCAAGAAGCCCCCCCCCCTCAATGGAGCTTTTGCCCTATTTCCTCATCTCTGCAAATTGGTCCCTGATCCCATCATACTTCTTATTGAAAATGGTGACTGTAAAATTTATAATCATGAACTCTTTTACAGTAACACACAAATGTAAATTTTAGTGGTTCAAGCTCCCTCCAAAAATGTATGTTTTCTTATGAGTAGAGCAAGAGGAGACTCTAAGTGTTCTTTTTACACTGTAGTAAACTGACCGTCGTTTTAAACCAGTACTCTCCCTCCCGAAAAAATCCTAATCAAGCCATACCTTCGGTACTGGTTAACGTAAAAATAAACTGGACATTGGGAAGAGAGAGTATGTAGAGAGCTATGGCTGTTTTATGGACTTCATCTCAGTTGCTCCTAATCACAAGTTTAAATTTATTGCAAAGTACAATTTACTTCACAATATTTGGACAGACATACATTCATGGGCTAACGGGATTCCGCACCCGAGACCAAATCGCTCGCATAGCGGCCAGCAGCGACCGGTAATCACACCCGCGCGGTTGCAGCGTATGAGATTTTGATACTTTCCTAAAAATATTCATTTCACCTAGTCTGTTTATTTTCTGTCTACCTGTCTATCACTGTTATAACTGTTTTAAGAATGAATTACTCTTATATAGTACCAGCCGCATCCGGCGACCAGTTGGTTCGCCATCTTAATAAATCCTGTTCTTTACCGGCTTCCTGGGCACTGAAATCTCTCAGATTCTGGATGGAATTTAAAATTAAGATGATTAAAAACAGGAGCGGCCCTAGGGTAAGTGGCGCCCCCTGCTAATATAAAAAAGACCCCCTCCCTTTATGCTCTACTTAGGTTTTGTGTTCGAAATGACTCCCCTTCGAAGCCGGCTCCCAGATGCGATGCTTACTGTTTCGGGCCGTCCCTGGTTGCAAAAATAAGATGGTTAAATGATAAAAACCTACAAAAAGGAACAAATTATTTTCGTCCTATATTAATTCTGAAGAGCTTCTGGATATATTGGCCTTTATAAAAAATGGAAAGGAAAAAACTAAGAAAATCTGAAACACTTTCAAATTTTAAATACGCACTAAAGTGCTATGTATTAAAATCGTATTATAATCCATGGGTCTTCCCCATTTTCTTTACTTATTTCATTAAGTTGGAAAGTATATCATTATTGATGAGTGTGATTAAACACAATTAAAATTGATATTTCTAACAATTTTCTTTCTGGATGTAATACATTAGAAATAGATGGGGGAAAAAGCTGCGTAGAAAAATTCGAACTGAAATAAAGTTTAAAAGCTCATTCAGGTGTATTCATAATTCAAGTAGCAAAAGCAGACGATAAATAGCGCTTGGCGCTAGAAATGGCTCAAAATCGCACATCAACCCTTTTATTTTTCGCCAAATTAAAAAGTTGCACATTTATTTTCGGAAAATTTCCAAATTCTATTTTTCTTTTGAGTATAAATCATTTCATTCCTGCTCTTATTTCACATGCACACAATATTTTAACTGAGAAATAACCTTACAAATAATCCAAAAAAAAAGAAAAAAAAAAAGAAATCGTTATTCTTTTATTTTTACTTCAAGAGTCTGAATAATTTAATACCCTTGCCAAACATGGCAACCTAGATATGCCCAAACCTCGCTCTTTCCACTGCGGGTTACAATTGCAAGAGAAACGAGAACAAAAATGATCCTTTTGCGACACGCTTTTTATCGATATCTCCTAAAATAATTCGAATTTTGAAAAAATCGCTTCGAGGTGTTTCGGACCCGTCCTGGAGAATTTCCGTACAGAATTTGGTAGGTCTACGATCACCCGTCTGCGAGCTACGCGAACCACAAACTAACTAACGGACAGTTTACATATTGCTTTATTTATGTAGATACGTTATTGATATGTACTATCTGACGTATCCCTTTGAAAAAGATATTTGTGGTACGAATAGTTTCTTTAACACTTTATAACAAATTTGAAAATTGTTTTACTTCGGTTTGACTGTCTGTGCAAGGGTGAGAAATTATGAGCAAAAATCTAGGTGTCAATGGCACCTAACTATTTTTTTTTCAGTTGTCAAACACTCACTCAGGTGCAGTTTCGAAAACCTTTGTTTTGTTTATGTGCATAAACTATAAACAGGTTGGCTTAGTGAGTTATGTAAAGTAATAAGAAAGAAGATCAGGACTGTTAAAATTAAGATAGTAATAAATAGTAAGTAAATATAAAATCAGTTTTTATAACTTTCCACCTACGCATCCAGAATAAAATATTATGGTACATTTTACAAGAACATGAATCTTTAGTTTTAGTTTAGATGTATTTTATAAATTGTTGATGTATTTGGAGACGTTAGTAAAAAAAAAATACTAATAGCTTAATAATTGTAATTTTACAATATCCAATTTTATTTAAGTAAAAGAAACTAAGAAAACATTAACAGGTTAAAGTTACAAAATATAAAAAGTACATTATTTCGTTGAATAGATTTTTACAGGGCAACTGGCTTAAATAGATACTTCATGAAACATGAAAAATTTATGGTAGTAAATAAAAATAATATACCTAAAGTCAATTTTTTAAATCTGGGCTTGCTATATGTCCAAACTCAACATCTTTCCATCATAAATTGTTAATTATTAATTAGTGAAGTTTTTAAAGTTAGAAACTATAGCATGAGATACAGAGTGTTAAAACAAAACAATTAAATAAGAGATATAATATGTTAAATACATTACAGTTAGTGGGATTGCTGAAACTGAATTTTATTCAGTCTCAATACAGCTTGTGGAAATTATTCAGGTTGATTATAAATGTTTGTCTGTTAACTTGCTTCTGAATTTTCATTTATTAATATTCATGACAGAAAATGCATGCTCACAAATATGTGTGCTTCCAAACACTGTAGCACATATCATTTTCTTTTAAATTTAAATTTTCTTAAAAATAATTTTTTTTCAGAAAGCGAGTCCTGATTGTCCTGTCCTCTCGACTAACGGTTTGTCCCAGTGGCAGAATTTTGTTATGCATACTGTGATGCAGAAATGCAAAAATCTCTCTGCAGTACGATATATTTATGCATGCCTTCACACACAAAGCTGTAGGAACATTGCAACATGGATAACAGAAAATTATAATTTAGTGTATGTTGCTGATAACTAGCATATGAAAATAGTAAATAAACTGATGCAGTATACGTGTACCATCATCAAAATTTTACCTGATCAACCACCACTGTATACAAACAGGTAGTACATGTTAAAATTGTGGAAATATATATTTGTATTCTCATTGAGTTGAACAGAAGTTGGGAGAGGGTCAAAGAAAGTTTCAATGTCATCAATAAGGATTATTATTTTACATAAAAAATTTAATAAAATAAAATAGTTATTTAAATTACCAAAAACATAGTTGAATGCAAGCAGAATTTTATCTTGACTATTAAAGTTTGTATATTTAAATAAAAAGTTTTCAATTTATGTTTTCAAATAGCTAATTGAATTTAAGTTTTTTTTTTTAAATTTACATTATGTCATAAAGGTATTTTATTTAAAAAAGATAAATTTTATTAAAAAGTTTGCAAAAGTATGAAAGGGGGCGCCTTTTTTATGTTTGCAAGGGGTGCGTAACGTACAATAGGGCAGCCGCTGACTTAGCTAATTTCGCGCCCTCTGCCCGGCAGTGCTCTAGCTGTCATAAATACGAATCGATTAGTACGACATTTTCGTGTGTTATTACTACGCCAAGTACCATGTACCTTATTTAAAATAGTGCTTGCAGCATTTACAGTTCTTTCACAGTACCCAAAAGGATTCTGATACTTAAAGTTCTATTGACAGTGATTCTTTGAAACGTATTTTAGAGAATTCAGTCTGTTAAAACGAAACAAAGTTCACATACGTTATTAAGGATGAAAAAAATAATGCATTTCACCGAAAATAGTAAGCGTGGCATTCATTGCTTTTCTACAAGAGCAGTTAAAAGAATTCCTATACACTACAGTGTGGAAAGTAGTTTACAGACATCAGCCAATTTCAAGTAAAAAATAAGTTATACCAGCTTAATTCTCCATTTAAAGGATGGGAACAGCATTTAAAGTTCTTTAACAAGGTCCTGCAAAATTGCATAATATTGAATGTAATATTGATATAGAGCTTTCTTTAGGTCACCTCCAAAGTATTTCCACATTTGACAATGATGCATCCCAAACTTGTAGCCAAAGAGACTGCTGTGTTGGAAAGTGTTTTATAATCGATGTATTTGGAATTACTTATCTTTCTTTCCTTCTCCCCCATTTTTTTCCTTCTTTGTGTAACACGAATACATTAAATACATTGTGAGACATGAGCAATTTTATTTGTTTAATGTGCATTTCATAGACATTAAAATCCATTTTAAACAAATTAATATAAATATATTAAACTTTGAAAGAAATTCTCCCCCTCGAAAGTAGGTTATTGTAGCTCTTTTACAGGCTCAAACGAAAGAAATCAAATTTAGGTTTTAACAGCAGTGATTGTTTGCCAGGAGAGGACAGCTCGCGTCACTGAATGTGTCGCTCAGAGCTACATATACGTCTTTCCCGGAATTTCCCGCCACAATTTGGAACCTCATCAGAAGGTGGGGGACTTCTGCATATTGGCACCCCTCGGAAACTGATAGCGACCGCCGAGAGGACTTTCGGAACCACGGATTTAACGTGCACGTACACCACATGTACACGGTGGTCTTGCCGGTATCGAACCCACAAACTTCCGGTTACGAGTCCAAAGCCTTTGTGCCTTTATGTTTTCTTCCATCTTTGCAAGCACATGGTGGCATTAATCGCTCTTCATCGGTCATTGTTGACGCCCGTCATTGCGGCAAGGCGTTTTGCGTGCTAGCTCAACAAGTTGACTATTCGATAGTCAGCAGCA
>JAWZYV010018341.1:0-28864 GCA_038373885.1 Cheiracanthium punctorium
GAAATTAACGATTATTAAAGTTTTGTGCAAGTCTTCAGGCGCTTTCCAATCATCTCCTAAATACTAAATGCAAATGCACTTGTCCTGATGTATTCCCGTCAACAGCTTCAGTAAGGCTACGTAAGTGCATTTAGCTAAAATGAAGTTGACCAGTGCTAGAAATCATTGAGCTTCTCTTCAAGGCGCCTATTTACACCTCCATTTACACTGGCATTAGTGAATTTCCAATTTTCCAATATAGGCTAATTGTGACAAATCAGAAGTACTTTCATTCAATAAGTTTTTTTATTCAGTACACCATTGGTTCTAGTGTCAAGTCCACCAAAACTCATTGTTCTGCCATTTTTTCGAAAGTTCCTCTTTTTAATTAGTATTTAATAAAGCTGCATATACAAGAATCAAAACATTTGCATTTGCACGAGCATATGTCAGTAACTTCGTTGTAATTCCGAGAGGAACAACACCGTCTTCTTTAAGTAGGCTCCATTCATTCTTTCTGTTTGCTATTTCAACTTTTAGATTTCATTGCTGTTTGCTAAAATAAGTTTTACAACTGATCTGTGGAGAGATTTTGGAAGAGATGCTTTGCTGCATATCTTTAGTACTTTAACAGCAACAATAAAATGTTTTTTTTTTCTTTTTTTTTCCCGCAGAAAGAGACTCATAGTTTGCGCCTTCCGGTCTAAAGTTATTTTTCGCTAAATAATAAAGGTGCGTTGCACTTCGTAGGCAAGTAACACATTATCATCCATTTATTATTATTATAGTTATAACCTTTATATAGAGTGTTTTTGAAAGATATTACACAAATACATCTTTAGACAGTTTTCTTTCCCCTACATTTAAAGTAAAGATAATGTTTGTCCTCATTATGAATTAAAAAAAAATAACTGAACACAACAATTTAAGTAATAAAAATACATATTTCCCTGGTGGTGTAGTATAAAAATAAAAATGCATGAGCTTGTGCAAAACTTTTAAGTGAATCTCTGAGATCTCCTGATCATAAAACAGAAAAAAAAAACATTAAAAAAGCCAATTTCAATATGCATCAAAAAGAGATACGATATAATCAGAAAGACTCTCAGAATAACTCCTAGGTCATTAATAATTCATTTGTCAACAAAAATCAATTATGCATTTCATTAATGCAAGAAAGTCCAAAAATTGGTGAAGATGAATATTTAATGTTACATTTTACAGTTTGATTCTAAGAAAGAATTCTTTCACAAAATAATTAAAATGAAAACTTCAGACGTTAATTGTGAGATATCGATTCCCTGTGGAGAAGAAATTTAATTACTGCTTTAGAATAAAACCTTTCTAATGTATTACTAATGATCTAGAAATCAAAATCGTGTTCTTTATATTATCCATTTTGGAAAGTTTTCAAAGAATAAGTTCAATCTTTTTTGTTTCTTTACTATTCAGTAGTAGATAGATATTTTTTTAAGTAGGATTAATATTTATCATTTTTCATGCTATATAAAACATTTTTGGCTTTGACAATACTTGTACATTTTTGACTTTGACAATGACAATACCACAATATTTTCATGTCGATTGTGATTTATTAATTTTCTTTAATTATTATGTTACACATAGAAAAACACATGAAAAAATATGAAGGTTTTGGCTTTTTAATTCCGAAAAATAAACCGGAAGAGAATTAAAATAAATTGTGAACTATGTGTTTATATCTGATCAATAGATTTTGTTATATTTATTTTTGATACCTACATGTAATGGATTTAAAACAGGCAAATTCAGGGCATATCCATTCATCGTAAGTTATTTAGGAATTATTGCAAAATCCCATTTTATTTTTATCGAAATTGTTTGCTAGTTTAATATATTAGTTTCAAATGTTTTTAATGAAAATTTAGATCATAGAGATTAGTTAATGTAAAACACTCTTTTTTCTGTTTCTCTGACTATCGTTATTTTTAATATTAAAAAAGGTAGAGTTATCCTTTATAATATTTCCTAATTAAGACTATATCATTAATAGAATACAGTGTTTAGAAAAGACAGTTCAATTTCATACACATGGTGTTAATGGTTAAAATGGACTAGTTCAGGTGACTACATGACCATGCAACGTTTAAAATGCAAATGTAAATGAATTTGACAATTCCAACGTTGAAAGCCCATCATTTAAACGTAACTGTACAAGACAGGACAGTTCGGATAAACTACAACTAAGCCATGTTTAAAGTTTTACGTATACTGTATGATATAATCCATTTTTCCAATTAGCAACGACTTCAAGTAATATGAGAACAGAATTTCAGCTAAACGACACTATAGTGTTTAATGTATTACGCATGAGTACGTTACACGTATATGCGTTGGACAAATAACTATTTTCATACTGTCAGCATTTCATTCCTTTCTTGAATACTTTTTGCAATTTCCTGCAATAGTAACTATTTAATAGCCATAGCAGTATATTTTATGTGCATGTTAAATATTGATACCGTCGTTGCTTCTTTTAAGGCAAACCTACAGCAATGATGTCTACCATGAAAGGGGATGTCATGGACACAGGACTTTTTAAGAAGCTCTAACGCGAAATTGCGTTACATCTGTAGAGAATCATCCAAAACACCACACCGTTGGATCGACAGCCAGGCGGTAGGCCAGAATCCTGGAGCTTCACACTTCAACAAACTACACATGTTCAGTGTCTTATCTACTCAGACATTGGTCGGATAAATATTGAATAATATGATCTCTAAAATTTCAGATAAATATAAGTAACATAGATGCGCGTATAAAAATTATTGTTTTATTTATACCTTTTAAAAAATTTCAGGCGACTGCAACACTGTTTTTCATAGAAATTATCCAAGACCAGATTTATAAAAAATATCCATTTTAACTTCACTACTTATGAACATAATCATCATCTTAATTACATGTTTTTGCTACGAAAGTAGAAAATAGAAAGTTACTTAAAAAAGCCACAAAAGTAATCGACAAGTTCATAAAAGTTTTTGGAATTCCATCAGAGAAATAATTTCATTTTCCCTGAGGCAAATTGACTAAAAAATGCCCGACTACTCACTTCCCCCTTCAAAACAATTTCGAAAAGAACGTCCAAAATTGAAACACATTTTCATGAGAAATATTTAAGTGTCAGTCAAGTCTTTTTGGCCACATATTGCTCGGGGAAATTTTGTCATTTTATCACATAATTGCTCCCTAAAAAAATAGTGAAAAAATGCTCGGAGAAAAATTAAGACAGAATATTAAAAATGTTTTTTTTTATGCTATAGCGATTGTAAAACTGAAATAGTGATACAGAAATAAGTTTATGTGTGCAGTTTTTAATTGGACCAACAAAAAACGGCTTATATATTCTGAATATCGTTAAATATAGAACATTATTTTTTAAATTATTATGTACTAAGCACTAAGCAATTAAAAATGCTTATAGTTTAGTAAAGTAATTTTTGCACTTTATCATAGTTTCTGAAAAATATACAACAGTTTGGATGTAAAAATTGCATGTTAACGAAGGTAAATGAGTAGTAATTGTTTCTTTTATCACTATATCTATGATTATCATTAAAATTTAAGTAAAACAATTTTTACAACAAAACAAGTAAGTAATAAAAATGTCACAATTTTAAAAGGAGAAGAGCAAAAAATGGTCAAGTTTTTATTATATTCTTGGAAACAAAACTGTATAGAATTAATCCGATATTCTGTAGTGTCATAAATACTACAAGGTGAAATACTATAATAGAAAATATGACAAATGACGTACTGTGCTTTTCCCTTCTAAACTAGTTTCACACCATTATGCGAATAAAATGTTTTGTTTGTTTAAAAATATGAATGATTTTTAAAAGTTTATAACCTTTCAGTTCCTTATAGAAACTCTCGATGTTATTTTGCCAACCGTAGCATACCGTTAATCCTCCCCTCCCGATTAAAAGCCTCCTCCATTTTTTAAAAAGAAATTGGAATTAATGGAATATTAAACTTAAATTCCTTGTAAGCGCACCTTCCGTTTTTATTTACAACTTTTCGGCGGGTTTGAGGAGGGGGAGGATTAATGGTATATTACAGTATGAAAGTAAAAGCTCTTGAATGAATGAAAATATGACTAACTAGGAACTAGGTTAGAGTAACATACTCTTTTATTATACAGCAGACACAGTGATTAAAATATTAACAATAATGTTGTTGTTGTTGTTGCTTATCCTCTTTAAAGATCTGACATAAGTCAGATAAACTCCAATAGATTGTTGACCGACAGAAAATCAATAACTAAAAGGGGAGCAGATGTCAAGTCCTCCTTAGAAAGTCCGACGCAACTCAGTATGTGCTCTGGAGAGGCTGGATGATCACATTTGGCCATCCTTAGGACACATTAACAATAATGATTTGACTTAGTAAAAGCTGAAAAAGACCTGTAAATGTTGAAAAAAATAATTAAATAATTAAAAATAACTGCTTGTTTTTTCATATTCTTTTTTGTTCAATATTCATGTTGAATTCAAGAATATTGGTTAACATATCGTTGAATAAATACGTATAATTTTGAATAACGCGAATACGCGTATATCGTAACTTGTATAATACTTTAAGAGTGTCTTTTACTCAGATTCATCAAAAATAGGTTTTCTTTTGCAGTATTTTCCTGTGTGTATCTTAAAAGAATAATTCATACAAATTTTCTTTGCGTAAATTTAATCTCTTTTTTAATGGAAGATTGAAGATGACAAATCTCCACCTATTATTATTATTATTTTTTTTTTTGAGAAATGCGTTAAATTCTGAAGTATTTGGATGCTTTTTATCATTTCATATAAAAAGTTCAGAGTCTAAAAAGTGGCAAATTACTTTCAGATATCAAGTAGTTTTACTCATTCTTAAAATTCCAGAGCAATCATCGGTTACGCATTTATCACCGTTGTCAGTTTGGGCAACTGGGGTATTGTGTCAAAGGTGACTTTTTTACCAAATACCCTGAAAGAATATAAGGTACAATAAAATTCAGCAAAAATACAGTCGCTCAAACGGTACTTCAAAGTGTGATATAAATAAATATACGATCTGAATTTGTTCAATAATACTGTAGCACTATCCTAAAGCACTCAGTTTAAAAAAATTTCAGGAACCATTCTTTGTATTGAGAAACTTGTTGGTTAACGAATAGGCAGGTAATGTAAATTAACATTTCAGCAATACATGCGTACACACTGTATAAAATCATGAAAATACAGAGAAAATTTGTCAACATGTGGGCCGCCAGCTGTATTTTCATATATTAACATAATTTTATTGAATTAAATTCTAGGAGAAAGGTGAATCCTTATACATCGAAACTGTCCTGCATTTAAATAAAAACAGGGAATTTCCATAAAATTTTACGGAAAGCTTCCAGTAAATGTACATATTTTTAAGAAGTGCACAACAGCCTCAAACTTAAGCTGGGATTAAGTTAGCAATTTGATATTATTTAAGGATCGACAGCAACATCCACCGACAATTCTTTGATAAAGTATCAACAGTCTGTTCAAAAAACATTATCAAATAATATTCTAAGTTCAAGATTGCATTAGCAGCTTATGCAAAATAAGTGATTTGGTACGTTTCGTAGTGCGAAATTGTTCGATTGATCATGCAACAATAACGTATTTTCGATACAGCTTTTTAACAAATCCATAATGTAATGTAGAGCGTTTAGGCAATGCTTTAAATCAACGGCGGCCAACTAACATTTGTGAATATGGTTTAAAGAAGTTAACGGCATTTACACCTCATCGAGTACCACCACATATTGTAAAATTTTATTTTGTCGAGCACGATTAGTTATAATCTCCATTGATTTCAATGTTCTAATCAAAACACTCTTATAAATAATGCTCATTATTATTTTTTTATAAAACCGAAGTCTGGCAGTTCAGGTGTACTTGGATATACTAGACATCATTGAAGGTATGAGCGTCAACCTTTATGGGTTTCCGAAACTTGGGAGTTATCTATTCCCCAAAATTTAAATCATCACTTGAAGAGGACTCACTCTCGCATATCTGAATTTCTCCCATCCAACAAAGTAACTAGCGACAGGACACACGTCTTCAAAGATTCAACGTACACGTTCGTCACGTGTACACGGGGGTGTTTGATTCTATTCCGACCAGGATTCTATTCCGACTCCTTAAACGTAAAGCTGCAATCCATACCAACCGGGCTAAACATGCGTACGTTTATGCTGATACTGTGGGCAACGTACTAGAGAAAAATACAGTCCCTGTACTAACCAATGTGACCACTATCATAAATGTAACTTTTACTTTCGAACATTTGCAATAAGAGGAATGTTATGTAATCATGAAAAAAATCGACTGAGAGATTTTGATGTTTTGGGACCTTTTGAGGTATTCGGAATGCAATTCAAATAGCTACTTTTATAATTTATGTATGCATGAATATATATATATATATTATACTAGCTGACCCGGCAAACGTTGTTTTGCCATATAAATTATTCCTAGGATTATTTTAGTAGAAAGAAATGACTAACTTATTGTAAGTGTGTGAAGATGTGGTATATGAGTGGAAGAGGCACGGAGCTCTGTGAACGATGCTGGAATATAAAAATAACACAATACCAAACATTTGTATTTTTTGATTCATTGTAATGTATTCTTTAAATTTATATATATCGCTAATTACAATAATTTTACAAAAAAAAAGAATAAAATCAATCTCTTAACGGAATAGAGTGTACAATATTTTTTGTTACCCCACCTTTAGCTAACACAGATAAACTGGATGGTTTGCCCACTCGAGAGTATGCCACGTAAAATTGTCCGTGTGAAAAAACATGGTGTGCTCAAATCTAAGCCACAAACAGACATAGTTTGGCCTTGAAAACTTATTGATAGTCATTGCAAATGTCCAATCTTATTGGAAATTGAAGACGTTTTAAATTGAATTGGCACATCCGTGGGTATAATAGGGATCCGTGGTAGTAATATATTTTCACCTCGAAATTTGCCATTTAAAATGACGGCTTAGACAACATTTTTTCATTAGTATTTTTAATAACTAATCGCGTGCCGTTACACAGCCGTGGTGGGTTCAAATTACGAAGCAAAATAACCGGATATCCAACCTTCAGTTGTAAGTTATGCGGCGGCATCCCTGGTAAATCTAATGAGTTTAAAAACTCTGCTGGATAATTCACACCTTCGGTGGCATCGCAAACTGTATCAATAGATTTGTATGACACTAACTCCCCTGGCAATAAATGTTGTATTTTAAGATTCAGTTCGTTGACATCTACATTTTTTGCTGCTAAAATTGCTCTTTCTGCCAGCCACTCATGATTAATATATTGTGTATGTACATCGGGAAATATCTGGTCAATGAGAGCATCTTGCGAATCAGTAATTGTGCAGAAATCGGCCGGTAATTTTATGCATCCAGTTTCATCTACAGTAACTTTTCCATCGCCGATATTTAACAGCTGTTTTGAGAATGCCTCAGCGGATAGATCTCGAAGTATTTGAACGCGCATATTTACTTTCAGTTGTAATTTTTCAACATTACGCCACAATGGCGATGATTTTAAGCAGGCGTTTATTTCATCAGCATACGTTGAACGTGGGATGACGGGAAGTGTTTGTCTAAAATCTCCTGAAATGAGTACCAGAGTGCCGCCAAATAGTTTGTCCTTGTTTTTAAGATCTTTCATTGTCCTGTTCAACGCCTCAAGCGAATGTTTGTGTGCCATAGTGCATTCATCCCAGATGATAATTTTACACTGTTTCAGCACTGTGGCCATGGGCGATTGTTTTTTTTATGTTGCACACTGCATCTGGATTATTTTGAATATTTAGTGGTAGCTTAAATACTGAATGAGCTGTTCTGCCTCCATCCAATAAAGTTGCCGCAATACCAGACGATGCAACGGCCAATGCGATGCCATTATTCGATCGTATTTCGGCTAGGATTAGCGAAATAAGGAATGTTTTGCCAGTTCCACCTGGTGCATCCAAAAAAAAAGAATCCACCTTGCCCTGCCGAAACTGCGAGCATAATGCGATCGTAAATGCTTCTTTGTTCCTCATTCATTAGTGGGATATTGCGAGTAACAATCGCTGCCATTTCTGCAGTATTGTATTGTAGTTCTCGATTCATTTCATTATTTATTAAATCAGATACACTACGATTTGGCGAACGCATGCCGAAATGACTGAGTGGTAAGTTGGCAATGATAATGCACAGATCCTCAATAGCAATCAATGCTTCATTGTACATAGCGTCGCTGAATGGCATTGTTAAATCGTTGCACCGTGTACGATGTTCAGGCAAAATATCATCACTCATTGAATCTTTATGACTATCCCACAATGTCTCTGCTCGGGCCGGGAAACATGCAGTCAACACTATAGCGAACAGTAGACGAACTTGTTTTGCTGTACAGTTCAATGCTGCTTCAGCAAGCATACATTCCCACTGGTTGTCATCTTCCAGCAAGCCTAGTGCAAGGCATGCTTCTTTATACGTTGGATATTGTTGTCCATTCACTTTACGTATATCTTGAAATGACAATGGGCCGGTAACATTAACCAGCAACAGTCGAAGATAAAAGCACTCAGTCTGCTTTGGATTTACTGCAAATACTCGTCCCAAGGTGTTTGATTTATATAAACCGGGACATGCATCAATCGGTGTACCTTGCTTGCGAGGCATCCATTTTTATGTTTGAGCTCATGTGAAAAAACTTGGTACTTCTGAAGAGTAATGTCCGTGCAAAGGCACCAAAAGCATCCGCACGATTACACAATTCCAAAAATTCGGTGAGTGTAGTTTTTGGTGGATTTATAGCATGATCAATCGCTGTCTCGTTCGTAAAATATACGCGCTGGCCGTTCTCAAGATGGACGGCTAAATGAATAACTGTTGGATCCCGTTCATGAATTGGGAAACCAAAGATACGCCAAACAGCTTCATTGGAGCTGATGTATCGGCCCGTTTGATAGAGAGTTATTTCATCATTTTTATTCACTGGAGGAGCATTGTTATTGGTATTTTCAACTCGAAATACAGCCATATCACTGCCTGTATGTACATACTTACAAATGTATTTGATGCTCTTCACGGAACTGCAGAACTCAACGTTAATATGAGCGTCGTATGTTTTAAACAATAGAGGCGAATATGGCACCACCCAACGATTGTCAATGTCAATATCTATGTTGTTGATATTTTTAGTAAATGATTGTCCGCCATTATCGGGACTCCTTCGACGATATATTGGATATCCGTCAACATTTGTGATCGTATCCTTAGTGAACTTTTTAGGGAAACTTTTGGTGCATTTTCTATCTGCCATGCAAGGCGATGAACGATTCAGGTCACCGCATGGGCCATGAATCATGTTTGCTGTAACAATATCAAACAGCAATTGATCAGTAGTCGGATCTGGAATTTCCAAAGAATTATACTATCGATTAACCAAACCAAAATGTGTGCATGAGGTAATCCCTCTTTTGCCACTCAACCGAATACATCCAGCAACGTGTGGGACCGAATACATGTAATTTTGTAATGAAACTTATTAAAGACTTTAATTTTTGTCTGAACACACGTGCTGTAATGTCATGACGATGTATTGCATTTTTTACAGGCAATAACAAAGATGTGATCTCCGGCCATTTTGGATTACACGTGAACGTAATAAATAAACATGGTCGTCCATATTCGCGCACGAAAGTCAGAGCATCCTGTATGTATTCTTGCATATGACGTGGACTGCCTATATACGATGATGGTAGAATGACAGAGCTACCAATTTCGGCGGCATCGGCGTTGTTGGCAATAGCATCTCGCAAGTGAATGTATTCTTCCGCACGCAGCTTTTGCTGATTATATCGCAAGTACCGTAATCGTTCGCTCTCTATCTTCACGTACATGTCGACCATGAATTGTTGACAAAGCTCACGACATCGTAGAATGACGTTATCCTGACCGGGTCTAATCATCAACCGATAAGCATAAAAATCCTTCGAACTAACGTTCTTGCTTGTTTCGGCTCCTGTAATGATATATATGAATAAAAACAAATACTAATTAATAATTAGCAATAGTTAAGTTTAATGAATTACGATTAATAAATTAAGTTTTTGGTAAATGAGTAATGATCAAGTTCATAATGAATATAGTACCTGTTGTGGGATCTCGTTGTTTAATATTTATGCAATACCCGTCTTGTCCCTTCCAGAATATTAGTGGATATTGGAGAGCGTCATATGAACGGTGTGTATCAGCAATGATTACTTCTTCTACGAATCACAATTTCTCGTGTAGCTGTACAATCGCCAACCATGATTCCAGCAACGTCGTCAACAATAGGTGCGTTAAATCTACGAATATGATCTCCAGCAGGTGTTTTATCAGGATTGATGACAATAGCATGATTATCACTTTGTAATTTGTGCATGTGTGATTTGAATAATTTCAACAATTCATTGTGTTCATTTAATAGAGCATCCAGCTCGCTGACGATACGTCTTGCAAAAACTGAATTAAGGTTATTGCAGCCGCAACGTGCATCCACGCGTGCATCCTCACCACCCATAAAGTAAATTTGTAAAAATTTATGTTGTTCGTTTGGCATTGGCAGCAATGAACTAATGAACCCACTTTGTGATAAATTTGGCCTTTGATTTTAAATGTTGAATTGAATTGTTGACCATTTACAGCGCTATTTTTAACTATTTCTGTTGCTCCGAACGAAGTCATTTGGAAACATGAATTGAATGTTCGAATTGACTTTAGGAACAGGTTGGAATCTAGATCAGTGCCGATAAGTAAACTGTTCAATGGCTCAGGTGGTGTTTGAATTATAGGCAGCTGCACCTTTCCGGACGCGCAACACATTCCGGCTGGCTCATTTTTAAATTTAAGAGCATTACAATGCGGACATTCCTTATCCGAAGCACCAATTACTACTTTTGAATGAGCATAATATTGAACATCGGGTTCATACTGGAACGCTAGACGCAGGAATGAAGCAGATGTAAATGATCGATGTACCTGTTTGCGGTGTTGTTCATTTGCTCTGAGTCTGCTAACTATAAAATAGCGTGCTTGTCTTTGTTCTAATCTTCTTTGTTCATTTCGTTCAGATCGTGCATCTTCTGATTCTGCTTGACGCAATTGAGCCATGCGCACACGCACATTAGTATTATCTTGCTGCTGCTATTCTTCTGTCCTTTGGGCTCTTATATTTCGCTTGCCTGCAGTTCTACGTGTTTTCCTGCCCAAAGAAGCCTCTTTGCGTCTTTTTGGCATTGTTCACGGTTTAAAACACACATAAATAGAACAAATTGAATTATTTTATGATGAAAAACAGTAATAATGTATTAATATTTATTTTTTGATTGTATTTATACGTATATATTATATTAAGTGTACATCGTGTATATTTTCTATTATTATTTTACGTACCTTTTACAATGTTTTTCTTTTGAAATGATTCTTACAAAATTTTGCACACACTCATAATAAAAATAATTTATACATGTAACCATGGAGCTAGAGAGTATAAGGAAGGAAGAACTAATACTGTAAGAAGTAACCCTATTTTTCTCTTCCTTTTATTCTCCGATAATCTCCACCAATTCGCCGAGCGCGCCATCTATCCGCCTGGCAGTGGCGGCTTTTCAGGTGAAGTAGGTGAAGTGCCTCTTCACCAAGTATTTTAAGTAACAAAAAATTGTGTAACGTAAGCAAGCCATAATCCTTTTTCAAATTTTGTCAGTGTCAATCACAGTGTATTCTTAATACACTGTGCTAAATCATGCTCTTACTATCAGTGAAGCCTAACTCTCTTCCCTCCCCTCCCCTTGCCGCGCGGCCAAAGAAAGTTTCAAAGACATGTGTCAGGATTGGTCCATTGTTAGAGTCACGTGGTACGCGGGTTCTGACGGGGTGAGTTGTGAAGTGCTAATGAAAAATTATCTCTTCTACTGCACTTATCGGTGGGGTTGCCATGGTAACCTCAGACGCTCCATTCAGTTTTACAACTTGACTTTCTATCAGGTGAAGAGATCCCTCAGAAAACGGTCTGTCTCTTCAAATGAGAGAAAACCCAGCGTAGTGCGTCTCCAAGAACAAATTGGTGTAGGAAAATGAAACCACGTGATTTGTTTGAGATTTTGACACATGAGATTTTTACTGCTGTCTTTTGAAAGTTTTAGAGTCTCTTCTTGTGTTAATTTTAATGATAATAATAGTTAGTTTCTTTTCTGTTTATTCACCTTCCTTATGTTTCCTGTAAATGATATAGTCTGTAATGTATTACAAACACTGTTTAATCGGTGCAATGATGACGATAAAAGAGATGTTCATTCTCGTGGTCGACCCAGAGCCTGATTAGCGAAAAGGTTCGAGAAGCTTCCCGTCATAATTTGAAGGGGACCCAAAAATGACTGTAAAACGGATAAAAATTCAAAATTTTGTTTTTAAATTATCTTCTAAGTTTTAAATTATCTTCATTAAAAAGATTTTTAATGAAGAGAAGTGGAAAGTTATTTTTAAGGTATTTTAGAAGTCTTGATACTCCATGTAGCAGCATTTCTAAATTAGTTCAGTTTGCGATGTCTATACTTGGGACATTTGTTCCAGTTAAAACAAAATTTTGTATTATCAGGAACATTTGGTCGGTAAAAAGGGGTAAACTTTCAAAATGTAATGTTAAAAATCGTCTAAAGGTCAAAATTAATTCTGGACTTGCATGTTGTGATTTTTATGATGTCATCAAAACGAACAAAGAATTCCCGAAAAAAGCCCCATGTCTCATGAAAAATATATGACTAAATAAATAAAGTTTAATGTTTCAGTAGTAAGGAAATGTTTTTATTTTACTTTTTACAGTAATTTTAAAAATACTATAAAATCTCATTACAATTAAGTAAACTATTGCGAAGATAATGAATAACATATTTTTATCTAAGGTAAACTTCAAATTAATGAAAAAAATATTTTGTTCAAATAAAATCATTAGAACTAATTAAATCAATTAAATATCCTTTTAACAAAGAAAATCATTAAAAACTTTACTTAATCCAAACAAAAAGGGGAAGAGGGGGCCCGAAATGAGACTGAGTTTCCCCTCACTTCAAAAGTTAATCGGGCCCTAGGTCGACCAATGGAGGCATTAGGAATTAATGCATCGCTGAAATATTAAAAATTTCTTTCCGCAGAAAGGCCTATGCCACCGCCTAATTACCATGCTTAATGGCCATGGGCGCCGGCAGCATAGGGCAAGGAGGCGATGCCCCCCTGGATTTTTGTATGCAGTGTTTTGCCTTGCTTTTTTGCTCTTTTCAACATGGTAACTATACGTTAAAGTAGTCTTTGCCCCCCCCCCTGGGAAATATTCTGCCGGCGCCCATGTTAATGGCTGCATCAGGTGTTTTTCATAATGTTTTGGTATAAGCTCTTCACCTATTTTTTTCATCACGAGCCGCCGCTGCCGCCTGGTATACTTTTGTAGACTCTAGAAAAAAAATCTTTGTTGCAAATATTTACGCAGATTGCGAGTGGCAACAACGATGAATAAAATAATAATATGAATAATAAAATAATGATATGATATTTAGAACAACAATGTTTAGGAAGTTTAATCTGCTTTAGTAAGGAAATAAATACTTTTAAAATACCGCAAGTTGAAAGTTATTTTAACATTAAATAATATTTTATGAGACAGCAACCGCTACACTTTAATTTCATAGTCTCTCTCTTGCGGAGGTAGCGCCGTTTAGGAGCTATCGTGTTCACACACACACACACACATCTCGTACAAATAGCATAAATGAATTCAGAAGACCTCAAAACGTGTAAATACACCAAAATCTCGAAGTTGAATTTTTTCATGATTACAATACTTTCCTTACATGGTAAATGTTCGGAAAGTAAAAAGGGTGAAAATCTGAAACACTTTCAGGTTTTAAATACGCACTATAGTGCTACATATTAAAATCGTATCATAATTTATACGTCGTCCCTATTTTTCTTACTTATTCCATTAAATTGCAAAAGTGTATCGTTATTCATGACTGTGCTGTATTTTTCTTTCTTGTTTCGTAAAACCCATCTTTGGAATCGAAATCTATCTTAAAATTGCCTACTAAGACTATTTTACAATCTACGCCAAGTATATTACAACTATACTTCATCGTTTTATATCTTGTTTCGAATGTGCATCATAATCCATGGGTGTACCGGTTTGTCTTTCTTGGGTTGATTCCCACTTTAACGCCTCGACTCTCGCCAAGGTTTGCGATCATTAAACATATGCAGTTACCCTGACGATTTTTTGCTTTTATGTGGCAATCGTAATTTAGAATTAAAATGGCGATTTGGTACAACATCTAAGTACAGCATGTCGTTACAATTTTATTTATTTTGGATTGCCAATTAATGAAGTTTTAATAATTAAGGGTCTTCAACTTCCTTAACTGGTGCGTTTATCGCTAGTTTGTTTACTTTAGTTGTCATCTAGTTCTTTTGGGCGCGTTGAAACGGTACTTACGTATTAACTCGGCGGTCACTTCCGCCAAACTACTTTTTCATAGATTTTAAATACATTGCCAATCGTATTCCAAACCATCAACAATTTCATGTGCCCGGCATTTATCTTGGTGAAAAAATTGCTTGTCTTGGCGGACCGCCTGGAAAATACGTATGTACCGTTGAAACTTGCGCATAACTCCCAGAGACCCATGACTGCAAAGCTCGCCAAAGTACGGGAATTTTTTAGGTTGGCAAGAGTGGGGGCGTTAAAATAGGAATCAACTCTTTCTTGTACCATAAAACACATCTTTGGAATCGAAATCTATCTTAAAATCGCCTACTGAAACTGTTTTACAATCTTCGCCAGGCATATTCGTCCTATAGGCATATTCGTACTATGCCGCAAAGACATGAAATGGGAATCATAATCCATGAGTGTACAGTGTTTTCCTTTCTTGTTCCACAAAGCATTTCTTCAGAATAGAAATCAATATTAAAATCGCCTAATAAAACTGTGTTACAATATACGCCAGGCGTTTTCTAACTATACTCGAAATATATTTATAATAAATTGTCACGTTTTGGCTCCCCATTTAGCGATCCATTATCAAAAATTGCACATCCTTGTGCGACTTTCAACATTTTATTATCGCCCCCCCCCCTCTCCACGTTATCTGGCAAACACATTTGAAAAGGGACTCGATGCGCTAATGACTAGACAAAAATCCTTATTGAACTTGTTAGTATTCTGTTGCTAAAAATTTTGAGATGGACCGCCCTTGTGACTTAGGGGTATGAGACAAAATCATATTCGCAGACCTAACGAATATACATATAAAATTTCTTTAAAATCGGTCGAGCCGTTTTGGAGGAGTATGGTAACTTACACTGTGACATGAGAATTTTATTTATTAGATATACCCAATATGAGTTCAATCGAATGTATCGTTTAAACTTTCAAGAATTTCCCCCCCATAAGCCATAATGTAAAAGAAATCTTTGTAGTAGCCCAGTAGAAAAACTATAAGTTCTATACACATCAAAATCAATGTCGGTCTTACGGTGGTGGTTTATAACATATATACCCAATTTGAGCTCAATCGAATGCCCCGTTTAGGAGCTATCGTGTTCACTCACATGAACACACACACACACACACAAACACACATCTCGTAAAAATAGCATAAATGAATTCAGAAGACCTCAAAACGTGTTAATACATCAAAATCTCGAAGTCGAATTTTTTCATGATTACAATGCTTTCCTTACAGGGTACATGTTCGGAAAGAAAAAAGGATGAAAATCTGAAACACTTTCAGGTTTTAAATACATACTATAGTGCTATATATTAAAATCGTATCATTAGTTATACGTTGTCCCTATTTTTCTTACTTATTCCATTAAGTTTCAAAAGTGTATCATTATTCATGACTGTGCTGTATTTTTCTTGCTTGTTTCGTAAAACCCATCTTTGGAATCGAAATCTATCTTAAAATCGCCTACTAAAATTATTTTACAATCTTCGACAAGTATATTACAAATATACTTCATCGTTTTATATATTGTTTCGAATGTGCATCATAATCCATGAATGTACCGGTTTGTCTTTCTTGGGTTGATTCCTACTTTAACGCCTCGACTCTCGCCAAGGTGGCGATCATTAAACATATGCAGTTACCATGACGATTTTTTGCTTTAATTTGGCAATCGTAATTTAGAAATAAAATGGCGATTTGGAACAACATGTAAGTAAAGCATGCCGTTACATTTTTATTTATTTTGAATTGCCAATTAATGTAGTTTTAATAATTAAGTGTCTTCAGATTCCTTAACTGGTGCGTTTATCGCTAGTTTGTTTACTTTAGTTTTCATCTGGTTCTTTTGGGAGCGTTGAAACGGTACTTACCGTATCGTACAATCGTATTCCAAACCATCAACAATTTCTTGTGCCCGGCATTTATCTTGGTGAAAAATTGCTTGTCTTGCCGGACCGCCGTGATAATACGTAAGTACCGTTGAAACTTGTGCATAACTCCCAGAGACCCATGACTGCAAAGCTCGCCAAAGTACGGGGATTTTTTAGGTTGGCGAGAGTAGGGGGCGTTAAAATAGGAATCAACTCTTTCTTGTACCATAAAACGCATCTTTGAAATCGAAATCTATCTTAAAATCGCCTACTGAAACTGTTTTACAATCTTCGCCAGGCATATTCGTCCTATAGGCATATTCATACTATGCCGCAAAGACATGAAATGGGAATCATAATCCATGAGTGTACAGTGTTTTCCTTTCTTGTTCCACAAAGCACTTCTTCAGAATAGAAATCAATATTAAAATCGCCTAATAAAACTGTGTTACAATATACGCCAGGCGTTTTCTAACTATACTCGAAATATATTTATAATAAATTGTCACGTTTTGGCTCCCCATTTAGCGATCCATTATCAAAAATTGCACATCCTTGTGCGACTTTCAACATTTTATTATCGCCCCCCCCCCTCTCTACGTTATCTGGCAAACACATTTGAAAAGGGACTCGATGCGCTAATGCCTAGACAAAAATCCTTATTGAACTTGTTAGTATTCTATTGCTAAAAATTTTGAGATGGACCGCCCTTGTGACTTAGGGGTATGAGACAAAATCATATTCGCAGACCTAACGAATATACATATAAAATTTCTTTAAAATCGGTCGAGCCGTTTTGGAGGAGTATGGTAACTTACACTGTGACATGAGAATTTTATTTATTAGATATACCCAATATGAGTTCAATCGAATGTATCGTTTAAACTTTCAAGAATTTCCCCCCCATAAGCCATAATGTAAAAGAAATCTTTGTAGTAGCCCAGTAGAAAAACTATAAGTTTTATACACATCAAAATCAATGTCGGTCTTACGATGGTGGTTTATAACATATATACCCAATTTGAGCTCAATCGAATGCCCCGTTTAGGAGCTATCGTGTTCACTCACATACACACACACACACACACACACAAACACACATCTCGTAAAAATAGCATAAATGAATTCAGAAGACCTCAAAACGTGTTAATACATCAAAATCTCGAAGTCGAATTTTTTCATGATTACAATGCTTTCCTTACAGGGTACATGTTCGGAAAGAAAAAAGGATGAAAATCTGAAACACTTTCAGGTTTTTAAATACATACTATAGTGCTATATATTAAAATCGTATCATTACTTATACGTTGTCCCTATTTTTCTTACTTATTCCATTAAGTTTCAAAAGTGTATCATTATTCATGACTGTGCTGTATTTTTCTTGCTTGTTTCGTAAAACCCATCTTTGGAATCGAAATCTATCTTAAAATCGCCTACTAAAATTATTTTACAATCTTCGACAAGTATATTACAAATATACTTCATCGTTTTATATATTGTTTCGAATGTGCATCATAATCCATGAATGTACCGGTTTGTCTTTCTTGGGTTGATTCCTACTTTAACGCCTCGACTCTCGCCAAGGTGGCGATCATTAAACATATGCAGTTACCATGACGATTTTTTGCATTAATTTGGCAATCGTAATTTAGAAATAAAATGGCGATTTGGAACAACATGTAAGTAAAGCATGCCGTTACATTTTTATTTATTTTGAATTGCCAATTAATGTAGTTTTAATAATTAAGTGTCTTCAGATTCCTTAACTGGTGCGTTTATCGCTAGTTTGTTTACTTTAGTTTTCATCTGGTTCTTTTGGGAGCGTTGAAAAGGTACTTACCGTATCGTACAATCGTATTCCAAACCATCAACAATTTCTTGTGCCCGGCATTTATCTTGGTGAAAAATTGCTTGTCTTGCCGGACCGCCGGGATAATACGTAAGTACCGTTGAAACTTGTGCATAACTCCCAGAGACCCATGACTGCAAAGCTCGCCAAAGTACGGGGATTTTTTAGGTTGGCGAGAGTAGGGGGCGTTAAAATAGGAATCAACTCTTTCTTGTACCATAAAACGCATCTTTGAAATCGAAATCTATCTTAAAATCGCCTACTGAAATTGTTTTACAATCTTCGCCAGGCATATTCGTCCTATAGGCATATTCATACTATGCCGCAAAGACATGAAATGGGAATCATAATCCATGAGTGTACAGTGTTTTCCTTTCTTGTTCCACAAAGAACTTTTTCGGAATAGAAATCTATATTAAAATCGCCTAATAAAACTCTTTTACAATATACGCCAGGCGTTTTCTAACTATACGCGAAATATATTTATAATAAATTGTCGCGTTTTGGCACCACATTTAGCGATCAATTATCAAAAATTGCAAACCTTGTGCGACTTTCAACATTTTATTAACTTCTCCCCCCCCCCCTCTCCACATTATCTGGCATACACATTTGAAAAGTGATTCGACACGCTGTCTACACAGAAATCCTGATTGAAATGAATAGCACTCTGGGGCTAAACATTTTGGGGTGGACCGCCCTTATGACTTAGGGGTATGAGACATAGTTAAAAACCTATTCTATGACCTAACGAATATACATAGAAAATTTCATTAAAATTGGTCGAGTGGTTTCGGAGGAGTTAGGTGACTAACACTGGGACAGGAGAATTTTATATATTAGAGATATGCGCCTTCTTGGGAATTCTTGGCTGGAGAGGTTGGGTTTAGACGCTGGTTTTCTCACCAAATAGCAAAAAAAATTTAAAAAACGGTAAATCATGGGTATTTATTAGTATTTGTGAGTTGATTTCTAAAAAAAGTGAATGGATGATCACTGGTATTCTTTTTCTTTATTATTTTTTCTAACGGGCGGGTACTTTGCCGATCAGGCATTGTCCTTTACAACGGCCCGAAGGTGTTGGCCACTTTGTTATGGAGGTACATAGTAGGTGCACCAACGTCGCCCCCTGTGAAGGGACGGACATGCAACCACGCCCAGTCGGGGATCGAACCCCAGCCGCCGGTAGTTGAACCCGAAACCAGAGTACGGTGCTTTACCCACCATACAACTCGGTCGGCTCATTTTTCTTTATAGCAATATCAAACATAATCTTAGTTACTTTTACTGTAAGCGTAGTTAGATGGATACCTATTTATATTTTATAGACCTAATATATCATGCAATTACTATTCATTTTTTATTATCAATTATTTAATTCTTGCCATTATTTAACTTTCGAAATTTGGCACCTGGTACTTTTTTCTCATCTTTTGCAACAGTATGAACATTCTTCACTCTGTCTTGTTGCCATGCCTGCATGACTCATGCTTTCGGCCATCTTCCCTCCATTTTAATAAAAAATGGATATATAAAATATGTTTTAACCCCGGATACCAATTTTCAATAAAATCGAACTGAAGTTGTGAGCTTCCAAAGTCCCCTTCCTCCTATGTTAAAATATTTTTTCATTCTTTAATTCACATATCATGTAAAAATTCATAATAAGAAGCTGATTTTTATTCGCAAACTAACGGTCCAAACATAATTTAAATTATCCTAATTTTTAATAAAATATTGATATGAATTATGAAACATTAAATTAATATTAAAAAAAATTATGAATAGCGACCTAAGCCAATTTTACGGAGATAGATGCAGAAAGTAATATTACATGGATATGCAAAACTTCAAATTTTTAAGTTCAGTAGTTTAATTTCTATTAAATAAAATGTGTTATTTTCATGAGTTAAGGTACCATATATTAATATATTAAATGACATTTTTTGGAAAATTGCGTAAAATAAACGTAAATTAGATTTCTTTTGTGCAAAAACGTAAAAAAGAGCGGTATGAAAAAATATCAAATTTTGAAGCAAATAAATTAGAAGTTTTCACAGTTTCATGGTGATCCTGTAAAGCATCTATTGTTGTGTCCGCTACTATATCCCCCCAAATGAAATATTTTCCTTTTATTGAATTAGATGCAGTAGATTATGTCTTCCAATACAACGTCTTATATCTGAAAAACTATAATCCTCAAAATTCCAGGCATGAATTGGACCTTTTTCAATATTGGAAACATCAGGTCTTCGGACTTCCCCATACTTTATCAAGCATTGGACAAACATTCAAAATCACGTTTTTCTGTCTAAATTTTCATCAGACTATAAAATAAAATAACGTCAAAAGTCTTATAAGACTATTGCACACTTCAGAGAATAATATCAATGAAGAAAATGAAATAACATTCACAGTGATAATCACAGTGATTCACAGTGATATTGGGTCGGCAAAAAAGTAATTACGGTTTTTTTTTTTTTTTCTATGAAATTAAAACAAATTTTCAATCATGAAACCATTCTTCTTGTTCGAAAATAGCTGAGTAACTTTAATGCTTGAAGTGAGAGGAGCACAGAACAGATTCCCACTCTGGCAACATTTCACCTGTCTAAGAAAACCTTCACATAGTCAATAACAATTTGAAATTTTGAAAGATTTTCAAAATCGTGAACAGTCGTTTTGCATTTTTCCTTTAAATCATGTGTACGGACCAAGGAAATTATGAACAGACGGGTCATTTGGACCACTGACTAAATATTCCAATTTCTACTAATGATTCCTTAAAAATAATATTTATTTATTTTAACTCTCGCGAGAGAAATTAATAAAAGTTGAAAAGTTTGGAATCTACAAATAGCGTTTTTCAATTTGCAGAAAGTCCCTTAAAATAACGCGAAAAATAATTCGCAATATCTCTGGAAATTATCGTAGAAAATTGGTTGAAATTTATATTGAGGGTAATTTGACGGTTTCTTTCGTTTAATAAAGTCAAAACACAGTGTTTCCATTGAGAAAAACGAAGTTGATGTAGAATTAAATATGAAGTCGGCTGCTTGTCCAAATTAAATTAATGGTAAACTAAAGTTTACATTATTTGAAAACTAATGGTGCATATAATTTTGCTATACGACAAACGACGGTGAAATAAAGAGCAAGTTTTTTCTTCGAAGCTGTACATCAGTAAGTACTGTGATGACAACATCACATATTGCTTTTTGTCACTAGTTTATAACTCCTGTCCTGTATTTTATGCGGTGTAAGTTATACACAATCAATCCCCACGACCGCTCACAGCATTTTTGTGGTTTATGACAGCATATTTGCAAATTCCTATTCAGTACGTTAAAAGGAATTTCTTTTGCAACTGCTCTCTTTGGGCGATACTGTTTTTTTTTTCTTTGTTCAGCAGTTTCCCATAATGTCATGTTGGCGATTTTCTTCATTGACACGTTTTGGTAATCTTTTTAATTTTCTGTGCCTAATTGTTTTTGTTCATGAAATTAATACATTGATTTATTCTTAACCGCTCTGGATGTGTACGTCTATTTTTGTATATATGCGTATTTTGTGTTAGCGCTGCATTGCCAAGTTTGTTGGTTAGGTCTAATTGTTTCGCTCCGTGAGGAGATCACTTTAGCTCCGGTTTCAGCATCTGGTAGGCCACATAAATTCGGCAGTCCATCCCCGACCCTTGGCCATCCAATAAATTTGTAAGATGTTTCCCTGTCTTCAAATGAAATCTAGTTATATCCTCTTGTAGGAAAATCTCTCTGAGTTATTGCTACTTGCACAACGCACAAAATGGTCTACATCATCTTCTAATCCTTGTCCACCTCTTCTACCGCCCATGAATTAAAGCTCATGCATAACCTTCATCACAAATACCTTTGGATTAAAGACAATAAATTATACAAGCATTGTAAAATTCTCATTTCGGAAGGGACGCGGAAGGTTAAAAATTGTCTTAGTAGTAACAAACTGTAACCCATGCGCCCTCTCAAAAAGTATTGGTTTGTAAGTCGAATTTCTTAAGTCAAATTCATATTTAAGATAATGTTCTTCGTAAAAGTGAATCATATCATATGTAATAATAACTTTCATTTTGTTTTCTAACTTTGCGTTTTTGAAAATTTGGCTAGTACTCGAATACTTTCTTAAGTAGATGTAAAGATATATAGTGGGAAAAAAGATTAATGAAGTCTGATTAGTGGTACAATTTCACAACATTCCTTCTAAAGTAATGCGCAGCTTATTGCTACCTTGAGTGAAATTTACCGACTAAGAACTTCTGAAGAATATAACTTTTGGAGAATCTTTCATATTAAATAAAGTGTATTTTTCGTATTATTTGTCATGCTGTATTTTGAGAGGAAATTCCAAATTGCCCGAAAGTTCCTGAGACTTAAAGGGATTGTCAGGCTTGGCGCTGCGAACGCCTAGTCTCGCCCCTCTACGCCGCATTTTTATTATTCTGCTCAAAAGAGAAGAGGAGAAGAGAAGAGAAGGTTCTAATCGGACCACACGGGTGCCGATGTTACGCCATAAGTTAAACACGCTACGTACGATAATGATGTGTTAAATTAATACGTAATCTATGATAAGTTTTTCTAACGAGAACCCTGTTGTAAATAATGTATATATAGTTTGTCTGTGTAAATAAATTATTTTAGTGTAGTAAAAGGGAGTGTTAAATGAAGCTACCTACAACACAATACCGCGACGTAAGCAAAGAACCCCGCCGCGACAAGTGGTGTCAGAAGTGGGATGTTGTAGATAAGTGGCTATTTTTCCCTTCCCCAACCATAACGGAAGAAGCTTTAAGGTAAGAAGATTTTACTTTTTCAATCATGACGGAACAAGAAAACAAAATTGAGCTTTCTAAACTTAAAAAAGAAAGAAAAGCCATAAGAAGTTCCGTAACTAAAATAATTTCTTCTATTGAAAAATATATTACCGATGATGATATAGTAAATGTCGAAGAACAGCTGGAATTATTAAAAATAAAATATGAGAATCTTAAAATTGTAAACGGCAAAATTTATAGAATTATTAATGAAGATGAAATTGAAGCAGAAATTGAAACTGCCCAAGATTACGAAGACAAGATAATAATGTGGAGCCATCGTGGCCAAAAGTTTATAAAATCACAAAATTTAGTAAACACTAATTCTAATCCCAGCTCTTCTTCTGAGTCAGTTGTAAATGAAACACGAAGAATCACTCCAGAATACAACGTTAAATTGCCCAAAATTGGAATGAACAAATACTTTGGTAGTCCCCATGAGTGGCAGAATTTTTATAACTCATTTCGTACATCCATTGATAAAAATCCTAACATATCAAAAATTGATAAATTTAATTACCTAATAAGCTTGCTTGGAGGCGATGCCCTGAACGTTATAGAAGGATTTTCGCTGACGCCCGAGAACTACGATGAGGCCCTCAAATTATTAAAAGAAAGGTTTGGTCGGAAAGACCTACTCATTAACGCCCACATGCAAAAGCTTCTTAACCTACAAGCAGTAAGAAGTTCAAATGACCTAAACGCCTTAAGAAAACTGTATGATATGTGCAACATTCAAATTCGATCCTTAAATTCCTTAGATATCAAAACCGAAACATTTGGTAATTTGCTGTGTCCGTTATTAATGAAGTGCATTCCAAAAGACATCGCCCTCGATTATTCCAGAAAAAAGAGTTCAGACGACAATTTTAACGTAGAGCATTTGATGACATTTTTGAAATCCGAAGTGGAAAGCCGCGAAAGGATGCAATCTTTAACTTATTCTGGTTCTGAAATCGCAAACAAAATAAAAGAAAAAGCGCATTGGAAGAATGACGTGTATAGCAATAAATTTAACGGTCTCCCCCTCCCATCTAACATTCAGAGTTCGCGCCCGGAAAAAGTAAACAAAGTCGGACTCGCTGTAAGCCCCCAAAGGTGCCTCTTCTGCGGCCAGGGAACGCATAATGAAGAGAATTGCGTTTTGACGCCTGACGAAAGGAAGCAAGCGTTAATTAAGGAGAATAGATGCTTTTTATGTTATTTAAGATCTCACAAAACACGTGACTGCTACTCGAAGAAGCGTTGTGATTTCTGTAAATCGCGTTTTCACGGAACACTGCTGCACTCAGAAAGTCAGGATCGAAGTAATAATAAAAAGGAAAATGTTTTGACCGCTCGCATTTCTTCTGACAAATGTTTTAACGTTACGCAAGGAGATGGTAATAAAAAGAGTTATGTCGATGCTTTACAGACAATAGATTTGAGAATAGATAACAACCATTTAATTGGAGTTTTGGATACAGGCACGCAAATATCGGTAGTTAGAAGTAGCCTGGTCCCAGAAAAGTATAAAACACCTCATGGTAGTGTAATGTTGACCTGTGCGTTCGGGCAGAGTTTAAAAGCCCCATTAATTAATCTACCCCTAACGAAAGTCGAAGATGATTTAAAGTTCAAGGAACCTGTTTATATAACTTGTGCTATGGTACCTACTTTATCGAATGATATGTTGTTGTCTTTGAGTGCATTAAGTGAATTAAACTGTAATATAAGGGAATTGAATTTAATTGGTAATGAAAACAAGAGTGATGAGCCACAGGATAATGAAGTAAAGTGCGGCGTATTGAATAAACATAATGATGGGTGTGATTTAATGCACGATAGTGATTTAAATTTATACATGCTGTACGAAAACGAAAGTGAGTTTTTAAGTAATTTTAATGTTAGCGCTGTACCTAAGGATGACAATATGATCCAAAATATTGGTAAGGAAATTGCAGAGTGTGACGCAGTCATGTCTAAAGATAACATTACGAATAATTCTAAATGTATCGGTAATTCAAATGAAATATCAGACTCCGAAAAATTTCGAAACGAGCAAAGAGTTGACGACAGTTTAACTTCGTGTTGGCGAGATGCCCAGAAAGGAAGTAACCGGTTTTACGTGGTTGACAACTTTTTGTACCACCGAGACAAAATTTTAGGTGAACGTGTTGACCAGTTAGTAGTTCCAACTTCCCGTAGGAAAGAGTTGTTAAGACTCGCTCACTCTAGTTTATGGGGTGGTCGCCTAAGAAAAAAGAAAACGGCTGAACGATTGAAGTATTCATTTTATTGGCCCACTATGAAAAAAGACATTGACGAATTTTGTAGTTCGTGTACATCCTGTCAATTGCAACCTAAAAAACGACCATTTGACGAAGTTCCAATAACGCCAGTCTCACGTCCCGATGAACCATTTCTAATAATTAATGTAGACTTAATAGGTCCCATAGAACCGAACAGTCGAGGTTATAAGCATGTCCTATGTGCTATGGACCAGTGCACTAGATGGCCAGAAGCTGTTCCGATAAAGACGTTAACGGCAAAATCGACTTGCGACGCTTTGCTTCAAATTTTCACGAGAACAGGGATACCCAAGATAGTTGCTACGGATCAAGGAAGTAACTTCACTTCCGCTCTGACCAGAGAATTTCTGAAGAGACTTGGTTCCTCTCCTAGGTTCTCAACGCCTGGTCACCCAAGTTCTAACGGCCTAGTTGAGCGCTTTAATGCCGTTTTGAAAGGAATGATACATCATACTATGAGAGAGTATTCTAAAGATTGGGACAAACATTTACCATTCTTACTATGGGCATACCGTGAAATCCCGAATGCTACTACTGGTGTTAGTCCTTTCCAGATGCTTTATGGTCGACGACCCACTGGACCATTGTCCATCTTAAAATCTTCCTGGACCAACGAGACTCCCATTCCTATTGGACAGTTGAAATCAGTTACTGAATATCTAAATGAGTTGAAGATGAAGCTGGAAAATGCTGCAGAGCACGCTGGCCTAACAGCGGCAGGAAAACAAGAAGCATACGCCCATTATCGTAATAGGAAGACTCGCCACAAAGAATTTAAAGAAGGTGATAAGGTAATTGTCTTGATTCCAGATAGCGAAAATAAAGTTTACGCCCGATGGACCGGCCCGGCAACCATTATTAAGAGGAAGAACACGTATAGCTATTTGGTACAACTGCCCAACGATGGTATCAAACACGTCCATGCCAATAAAATAAGAGGATTCAAGGCGTCATCAAACAACGTAGGAGTTATTTACGATGCCGACATAGATTTTGGTGAGATAGAAAATATCCCTAAAATCACTCCTGTGAACCATGAGCTAGAAGTCGATCTCACTCATTTAGAGCCATGTAAGAGGAAAGACATTATGAAGATTCTTGGCAGACATTCCAACCTTAAATCTGGTGTTCCACGAATCGCTCATGTCGGAGAGCACAACATTAAGTTAAAATCAGGAAGTGTACCGAAAAAGCAGAAACCGTTCCGGATCCCAGAAGCGTTAAAGGAAGAAGTAGACCGACAAATTGAGGAACTCTTGCACCTAGGATTAATCATTCCTTCCGAAAGTGAGTACGCACATCCTGTCGTATGTGTCTCCAAGAAAGATGGTTCCGTCCGCCTATGTGTAGACTACAGATATCTGAATGCCCAGACAGAGACAGATTCATTCCCAATGAAGAATGCAACGGATTTGATATATCAGGTATCGAAGGCGAAGTTCATAACTTTAATCGATTTGCTGAAAGGCTATTGGCAGATAAGACTCAATCCGGTTTGCCGAGACCTTACGTCCTTCGTAACACACCGAGTACAGTATTCGTTTGTCGTTCTTCCGTTTGGATTGAGAAATGCAGCTGCTACTTTTCAAAGAACTATGAACGATTTACTTTTCGAACATAAAGATTACGCCGAATCGTACATCGACGATGTTACAATCTACTCTAATGACTGGTGCTCGCATCTCAAGCATCTCGATGCTGTGTTGACGACTTTAGCAAAAGCTAACTTTACGATCAATTTTCAAAAGTGTGACTTTGCTAAAAGAAAGATCAAGTTTCTTGGTCATATTGTTGGATCTGGTTCCCATGAGCCCGACCCCGAAAAGGTTCAAGCTATCCAAAATCTAAAGACACCTAAAACTAAGAAAGACGTTAGAAGCATTCTAGGGCTATTGTCTTACTACAGAGCTTACGTTCCCAACTTCTCAGACATAGCTCGCCCCTTAACCACTTTGACGAAACGAAGATCCCCAAATGATGTGGTTTGGTTAAGTGAACATGACGTTGCTTTTTCCAAACTGAAGGAAGCAATTTGTAACGCTCCCGAATGTTATTCCCCAAACTTCAAGCTGCCCTTTATAATATATGCTGATGCTTCATCGTATGCCGTTGGTGCTTGTTTAGCCCAAAAAGATGAACACAACAATGAACACCCTATAGCATTCGCCAGTAAGAAACTGACTAACGTGCAAGAAAAATATGCAGTGATTGAAAAGGAAGCTTACGCGGTAATTTTTGCCTTAAAGAAATTCGAGACTTACATATTTGGATCAGAAATTATTATTGTAAGTGATCACAATCCCCTGAAGTTTCTTACGAACTGTGCTTCACAAAGTCCCCGACTTCAAAGATGGTCTCTTGCTGTACAACGTTTTCATGCTACGATCAAATATCGTAAAGGAAAAGAACACTTGAACGCAGATTCTTTGTCGCGTTTGCAGGCTGACCATTGGACTTACGAACAATGATATGAACTCAAGTTTTGACTTTTATTATTATATTATGTTGATCAATGTGCTTTTCATTTTTCAGGAAATAGCCTGGAGCACGGACACTTGAAGAACTTTTGAAAAAATTTGGTTTAAATTTTGTTCTTATTTTTGTTTAGTTTAGATTAAGTAATGATTATACGGTTTTAGAATTTTCTTATAATAGTGATAATTCAACTATGTCAATTCATGTCTTCAATATTTTCAATAACTAGAACCTAGTTGTTTACTTTAAAATGTGAAAGTCTAAGTAAAGTAATTTTTCTATGAGTGTTTTATAATCAGGTAAATTTTTGTAAGCTATTAGTTATTTTCTTTAAATATTTTCTTTTGTTATTTGATATGTTATTATTGTTGTAGCTAGGATTTTTTATTTTTATTTTGCTATTATGAATGTTATGATGACTGTTAATATCAGGTAAAAGAAGTGTTTTTTTTGTATGTTAATTTGATTTGTCTTCAAGAAGACGCAATCAAATCTTTAAGAGGGGAGGTGTCAGGCTTGGCGCTGCGAACGCCTAGTCTCGCCCCTCTACGCCGCATTTTTATTATTCTGCTCAAAGAGAAGAGGAGAAGAGAAGAGAAGGTTCTAATCGGACCACACGGGTGCCGATGTTACGCCATAAGTTAAACACGCTACGTACGATAATGATGTGTTAAATTAATACGTAATCTATGATAAGTTTTTCTAACGAGAACCCTGTTGTAAATAATGTATATATAGTTTGTCTGTGTAAATAAATTATTTTAGTGTAGTAAAAGGGAGTGTTAAATGAAGCTACCTACAACACAATACCGCGACGTAAGCAAAGAACCCCGCCGCGACAGGGATATTGTGCGGTTAGGTAGAATGTACATTGGCATTTTTAGTGTTATATTGAACTGTTATTCGTTTTTTTTAAGCTGTCCAAGATGCTCGTAGTTCGCGAGAAT
>JAWZYV010018342.1:0-28613 GCA_038373885.1 Cheiracanthium punctorium
CGACACAAACATCACTACCACTGTCAACTAGGTATGTTAAGTTTGTCATAGGGTCGAACACAAAGAGGCGGCTTTTGTTGCTGACTTTGAAATCGCATTGCGCCAGGTAATGCGATTTCACTGCTAGTTTTCCGATCTTTTAAATGAACAAGGGGATTTGCAACGTTTAGCCGCGCTGCCGAACTTAAAGTGATACCAGCACCTATCACGGAATTTCTGTCGGCTGTTTGAGTGTTGTCTACGGGAAGGGCTCCTATGCTGAGGACTGTATCTGTGGCGGGGTCGCGAAAGGCGTTCGACTTTCTTGGTTAATTCAGAGATTTGGGTTTGTAGCTGACTAATTTCAGGGGAAACAGTTGCCTTATCAGTTTGCAGTAAGCCGACAGTGCCTGCAGTGGTTTCATGGATTTTGTCCGCCATTATGGCTAATTTCTCCAAAGTATCGTCGGAGATGGACAAAATTGTCTGCATTTGTAATGGTAGACGTTGTAACCACAGAGTTTTAAGACATTTGTCATCAAACCCTGTGCCTCCCAATTGTCTCATTCGCCGGAGTAACTGAGACGGCTTATCGTTCCCCAAAACCAGCTCTGAAAGTAACGTTTTTAGTCGACGTTGTTCGGAGTCTGAAAAGTCCGTTATTAACCTTTTTTTAAGTGTTTCGTATTTATCACCCTCCGGTGGTTGTAAAACTATGTCGGTAACATATGACAGCACATCTGAATTTAATGCCGATATAATTGAGTAGTACTTGGTATTATCTTGTGTAATACCCGAAACAATAAACTGTGCCTCAATGTTTGCGAACCATAATTCTGGGTGTTTTTCCCAAAAGGGAGGTAGTTTTAAGCCGACCTTATGTGTTTCAGCCACCGCCTGTTCCCCGTCACCTGGCATAGTAGGAAAATTTTGAAATTCAGCTCACCTTCTAAACTTGATCAAACAGCAGGCCGAACCTTTACTAAAAGATGACAGTCCCCGGTAGTTAGCAGAAATAAACCTCCAGAACATCAGCAGCATTCACCTTGAGAGTTTTCAGCACGTGGCACTTAGTAGTTTTTGCCAATGTAAATTGCTTCAAAATGTACGACTGGGAGTCACTATTTCATTCATCCGACAAACACAGACGTACAGCCAGTTCGGCGCTTTTCAAGGAACTTGTAGAAACTTTGTATCACGTCCGGGTCACCACTACGGGTGCTGGAGTTTTACTTATCTTACAACCAGCACGCCGTCTAAACTTAATCCAGGTAAGTTAGAGCAGACACTTAAAAATAAGTACGCATTCATAAACTAGGAAACTTTATTAACTAAGAACAGGTATATTTGCTGTCGCAGCAGCACTTGCTTATATACCACGGTTATATAGCGCGAGCACGGTTGAGTTGTCTCAGCAGATCCTGACCATCGTCACCACGCCAACGTCACCACGTGCGCATTCTGCTGTGGCTTTCGCAATCGGCGGCCAGGCAGGAAATTTGCCCGACACTGCCACCGCAATACTATACTGTGCAGTGACGCACCCAGGATTTTAGTTTAGGGGGGGGCTGTGCGACATGCAAATACTGATGAACACGGTTATAGTGACCTCGATTAGTTACAACTTTCTTATAACGTCTACATATTCGGTACCACTTGACTGTCCCATAGAACACAAGCACACAAGCAATGTAACTTGGTATGGAGTCATAAATAATTATCTGCTCTTTTCAGTGACGTTGTAACCGAGATTAACAGTGTTTCGTAAACTAACTGTAAGCATTTATTTAAAAACTTTTTAAATAAATGTCTTTTTTGGTTAGAAATAACTTTTACAATTGAAAAGACAATTAAAAAAAGAAAGAAAATATAATTAATTAGCGACAATTTTCATTTTTTAAAGCTTTTCACTTCTTACTTTCTACCTTTAAGGGGGGCTTCAGCCCCCATAGCCCCCTCCGTGGGTGCGCCTATGCGGTTCTGTGATATTAAAACCTGGATAAAGTGGCCCGTTAGAATGTTGTTTTTTAAATTCATTAATTTTTATATGTTGTTTCAAGTTAAATCTCTCTTTTTCTTTATATCGTTTTGCTAATTGCTGGAGGGGTTTATCTGATTTTCTAAGAAGTTTCTGTATAGAATGAAGGTAGTTTTCAAATCTGAAAGCACTGAAATTATCTAGGAGGCCATATTTTCTAGCATCATCACACAAATGCAGCAAATTATGTACATTGTGTGACACAAATTCATTACCATATATTGTAGCAAATGTCATGACAAAATGTTTTAAAAGTTCTTCTGCACGATCAATATATTCATGTATTATTCTTGGCTAGTTAAAATTCTTATAGCAACATGGAGGATCATAAAATTAATATACATATCTTTTCGTAATATTCTTTTTAAAATAATAGGTCCTGTATACAGTAAACTAGTTTATCCGAAATTTCAGATATGACTTTGTAACCTATGCGTGTTTCACGGGGTCCATATATCCAAAAATTCAGTATCTTGCGCATAACCCCAAGACACACAAGATGCATGGTAATCAAGGGGAAAACAAGTTATAAGTCAAAAACCAGGAACAGACTTTAAAATTGTTTCACTGTGATGATAATTTTTATCTGAAGTGTTAACAAAATCAATGTCAGTACAGTGCCGTAACTTGGATATACGAGGCCCAGGGGCGGGATTGAATCTGAGGGCCCTTTTAATCTTAAACCTAATATTAATCCTAACCCTAAAAACGAAAATAGGTTGGCACGTACATACATTTTTATGTACGAGAAAGACAGAATTAAACACTCTTAGATAATAATAGATATGATATAATGTAAGTATTTATTAAAAAAAGACAAATCAGACCTCTATTTTAAAAAATAAATTTTCTATTTCTGAAAAATTCACTTTAAGAACACAATTTACAACAGGCAGCATACGACACAAAACAGAAGTCAGTTGCGTACCTCTAAGCTATAGCAAGGAAGGCGTGTGCCATGTGTGACACTTGAAAAAGGGTGCAGATTTCTATTGCAAGCTTAATGCAATAAAAGAAGCGTTCAACAAGTACTATCTCATCGTTGCAAGGACGTGACGACAGCTATTCTCCCTTCTGTACCCATCGTTCTTCTCGTATTGGTACTTGAATGCCTATGATGTAGCACAACGCAAACGCTTGCTCGAAACAAAAGCATTGAAACTACCAGGTCTAGAAGCAAAAATGAGAACAGAAGAGAGAATTGCTACCATCGCCTCGATGTAACGATGGGAGCGAACAGGTTAAAGTCAATAAGACACTACTTATTGTGACCTAACTTTGTGATAGCTTCTTCATTTGCTTAATCAACGACCACAACACTAACCATGGAAGAAAGAGTGGTCGTATGCAAACGAACAGGTCGTATGAAAACACGTCGTGTCGTTCTTACTGAGAAAAAGTGCAATTTTGTTGCCTACCATGGACGCCATTTTACCCGAGTGATCACTGAGAGAAATAAGAATTATTATGGTTAAGTACATTTACTAAAATCTGCTGAAGAAAAAAGCAGAAAACACTAGTACTGTTAGTTTGAAAATTATTCTTTTAATGTAATTTAAACTACCGAAAATCACAGCAGCAACACCAAAAGCTTATCTATTCGTCCTAAATTTAAATAAAAAATACCTTTAAGAATATTGAATATATTTACAAATTTATAATAGAAGTAATGTATTATACTACATTTGAGTGTAGATACACACCAGTGGCGGAGCTTATTTAATGCATTTCAAGCATTTTATTACCTTTCACCTGTATTAAATTTCTGAAAATGTTTTCATATAATGATTTTTTAATATATGATTCTTACATCATATACTAAGACAAAAAAAAAAAAAAAAAAAATTGCAAATATCTTATTCTTGCATTTAATTCGTCTTAATATTTCTTGCATTTTTTTTTTTTTTGAGCTAGTGTGGTTAAATAACTGAATTATTTTTTATTTTAACTTCATTTAAATAAAAAAACTAAATAAATAAGTAAAACATACCTATGGTCTTTGATAAGATCTTAGCTTCAAAGGCCTTTTCCGTATTTAGCTCCGAATTAGCTCCCGTTTTTAAAATTTTAAACATAAAATTAAGCATACATCGAAAAATTTTTAACATAAAATTAGATATACGTAGAAATATATTTAGAGAATCATACACTTACATCTTCACTAATGTAGTTAAAATAAAACCGCAAACGCACCTCAACTCAGGAGAAAAGAAAAGGAATTTGCACTTCACGGTCGAGTATCATTTTCAGAAAATACTGACTGATAAACGAGCAAAACAGAACAACCCACTAAAGGTTCAAGGGGTGGCCTTGGATTTTTGCTCCTCTTTTTATTGCTTATTCCATGCGGACTGGGCGCTAACAAGAACAGGAAATAGTAAAATGGAACCATACGCGCTTGTTCTGTCCATACAAAGGGCCGCCAATCTCCTTATCAGCTAGTCCTCAGGCAAAACGGTTCTTTGCTTTTGGAGGGGTCACTACAATATTAGTTTCGGGGAACTAAATATTCAGTGGAGACATTTAAAGGGATCCAAATATCAGAGATTTTTTTTTTTTTTTTTGTAGTTCTGTATTTATACCCAGTACTTTCCATTTTTTTTATCTAGTGTAAGTGCTAACAAAATTTTTGGGTCTCTTATAATCCCCCCCCCCCGCATTGCAGGGTTTGGCGCCCTGTAATTCGGCCTCTGACACACACACACACAAAGATAAGTTTTAAAAAAGAATCCTCATATGTATTGGAATTTCCCTTACGTTTGTTACTTGGGAATATCATGAAATAAAGAGAATTTAAAAATTAAAATCAATTGAAATATAATAATGTAATGAAAATTCTCAATTCGGACGCAAGTTGGAAGATTTAAATGATATTAGCTATAATTCATACTGTATCACAATCACAATACTTAAGTGTATGTTTTATACAGTGGCGCACAGCGTGGATGCCCATAAGATAAGAATAATTTTAGTGAGGGCTCCTGCGTTTGTGGGAAGGGACTCATCTCAGGCTTTGAAATATTTTAGGATGAAAACAATAAAAAACTACAAAAGAATTTAGAACGCAGTAAAAATACTCATGTCGCAATTTCCACAGGGCGGAATGAATTATTTTTTAAATGACATGAAGTACTTTCCAATCGCTATTCTTCTTTTCACTTTTTTTTAAATTGAGAACTAAAAACATTTGTGTTTTTGACATTTTATTCAAAGAACGGGCGCAAGTGCATACTTGTTATAAAGAGAATTTAATCACTGAATTAAAGTCACGAGTCACTGACTAGAACTAGGAGTTCCAAAACTTTACAAAGTTATCTTTCCTCACGCTTCGTCCCTTTTCTCGTGGAACTTTATGTCTTCTTATCTTAAATAATTACAAAATTACATTACTTGATAAAAAATTAATGAATCAAACCCCACTATGGACGAGTGGATAAAACACTCAACATACAACATTGTCAGATGGCTAAAGTGTGAAGGTCCTGGTTTCTGTCCTGCCGTGCAGCTATCGATCTAAGGTTTGAAATTTTGGACAGCTTTCTCCAGATTTAACGTGAATACGCGTTAGAAGTCCTCCGCCCGCTGTACCCCTTCTAAGCAGATAGCTCTTGCGCAGCTTTGCCTTAACAGAACACAACAACATTAATAAATCATCAATGTAGTTCTTATGTGTTCCTGATTATTCCTACTAAAAGCATTTTCAGCCATTAATCGAGCACGTGCTTTGTAACAACAAGGTATTTTTAATTTCATATACTGAAGTAATTAATGGATTTCACATGAATTCAAGCTGAAATGTAGCATTTATTTGCATTTTTAACATAAAGTCTGTACATTTTTAATTTTAAACATGTAGATCACGACTTTTATTTAACCTAATGATTACTTCCATTCCCCCTTCTCTTACAGGAAATCAGTGTCCACCACTGATTATGCATCTGCACATTATTTGTAAGCGCATAAAATGTTTGTAAGTAATAATTACAACAAAAAGAAAAAACAAGCCTTTTGTTCGAAATTATCTAAGTGATATGATAATTTTAAGAAACAACAGGGGCCCCCCAAATGGAATGCTTGCTTCAGAGTGGCTGTTTGAGGACCAGATCAATGAATAGAATACAAATAAAGAATTTCTAGAATACAAATAAGGAAAACACAAGGTCATTAGTTAAAGAACTTTGACTCTAAAAATAGTGGCATATAAATTTAGCTTTTCAAAATCAGCTGTACATATCGATATCGTAATACAGCGGATCTGTTGGTGAGCTGTTAGCTGTTTTGTAAGCAGTAAGCAACATTTTTTGTTTTCTGCTTAAACCGTGCTAGGTGATCCGTTTAGAATATTTGATGCGCAAATCTAAAAAGTTATAAAATTCAAAAACACATAAAGAAAAATACAAGAGGTTGGGGGAAAATAGGCATATGGATTTTGAAGCCCCTACGTGTGGGGGTCCCGGGTATTCGCCCCGCCATGCCTCCCTATTTTTACGGCACTGATGGTACATACCAACAATGAATACACCTTTTTAATATTATGTCAGAACATAGTATAGGCCACACTGAACTTTTGGACGATCTTGCTAATTGGCAAGCCATCAACATTTATAATTAAATGTAACATATTTGGTAATTTATTAACATCTTTTAAGCAGGTCAACATACTTTTAATGGCTGCATGCAGACCATAATGATAATATTTGCCAGGGGGAATATCAATAATATTACTAATCACCCTTGGTGTATTCAGTAGTGTTCTGCCGTATTTAAAAAAAAGAAAAAAAAAAGAAACCACACATCTTGGAAGGTGTCCAAACGGTAAAAAAGCCAGAATTTTTCGTAAAAATATTATATTATCATTTTAGTAACAAAAATCGAAATCCCCCTAAGTACGTGCTTGGTAATTTTAAAATAGTACTGCAGGTTCATACAACAACGGTACTGCAAGTGAGGAAAGAAATATTTCTCTATAAAGTTAAATAATTAAATTACATATAATTATAACATAAGGGTTAAGATATTATCATAAAATGTGTACTTACTTATGGCAGAAAAGACAGCCAATGTTGACACAGTCGAGCCGGCAAGAGAAGTGGCCACTATCTCCACCAAAGATTGAGAAGAATGGCCCTTATAGCTTATAGTAACCTTGAGACACGTCCCCCTTGACCATAATTGTGTCCTCGTAGTTGACAAAGACAAGAACATCAGGAGAAAAAAAGTACCCACCAACTAGTGACAAATGCTTCTTCACCTTTTCAATGAATTAGGCGGGCATTTTAATTATTTGTGGAGGGGGCTAAATTCTTTCTCGGGAAGGTTTAATTTAATTTGTATGTCGCAGAAAAAATATCGTAGCGAAGAGAATTATTGTGGTGTAAGGGTCAACTATTACCATCGTTGAAAAGATAATTATCGTTGTTATAAGAATATCGTTATACAGAGAACTGTTTTACATTAATCTAAAAGGAATTCAGCTAGGACTATGAAAAAATATCGTAATAGAAAGAATTATCGCTATAGAGGATATCGTTGTGGAGAGATTTTACTGTACATATAAATGATAAATGTGTGTGTAAAACAACTACTCACCTCGGCACACAGGCCTCCGTGCAAGGCTGTACCCAGGGAAATTTCGGGGGGAGGGGACCAGACCCTCTGGTCCCCCTCTTTAATTAAATTAAATTTAAAATTAACAAAACAATAATGATGAAGCCTTTTCGTGAAAAATTTAGCCTTTTTCGCCGTTTATTCCCCCCCCCCCGAGATTGTTTTCTGTGTACGGCCCTGCCTCCGTGTAACGGGAAAAATAAAATGGTTAATCAATCAATTGTCAGTAGATTAAGATGCAAAGCAAACTCATCTGATAGTAAAATACCCTGGACAAAGAAGCAAAGCAAGAATATAATAACACACCTCACTCTTTTACTAAATTTACAAACACTTACTTAATGTTCGGCATACCTTCATATGAACCTCCAGTGAACAATACTGAATTGTATACTCTTGAGAAAGCAAGAGAAGTAGCAGAAAAAGATCTATTAAACATCACACGCAACAAAAAAAAAACCGCTATGACGCTAGATTTATACACTAAAAAAAAAAAAAAAAAAGTCTGTTAAACTGACAAAAAAAAAAAAAAAAAAAAAAAAAAAAACTGTCAGCCAGGATGCCGGATACAAACACCGGGAACCCGGGAATTTTCCCGATGGGCTGGTCACTTTAATATATACAGTATTTATATATACACTTATGTATGATGTGCACGTATGTTAGAAGAAAATGTTAGTGGGCCGAAAGTGGCTGCAAACACAAAAATTACGGTGTAATATAAAAATTGATAGAACTTTTTTATTCTAATTCTGGAGGGAGGATGTTATTTTAAAAATTTTACTTTGTCAAAAGTGTTAGTAAATAAAAATAAATTAAAAAATAAATTGGTAAATCGGTTTTAAAATCCTTGCCATTGGTAATACATTTATGCATAAAAAGTAAATTAATGTTCGGATTAAGACCATAACTAAACCTCCAATTTTTCGTAGACAACTTACAAATATACTATAGTTGAAATGAATGGAAAGATTTTTAATTTAAAACAAAAGTCTGGAATGTGTACAACGATCACAGTTACTTATTTTGTGAAAAAAAAAAAAAAAAAAAAAAAAAAATCGGTGTTTGGTATTCAGTATTTGGTCGAAAAAACGGGGGGGGGGGGAGCTGGGAGGTTTAATATTCAGAAAATAAGAGAAAAAATTGCAATTAAAAAAAAACTTCCAATGCTTTCTATTCATTTTTGTAAATTTAAGATTGCAAATCCACCCCCCACGGCCCCAAATATCCCCCTTGCTACAAATGTTCATGTTCTAGAAATTTTCACCTCACTAGCCCCTCAAAGTCAAAACAATCGTTTGGTTGGTTAAAACAATCCGTTTTCTCTTTTAAATCAAATTAATGAATATAAAATTCTCGAATGGTATTGAAATTGGGGGGCTATAGTGAAAATGGTACATGATACGCAAAAATGGGTCATATTCAGATTCAGGAGGTCATTTTACATAAGAATTTGCAAGAATGATGTCAGGGCCAATTTTCATGCAGCCAAAGGCGTAGCTAGGCCGTTTTTGCAGGGGGGGGGGGTTACAAATATATGCATATATATATATATATATATTCACGCACACTGAGAAGTGTGTTTCTTATAAACACACACTTCTGTGTATGCTTATTAAAAAACTGATACCTGGCTTTTTTGTTAGTCTTCATTGTAAACAGGTAACAGTGAATACAAACGCTTGATAAGTGAATGTAGATGATTGTTTTTGTTATTTTTCAGAAAATAACTTCTTTTATTTCAGTTTTCATATTTTAGCAAGGATTTATACTTTAGTAAGTTTTTCAATCATTACACCACATGCACAAACACACACACACATACATATATATACATACATACATACATAGATAAACTGAAACTTCTTAAGAGCGACCACCCTTTCTTCCGCGAAAAATCGGTCGTTAATTGAGGTGGTCGCTGAATGAAGTATAAACATTTGATAGCCAAGGAAAAAAATTCTAAAAAATTTTGTTAGTTTTAATATTTATGAAACTGCATACTAATACATAAGAAATTATACAAACACATTTTTTATATTTAAATATTAGTAAAATAGTTGGAAATTTCAGATTTTTTCATTCTTGTTTTCTGTCTCAGAGAGTACTTTTGTTTCTACTTTGTTTTTTACATCTGGCAGAAGAGCATTTATCTTGATATTCTTTATGCATCCTGGATTTGCCATAATAAAATATATTTGCTTTCTGGGTTTTCCTACAACCAAAGGTAACCGACAACTTTCTTTTCGAATTTCTTTTTTCGTGTGACACGATTCCATCAATACTCTACTCGAACGGTAAGGCAAAATAACACGTTTCTTAGACATATCTCTTCTCTAATCTGCAATATTTATACATGATATGTACGTGTAGTTAGTTTCACTTGCTGTCAAAAACGGATAAAAAATATCATGATTTATCTGGAAGCATTTAAAATGTTTTCCAAATAAAAGAAATAAAATGCTTAAGATATTTAGAAAGCATTTAAACTGATACACATCACTAAAAATAAAATGATTTTCAGATTTAACTTTACGGCTAAGCCGAAGTGCTTGTTAGAAAAAATAAAAATACATTTAAAAGAATATTTTTTTTAATCAATTTTTTTTATTTGTCTTATTACCGTGAAAATTAATAAAACGTGAATGTGACACAGTTTACGTAAGTCATTAAAAACTGACCAGGTATAAAACTAAACTAAAAAAAAAGCAGCTTTTTTTTTCCCAGTTCATAAATACTTTAAAATCTAAACATATCATTTTTATTGTAAAATAAAATTTGTTACTCTGTTTTCCAGTAAAAAAAAAAAATGTTTAGTTATAAAATAAAATTTATTATTTTTTGTGCGCCTGTTATTGTTGGGGGGGGGGGATGTAGAATCTCGAAATATATACTTCGCTTTTCTATTCATGAAAAGCTATGAAGCTAATTAAGATTTTTGGGAATTAATGGGGATAAATTAAGATTTTTGGGAGGGCTCAGCATGCTCAATGCATTCGATGTGATTTATCGTTCTGGATTTTATTTGTTGATATTAATATTTGTCAATTGATGAGCTTTGTTACCAATAATAATTTTGATATTGAGTACTCATGTTTTAAACTACATTAACAATTGCGCTTTTTCCGCTCACCCAGTGGTCCCTATGGGTTTGTAAAAACAAGTGCCGCCCGTGCTGTGGACATCACTTGAAACGGGTGTAAATTAGAGGAATTTTTTACCATATTATTTACATATCAGCAGTATTTTTTTAACTCAACTAGTTTAGTTCCGTGGTAAACTAGTGATTAGGACGCTTTACTGGTAATCCGTAAATCCAAAATTTTTATTAAACCGGGCCGTCAAAATCAGACATATTTTCTCTTTTCGTTAAGATGATGAAAAACTTCAAGAAATCTATTTTCTGTGGCTTGTGAAAAATGAACTATAGTCTGTCCTTTTTGGGGTATATTTTCTCCGGCATTTCGCAGAAATGGCAATGACAGTTCAAAATAATTATCGGAGGAATTGGATCAACATGTCCAAAGAACATCCGCCTGGAGGCTAGGCACCCAGTGGACACGTAGACGTTTTTCGGGAATGACAAACAAAGCAGTCCAAATGTGGGGGGGCGGAGTGCGTCGGGGTGATAAATAAAGGAGAAAAGCACCTTTTAACCTTCCCTTCGGTCACTTCCAAGTCTGGTATTCATCATCATCACTGACCGCGCTCCCAACGTTTCCTAAGCTATTCTTTTATGCCCCTTGGATCGAAACGTGCCCACTGCATGTTTCGATCCCGATGAGAAAATAATAATTAAAAAAATATAGTAATAAAAATAATAAGATTCTGAAGTTAATGTATCCTAAAAACATTTTTTCCCCACCTGAAACACAATTTTTCTAAGTGAAGAGCGAGATTTTGCCAACTCGTATAAATTTTGGGAGGGGATACTCCCCCGCCCCTTAGTGACGTCTCTGGGCTCAGGGGTGGCTGCAGCCCCATTAGCCATTTTCTCGCTACCCCCCTGATACTTTTATAGCAATACTGAAACTTTTTGCATTATTTTGAGATCAAAGTGTCGAAACTCTGAAATGAGCCCCCCTCCTCCTCCTAATAATGCCAGACCCTGAAAGTACTGGTATGACAACGTGGCAAAATAGCGTGACCGAATAAATAATGTAAACCATATGTTTTGCAGGGGCGTATGCGAGGACTATTGACCCCGGGACTCCCTCCGGGGCTGTCCTTCAATTTGACATCGAATTTTTAAAAACTTTTTTCCTTCGACTTATTCCCATCATCTCGATCCTTCAGTTTGTCAGCTCATTCAAAATTTTACTGTTCTTCCTGCCCCCTGCTTTTAGCTTGTCGCCCGAGGTTGGACTGCCTCCTCTCATGGGCGCCCATAGAAATTTTTTAGGGAGAGGGCAAACTCAAAAAAAATCTAGAAGAGAGGATATTTGTAACAATTTCAATTTTCATTCAGCTTTGTGATGCACTTTTGTTTTCGTAACACATGCACTAAAATCTCTAGGGGCAGGACCGCGGCTCTCAGCTGGCGTCCCGGACTATCTAATTTTCGGCGCACTTTCTAAGTAAGTCAGACTCGTTTATAACGAGCCCTTGTTTAAGAACCCGAATTAAACGAGGAAGACGGAAATGCTTGGCCGGGGTACAAGATTAAATCTGAAACAAGCTTTTAAAGAGTAAAGCCCGGCCATATCGAGGAATATTTCCGTGATTTATAAAATTTCTATTGTGATTGATTGATTGCGTGATTATGGCAAAGCAAAGTAAATGCGATCTGCCAAGGGAGGGGGGGGGGTGCTTTGTTAGAAGGACTTACGAGGTTCTGACGCGTATTCGGCCCCACCATGGCACAGTGGTTATGCCACTGAAAATGGTAGATAGCTGAGGTGTGAAGGTCCCGGGTTCGGGTTCCATCGCGTGGCTGTCGATCTAACGGTGTCGATCTAACGGTTCGTGGCTGTCGATCTAACGGGAGCTTTGGTAGGTTTTCTCCAGATGTAACGTGAATACACGTTAGAACCCCTTAGAAAGTCCTCCTACCAAGGCACCCCCCCATCCTAGGCAGATGCCCCGCATACAGGTTTGCCTTAACACACATACAACAACTGACGCGTATTCACGTTACATCTGGAAGAAACCTACCAAAACTCCAGACTGTTACATCGACAGCCGCGGGATGGAACCCGAACCCAGGACCTTCACACTTCAGCCGTTTCAGTGACATTGATATAACCACTGTGCCATGGTGAGACAAAGAAAAGAAAATTATTGCCTTCTCCACTTCCCCATTTCAGGTAATCATTTCTTAGAAAAAAATTATTTTAACAATGGTAGTCAGTAAAAATGATGATGAAAACGAAGAATAAGCAACAAAGGGGGATCGCCTGACCATAGGCAGGTGGGACAGTCCGACGTTTGATAAACATTTAAAAAAACACAGCCCCCCCACCTATCTAGTGCTTTGATGGCGCCCTCTAAACATATGGTTCCCCGGGCAGCTGCCCGAGTTGCCAATACCTTAAGCCGGCATTGCTAGGGGGTGCAGGTGCCCTTCTTTGACCATTCTTATGAACGATCATGCCTCCTCTACCCCCCACCCCCCACCCCTATACAAACCCCACACGACATCCACTGATTATTTCACTGTAGGTATCCATGAATGATTGGTTTTGAAGGAGTACTGAGCAATTGTTTCCTTTCTTTAAGCACAGCTCCGTTTTCCAAATTGTCCTCACTTACGAACTGTCCCTGTGACTTGCTGGCGACGTTACAAATTATGTCACAGACGAACTGTCTGTGACTTTCTAGCGATGACACGGTGACTTTTTGGCGACGTTACAAATTTTGTCACAGACATGCTCTCTGTGACTTTTTGGCGACGACACCGTGACTTTTTGGCGACGTTGCAAATTTTGTCACAGACGAACTATCTGTGACTTTCTGGCGACGACACGGCGACGTTACAAATTTTGTCACAGACGAACTGTCTGTGACTTTTTGGCGACGACACGGTGACTTTTTGGTGACGTTACAAATTTTGTCACAGACATGATATCTGTGACTTTTTGGTGACGACACCGTGACTTTTTGGTGACGTTGCAAATTTTGTCACAGACGAACTATCTGTGACTTTTTGGTGACGACACGGTGACTTTTTGGTGACGTTGCAAATTTTGTCACAGACGAACTGTCTGTGACTTTTTGGCGACGACACGGTGACTTTTTGGCGACGTTACAAATTTCGTCACAGACATGCTCTATGTGACTTTTTGGCGACGACACGGTGACTTTATGGCGACGTTGCAAATTTTGTCACAGACGAACTATCTGTGACTTCCTGGCGACGACACGGCGACGTTACAAATTTTGTCACAGACGAACTGTCTGTGACTGTTTGGTGACGACACAGTGACTTTTTGGCGACGTCAGGGTGACTTTTTGGTGACGTTACAAATTTTGTCACAAACGGAAGTCACGTTGACGTTACAGTGAAGTCACAAGCAGATAGCTGCAGAGATGTCACACTGTGACTTCTATTTGACGTCACATATAAGTCACGTGTGTGACTGCGACGTATGTGACTCGCAGGAACTTCACTGCGACCTCATTGTGACTTTCCGTGCTATTAGGGAATGTACTCTAAAAGAATTGTAGTTTGTTGTATTGGGGTTGTTTTTAGCTCAGGCCCTACAAGAGGGGGGGGGCAGACGGGGCGCCGCCCCTGGGCCCGTGTTCAGCGGAAGTGCGTCCGTGAATTTTTCAGAAGGTGTTACGAATTTCATTTATAGATCCGTAGTAAAATCTTTTTTTTTTAAATAGACTAAATTTTGAATACATAATTCTAGAATGATTTAGATGGCAGAAATGTTAACTCTACCATTTAAATATTAGTATTTTTTCAATCTTCGAACATGAATTAAAAGTACCATTACATATCAGAAAAACTTCCCTCCCACTCTCTTTCCTTTTAGCATTTTATATGAAAATCATTAAAAAGAACAGTTTTACAAAAAAAAAAAAAAAAAAATTCCTTTCGTCCCTTCTGCTTTTTAGAAACTTTTGGGCTTTACGAAAGGGGCCGGGAAGATTTTCGCCCCGCCTTATAAAATTTTTCTCGGAGACCCTGTTTTAGCTGACAGTGTTCTGTCCATCAGTTTAAAGGTCCATTTTCCTAGATTGCGTGCCGAGTATTACGGAACACTAGGTAATATTGTAATGAATTTCATGCAATCAACTAAAGAACCGGAAGACGCTGAATGCATCTTTTGTAAAGGGAAAGTCTCTAACGGTAGGGAAAGGGAAAGTCTAACGGTAACGCAAGCCGCTAAACTGGTTTTCGACCATATTGCGCATGCTCACGTTTAGTGGAGTAGCTATTTTTTAAGTTCAGCGGATGCTGATTACGGTAAACCTTATTCATAAACGAGATGGCGGACAAGCGCATGTGAGTTAACATTCTTAATATAATGTGAATAAATATAGCGGACAAAGAAATGAGATTTACTATGAGCGTTAACTTATTAGCGCTAAAGAAGCTTTTAGCCCGAAATCTTGATGAAAATAACACAGGGAAATAGCTGTTTTGGTGCCCTGGTGTTTGGACCTGATTTTGAATGAATTTGATGCCCTGAGTTCAAATATGACATTAGTTTTTGTCTAGGAGCTCAAAATTTTAAGATATAACATTTTAGGTAAATTCACATATCACAATTTTAAGTTAAGTGAATGGATCAAATAAAATCTAAACTCGTGATTTTTATTATTATATTATACAATTGTTATAAACAAAGATAAAAGGTAATACCAACCAACTAATCACTCAAGACTTCTGAAGTTTTTTTTCCGTGACATTCTTGAATGTTTCTTATGGCAGTCTCTTTTTAAACTCCAGCAGTAATCTACCATCATATGGGTATCTCATCTTCCTTGATAGCTATCTTAATTAGTTTTAATGTCCTGGTGAAATCTTTCGCCTTGTTCTTCACTACTATCTGCTAAATATTTTTCATTTAACCACAAAGCAAGTAGATCTGAAGCTCTTTTTTTGACAGGTTGAGATCTCTGATGAGGTCATTTAACTCATCCTGATTAAAACGTTGAAGAATTGAGGACATCGTTTCATAATCACTGTCACCTTCATTCGAATCAGCAGGGTTATCATAGGGACAACACACTTCTTCAACGAGCTCTGGTAGTTGGGAAAATCGGCACTTCCTCTGAGTGTGGGACTGGCCGTCTTGCAGAGGGTAAATCAGGATAAGTCCACTTGCTACGATTGTTTCGATTGATACCAGTAATATTTACTAAGCAGAAATAACCGTCATCGGTGTGGTTTTTGGGTTCTCTCCAGACCATCGGTACACCAAATTTTAGGACTATTTCTTTTCCCTGTAGTCCACTGTCGTAAGTGTTCTCTACAAGTTTTATAGACCTGATGTGGTGCCCATGTTTTATCTTGATCTCCAAACTTAACACCAAAGCATTCATAATAAGCTCTTTTTATAAAATCATTAACAGTCTTTCTGCTTTCTTTTAATGTGTATTCTCCACATATGTAGCAAAACACATCAGGATGTTTTTACAATTTCTTCTACTGGAACTCATTTTATTTCAATTCAACACTACAAATACAACAATCTACAATGAAGTACGTTTTTGGTTAACTTTATAATACAATTTTATAAACATAAATATCACATAGCGGCAAATTTGATCTGCCCCATAAGGCGGGAACTCAGTAACTGACCCCAACTCTAGTTAAACCGAAGGTCACTCAAGTCATTGGACGCTGACTCTCAGGGCCGGTTTGAGGCGTAGGCGACGTAGGCGGTTGCCTACGCTTAAGTTTCTATCGAGGGGCGCCAAATTACCTTTTTTTTCGTATTTCCCAACATTTTCCTTTTTTTTCAGATAGGCGTACTGACTGCTCTCATCAAGCTTTTAAACAGTATTATTATCACAAATACTTTACACACTCCTGAAGTCTCCGGTGTGTATTGTCAGGAAGCGTTCTTTGATCGCTTCGTTTTTCATTCATGGGAAACGTCCAGATGTCCACTGAATGTTCAGGCCTCCACCTCCAGGCTATGCTAAATTACCTTCTTCCGTACATCCTCTGAATGGTCGGAAGGGGTGGTCTTTGGACCTGTTGATTCATTACCTCCGATAATTATTTTGAATTGTCACTGCCACCTTACTGCAGATCTTATCCGGATGTTTGGAGAAATGGTTTCTAAAGTTACCGTCCTTCCCGTTATACTTAAAAGAAATACCGCAAAAAAATATACGTCAAAACAGACAAGCTATAATTAATTTTGAACAAAGCCACACAAAATCGAGTGTTTTTTTCATCAAGTTAGCCCCTGCTTAAACAAAAATATTAATTTTAGACAATTCTGTGCCCCGGTGAATTAAAGTTCTGGGATATTTCTGCTTCCAATGAGGGCCGTAGCGAGGTTACCGCGGGAACGGTCTTCGCCTAGGGCGCAAACAGAAGAGGGGGCGCAAAATCAGAAGGATCACGAGTTTTAAATATTTTTTTCTAATTAGTGTTTCTTTTTTTCCCGTTTTATCCAAAATAGTACATCTGTAGGGGGGAGGAAAGGATGGGATTTTATTACTATAATGATTCCGGACATGGGCGGCAAACAGGGGACGCAGTCGCACCCCAAATTTAACAAGCATTTTATTTATTTCATATCCTGGATTTTAGAACATCAAATCTCGCACCCCCAAATGAAAAACTGAAATGCCACTTCCCGCCTCTGATTCCGGGAATTAAAGAATTATTAAGTTGTTGAATCTGCAGAAGGGGGGGGGGACATAATTCGGACGGTTCTGCTAGGTTACACCGGGCTACACTGCTGCTTCCAAATTAAACAGTAAATAGATATATATCACTCCAGTAGACAGAGATTTTTCAGAGCGTAAATAAACGAAATTTCTATACAGTATAAAATTTCAAAAGATCATGCTAAAAAAAAGTTTCAAAGGAAGATACCGTGTTTACTCGCGTAATAGTCAACCTCTCATATAATCGCACCCCAGTTTTGAAGCAGAAAAAAATTGCTTTAAAATTACAATATTATGATGTAGAAAATTTCCCCTCATAATAGTCGCACCTACACTTTAACAATGAAAAATTGGCAAAAAAAAGTGCGTCTGTTACGCCAGTAAACACGGTATATTTCGGATTTCACTCTCTTAGTACGCTCTGGCAAATCATAATATATTCTAGAGCGAGGACGACAAAGAAATCGTCAAAGTCGTTTCACAAGAACAGAAAAATAAATTAAAAAGTAAATTTTTGCAGTTTTTATTGTGTTGGCAAAAGGGAAACGTGTCTAATTTTGACGCCCTGCTTTAACAAAGATGTTTAATTTAGACATTTCTAGCCCCCTGTGAATTACAGCTGTGGAAAGCTTCAGCCTTAAGTTTTTTGTAAAAGGGATTTGTTAAGTTTTTTGGCAAAAGGGAAATGTGTTAGATTTGACGCCCCTGCTTTAACAAAAAATTTTATTTAGCATTTTCTGCACCCTTGTGAATTATAACTGAGGAATGCTTCAAATTCCCGAGTTCGCAGCTCCTAGAATCGTTTTTTAAGCAGGGTCGTGGCGGGGATAGCCCTTGTCAAGGGCGCAAGCAGAAGAGGGGGCGTAAATCAACCGGATCACAGGATGTTTAAATAGAATTTTTCTAATATATTAGAGGACAAAACATAAATGTGTCTATCATGGGCGCCGCCAGAATATTTGCCCATGCCAAGGGAAAACACTGCCTACAAAAATGCAGGGGGGGGCAAGTCCCCCCCCTTGCCCTATGCTGCCGGAGCCCATGGTGTCTATAGAATAGTAAGAATTCATTTACTGGAAACTAAGCACAGAGGTGAAGGTAGAAGATTTTAACTCGGAGGTATGAGAGACATTTTTCAGATCATAAATAAAACAAATTCCTTCGCGGTATGAACTTCCAAAAGATCACGCTAAAAGTCACAGAGGAAGATTCCACTCCATAAGACTCCTCTTCGCAATTACCGCCAATATTAAATTAAGTAAATTTTTCTGATAAACTATGCAAGTTGTGATTGCGAAACTTTTGGACTCGGAAAAAAAAATTCTTATTCGCAAAAGTGTATGGGAAAATTCCTCTGAAATAGGACTCGTTTTTCAAGAATAGTCCTTCCTAGAAGGAATCCTTTTTAATTTGTCTTAGAATTTTTCTGTTCGTTCGTAGCTCCCGAAGGCTTATTCCTTATAAGAACATATAGTACTTCTACACGTTTTTATAAGTTAAGTAATAAATTATAATAAATGATACTTAGGATACTTAATAAACTCTTTTTTTCTCACCAAAGTTTTTAGAAGAGTGTCACTTTTAACAAAATTTTAAATTTAAGAATTTTTCCTGAAATCTCCATACTGATACAGGTTTACCGATTATTTCGAAATGTATAGAACAGCTTTTAAAAGGACACGTTAAAGAAGTTTAAGTCTCAATACTTAGTTTACTTATATTTAAGTGCCAAAATTATACAGAGTTATTCAGAATTCCCTCCGGAGTTTCGAAGAGCTGTAGTAAAAAAACTAAAAAGAATAAAGCAACAAAGTTGACTTTATTGGAGAAAGAAATGTCACAAGTTTTATTTCACAACAGTCCAATGTGTGAAATGTTCGTGGCAGCGACGGATTAATGGAATTTTGTCGGGGGTGAGGGTGGGGGGAGGGCCGTTAGTTTGTCGAGTAGGGGGTGGTTAGTTAGAAGATTGACATATACATCCATTTTATGGAAGTGAAATAAGATCTTTTACATTAAATTTTTTTCCCAATCGGGCCGGTAGCCCCTCCGCCCCCCCACCCCCACCCCCTATAATCCGTCCTCGCTTCGTGATGCCGTAGATATCAAGTCTAAAGGCAAGTTCTTCTCAATGTTCACACTGCTCAATGTGACCAAGGTTTCACACATAGAACACCTGTAAGCTATGTAAATAAAACTTGAATTGTTTCTGTATTCTTTCAAATGTTCTTTCTTATTTGGTGTATAAGTCTTAGTTTTGTTACTATAGCGCTTCGAAATCCCGGAGGGAATTCTGAATAACCCTGTATTATTTTTTCTAAACTAAAGCCAGTGGCTTACTGCAAAAGTCGGAGGTCCCCCCGCAAACATTACTCTGGGGCTCCTTTTAAATTAGTTATGTAATTAATTACCAATCTTTTATACCATCCCTTGCACATTTATGATACAAAACTATTGAATATTTATAATTATAAAGATTCAAAACAAAAAATTGAAATATAAATGCCAGATTTATTGGTAAAAATTTATTTAAATACAGCGATTATTTAAATAGGCAAATTTTAAAAATACTTTTTTATGTACAAATGAAGTGTCTTATTAATCGCTGACCACACTTTTATCAGGAACTAGCAAATGGCCCGGTCTTCGCCAGGCGCGGATCCAAGGGGGGGGGGGGGCGGTGGGGGCGATCATCCCTCCTGGGCGAAGTCCAAAACTCTGTTATAATTTGTTAAAATATATTATGAAAGTATAATGAAAATTAAGCAGCCTTTTTCTAAGGGGTGTATGGCAGTTACTACTCCCCGTCCTTTTTAATCATAGCTCATATACAGATTTTATCAATAATATAATTAATTTCATAATTGGTGTAGTTAATTAATTAATTATAAAATGATTTTGCGAATTCCACCCCCCCCCACCCCCTGTTTCAGGTACAAAATCGCCCCCTCCTTGAGTAATTTGTGGATCCGTCCCTGGTCTTCGCACGGAGAGAATTGCTTTCTTTATTTCGTTTATTTTGTTTAAGCACACGAAATCTTTTACTTGCTTTTATGGAACTTTTAGATGATTCATTACATCAAAATGATGCCAATCTCGCTTTTTATTCCTATCTTTACATGAAAAAAATCTCATATTGGTCAGATTTAATGGCCAGGGTACCGTCAGAGAAGCTTTTTAAAGGTGATACTTGGGAAAATTCTTTAAAAATCCGTAAACTGGTAGAGTCTGAGTGGATAAGCCGCTGAACATGGTAGACGGCTGAAGTGTTTTGGTCGGTTTCCTCCAAATGTAACGAGAATACGCGTTAGAGCCTCTTAAAAAAGTCCTTCGACCAAGGCACTTCTCCTCTTGTGTAGGCTTGCCATAACACAATTCAGACGAGAACTGGTAGATATTCGAAATTATGAAGTCATCTATGAGCTTCTCCATGTTGTTTTCCAAATCTGTGCAAAATTGCAAGCCGATCGATCAGACGGTGTGGATTTGTATTAACACAGATAGACAAAGTTTCACATGTATACACATTAGATAATACTAATTTATCAGGAACATGTAGCAATTTAAAGAATCATATCGCGATTTATCTAAAAATGTGGTGCTATAATTATTTAAGGTAAGGGTTCAATTACTTTTCTCATTTAGAGGAAGTAAGAAGGAAAGCAAATGAGCATGGGCGACCATACGAATTTTTTTTGGAGAGGACAAACTTAAAATGTTTTTTTCTAGAGGGTGTCAAATTTCAACAATTGGAATACCGATTTTGCTTTTTGATTCCCTTTTGTTTACATCATAATCTAATATGCTAAATCTCATGATGAATGATCCATGTGTAATGGGGGGGGGGGGAGCAAATGCTCTGCCTTGCCTCCTAATGGGGGCAGATGCAAATGAGAGGGGGGCGTAAAATCAGCGTTCTATGCGAGGGGACGTGAAATCAGATCTCGCCTACGCCAAAAAAATGCCTAAAACCGGCCCTGCTGACTCTATCTGGTGAATTTTCTTGGAAATAACTGGATCACAGACTAAAAATAGGGCAATTATGCAGGAATTGATAATCGTATACGTGATTTAGGACAGTACAAAATGGAGTTACAACTGCTCATTTCATGTGGAATTGCATTTAAAACAAAAGAAAAAATAACACTTATCTAAAAAAGTAGAGCTGATGGAGAAAAACTGACTGCATATTTTGATTTAGCGCCCCAAATATTGCTAAAATCAGTTTTAAAATCCTAGGCACAAAAAAAAAAATTTTTTTTGTTGTTGCCCTGTGTAATATTGGATGCCTTTATTAATTGAATTTCGTACACACACACATCTCACGTTTTAGAATTGAATCAACTATCCTATTTTCTCTTGGTATCGCGATAACTTTAGAAAAATACGGTTAATTTTTTAATCTCACGTTTTAGGATTGAATCAACTATCCTATTTTCTCTTGGTATCGCGATAACTTTAGAAAAATACGGTTAATTTTTTAAGAAATTAATTTTTAGAATTAATAAAATCTCCATAAATTAATTATTTTTTATTTCAAATGCTTTAAGAACCACTGGACACAAATCCTTGGGCATACATACAGTGGATAAAAACTTAAAATAGTTATAGACGAATTAAAAATCCAGGTTTACTTACATGTAGTGTTCGCAATAGGCTTAATTTATTTATAAATATTTAAGAAGTTCTAATTATTTAGTAACTATCATCTCGAGGAACTGATAATTAGTATTGATAATAGTTATAAAGAATGATATTCTTGGGAATATTTTTTAACAATTCTTTTGCTAATACAAAATGTATTTTTCAAATTCGAGTCAAAATGCCGCCCCGGACAGAGGTCCGGTTTGTCCGGCCCTAGGGCCACCCCTGCGGTTATCCGGAAGAGAAGTCGGATATCCAGTGATTGTGATTCGGATATCCGATGATATTTCCGATATTGATAAATCAGCCGGATATTATGTGCATCCCTAGATATTTCAAATATTCATTTATTTTTTACTAGAGTATATAAAATACTACTTATAAAGTTTTATAAAATTTTAGAACAGAAAACAAATTACGGATTTACCCTCTTGTCATTTGAAAAGGTATAAAGGAAATATTTCTTAAACTACATATTAATAAAAATGTGATAAATACAAATTTTTCGAAATACTTAAGAAAATATTATGTCGTATAAATTATATCATCGTTTATATTATCATTTAAAAACACACAATGAAATATTGAGTATTTACTTTAGTTTCTTTTCCTGGTGTGCTTTCTGAAGTTTTCTGGAAACATCTGTTCATCTATGGCTTTTTCCCGCTTCCTGTAGATTTGAGTCTTCCGGCAAACTATGTATAATTTTTGGAAAAAGATACATAGTTTGTTATACTCACGTTAAAACAGGATAAATAATAACAACAGAAATTTTATATAGACTCGAAAAGTTTTATAGCCAATTTTGGCTTTTTATATTTCTGCCATTTTCCTCTTTGAATGCTGGTGACACTGTGTTTTCGTACAGCAGAAAAACATACTAGACGCTTAAAAATCAGATTAAGGAAGAAATGAGTTTATTAACAGCCGAGTAAACAGCAAAAAACTGAAGACATAATCTAAACACTTTTCCCTTCACACTTCGTTAATACTTTGTATCTCGACTACTGAAATTTTAAAAAATGTACATTAACAGAATATAAACATCCTTGAATTTTTTTATTTTCCAGTTTTGTAATTTGTGTAAAAGTTATTGACTAAAATGCGTTCGTTGTAGAGTTCAATAAAACTGTTATTTTTATTTTTGCATAACTTGAAAATATATCTGCAGTATACTATAAGTGTTACGGTAGTGTGTGTTTGTGGAGAAGTTTAAGCTGAGGACTTCATAAAACATTAACATTCTTGTAATGTTGACCTACGAAGAAACATCATAGTACTGCAATAAACAATAGCGTGACTGCTGAAGGACAAAATACAATTTCATGTTACAATATTAATTAAATATTACGAACATTTCAGATTATCTGAAAAATTATTTTATGCTCATGTTATCTTAGAAAAAAAAAACAGTCATTTAAATATTTTTAATAGACTATGATTAATTTATACAGCTTTAATTGGTATGTTGCAGATGAGCAAAGCAGTGTCGACAAAGGGTTAAAATTAAAGTAATACTAGTTCATAAGTAGGTAGTGATACTAGTTCAGTAGTAGAAAGTAATACTAGTTCATTAATAGCGATTCAAACAATAAAAAATTCTTACATAACTAAAGAAATGGTGTAGACATAATGCAAACTCTAAAAATTTCTTTAAAATTGAAGCAAATGATTTAATTTATTAAATATGCATAAGAAAAAAAAATAATAATAATCTCCCATGGAGTCCGATGTTATTCGTTTCTTCATTCAGCCCACCCAAGCTAAGTTGACTCCCACGGGTTTGAAACTTTAAACTGATTCGAAAACGTGCTGCAGCACATGTTTCTGACATATTTCAATTTGAGTTTTCTGTTAATATTTACGAAAGTTATCACGTGAACAGACGTAGAAAAGAAACCTAACATGTGTCAACAGCTTTGGAAATTGTTAAAAATATTTATAAAGAACATGCTCGAGCTCCTATTCATAAAAGATTTTAAAATAAGGAAAATGTTCAGCTTTGCGAAATTTTTAAAACTTTTTAAAGGTTACCAGGGATGGGTGTAAGAAAGATTTCCCCATTCCCCTCCCCCCTCTCCTTTTGGAGGATGCTTGAACCCTAAAAATCTGTTTTAACCATTAAAAATTTCATCTGTTTTTCGTATTTCTATTTTAAGATAGATAGTTTTCGATAGATAATATCAAAATATTAAATACATAAACAAAATTGAAAATTATTTATTTACTTATTTTGTAAATAATTACGTGTACCGTAAACACAGTTTATGAAAACAACGTAAATACGCACTTAAAAAAGGGATGAGAGAGGTGAAATCGGAAAAAAGAGAAGAACACGCGCTAAAGTAAAATTTGTACATAACAAGAAAAAAAAAAAATTATCTGAGAAAAGATATGGCCATGTTTTCATTTTTTGTTTACTTTCATAAATATTTATTTTACTGTCAAAATGGTCTATGTTTGAACTTACTTTAACTCGTTTTCATTTATAGCTAATATTGCCCTTTTAAATTAAGTTTTCTTTTTACGGGTTGAATTTAAAAAAATTAATTTGGAATAAAAGTCTAAATTCTTACGGCAATAGAGATTTGCATTTAAAAAAAAAATCTATTTAAATCAATTTTTGGTGATTTTGAGGTAAATACTTCAGGAAAATTATCCTCTTCCGCCCCTATTTTTTTTTCTGGATCCTCCACTAAGACCAACTATTAATGATTTTTCAATATTCGAACTTGGGTGAGGACACATTTTTATATATTTTACTGACAACTAACATCTGATATGATTATTTTGATATTTATATATTTTTAAGGTTGTTATTATTTTAAATGTAAAACAAGAAAAAAAAAGCAAGAATATGATTTTGATAATTATAATTCTTGCATTTCCACGTAGTAAAATACACTGATACATTTGAGTATTTTCAATTTTACATTTAAAATGTTCCTGAGAATAACCTTAGTTACACACAAATATAAATAACATTCTCCCTCCAAAACTGCTTTGAACTTCTTCTTTTTTTTTTTTTTTTTTTTTTGGACACATCTATCAATTTAATCCACTAAAGAATTTGAAACCAAGCCTTATTGAGGGGAAGGGGTGGGGGGGTGGGGGTGGTATCGAACTGTTTAACCGTGAAAAAAAAAGGGGCGGCTGAAGTAATAAAAGCATAATCATTAGGAAAATCAAGGGAAAATAATCATTATCAAGAGAGATTGAAAAAGATTAAAACTGGGATGCTGCAGTATGTACACTTTTCAGAATTTTCCCCACAAAAAAAATAAATAAATAAATAATAAAAAGAAGGGAAAAAAATGTTTGGAACTTATATATATATTTATATAAAATAGCTTAACTTACGGAATATGGAATCCCAAGTAATATATATATATATATATATATATATGATTTTTCAAACATGTTCTTAAAACAAATTAATTACGTCAATCTTCCAGCCAGTTTTGTAACTTTCAGAAAAAATTCTCAACCATGCAGTATTTTGCAAAGTCGATCGCACTTCGCAAAAGTTTGTGACACAATTTTACGGCAAGCTTTTTTTTTTTTTTTTTTCAAGGAAGTTTTACAGCTCGCTTATTGTTCATTACGGTTCGAGGTACCGAAATTTTACGGATATTCTGAAATTTGTCTGGTCACTCAGGCAGTTAGTTCATTCAAATTTCAAGGACTGAGAAGAAGCAGTTATAGCATTTCCGAAACTCCTGAAATGAAATCGGCAAGACTAAAAGATAATGGCCATAGACATGAGTACGATGTCGACCCATAGCTTGCCGTGCTCGTGGTTGCTCCAACCTGAAATACGGGATTTTAATGTTTTTAGAAACTTCTAATTAGTTTCATGAGATCAAGATTTTGCAAAAAGTTCTATAGCCTTTCCCTTGCGCATCAAGTGAAAAACTTTTTGAAGCAAATGATGAAAATATGACTGCATAGTTGGAGGTTTCTCCCTTTGAAGTGCAATAATTTCCCAACGCTGAAAAAAGGGTACCCGTTGCCACAACTCGATTTAACTACCAGCAGCATGGCGTTCGATCGAATCCGTGCGCGCCACAGCCAGCTATGAACAAAAATGGTCCCTAGATCTATTATGAGATCTATTGCACGCGATGAACGATTCGATCGACTGCCAAGCTGCTGGTAGTTAAATAGAGCGGTGGCAACAACTGCGCTTTTTTTTCAGCATTCGGCAGTTTCTATCCATTTGGTCTTCTATATCAATATATTTCCATCGTATTCTTCCAGTTTTCAGCAGATGCCATCGCTGTTAAAAAATAATCCTGACAATTTTACAAATAATCTACGATTTTTACGGGAAATGATGTGCTTAAAAAGTGGAGGATTCTCGTGTAACTATGTCACCTTCAAGTATTTTTATATAAATCAAATTTATTCTTCGTGACTGACAACAGCCAAAACGTCAGAGATTTGTGTCCTCACGGTGAGGACACCGCGCTTTAAAGTGTGTTAAAATGTATGCAGTACGCTTCAATATAAACAGACGTGTTAAAAGGAGCTTCTCCCTCTGACAATTAGAATGTTTTTTAATGTTATGTAAATGTCATATCGTAATAATAATGATGTAATAATGATTCGGCTTTAAAAACATGATTCTCTGAAACAGGTAACTGCGGGGAACTAGAAATCCGTAGAAAAACTGCCAGGTACAGGTTGGACTTATATATATATATATATATAATATATATATATATATATGATATATATATATATATCTATTATTACAGTGTTTACAGTGTTTACATATTTACAGTGTTTTGATGTATTAACAATGACTGGCTTGGGGGGTTTTTTCTATATAAATTTTTCTAAATATTATAAACGCATGTTTTCTTTTATGCTGCTTTTTTAAGCGCTAGGTAACATGTGAAGCTACTGTAATTTTGTATTTTTAGATAAAGTTCAACTATATATATATTTATGAGCTGTATTTCATGATCGATTCAGTGCAAGTAACATAGGCGGCCCCCCATTGGAGGGCGCTATAATGGCTAAAGCCCACCCCCCTCCCCTAAAGGCTAAGAAGTCCAAGTGAGAACTTCTTATAAATAGAGATTTGTGACTTAATGAATTAAAATATTTTATTTTTAAAAATTTCTCACAAATATTATGAAAGTATTTTTTATAAAATAGTCGGTAAATTGAATTATCACATAACAAGTACATTATATACTCAATTATAACGTCAATGAAAAGACCAGATAATCCATTTACGACGCTATAACAGAGTTTTTAATAGTGAGCTAGTATTCCAAGGGTCAGTAAAAGCGAAATTTTTTGACAGTTTAAAAGAACGTATACAGTTACAAACGATGACACCATCAACAGAGTTTAAACAATATTTGTACCCCCCCCCCCTCTAAACTTAAAATCCTGGGTGCGCCACTCGTACAAGTCTATCTTGATTCATGGACAACTTCAGAAAGTATAGACACATTTTGAGAAAACCACAATGTGTCCAACTTTCGGGAGATCGTATCATTTAACAATTTATTAAATTTATTTGAAAGTTTGCTTAACTTACAGTAGATTTTTTCTCCTGCCGCCATTAAAGTAAAAATGGTTTACAGTGGCAATAGTGTACATAAGGGTAGGGGGGAAATTTCCCCCCCCCTCCTCTATACAGAATTAAAAAACATGTGTATACATTTTTTAATTTTTAACGTTCCCAAATTCTGCCCGATCGCCCCGAACTGCGCTCATTCGACGTGATAAGTTTTTCCTTCGAGAACCCTTAAAACAGTGGTTTAAGTCAGCATGTATTTATCTTCATTTTCTGAGACTTTATTATGAATAGTTGAAATTTTGTACATCCCGAATGGTGTCTGGGGCACATTTTACTAATGGGAATTTTTTTGTACGCGAGCTGTCTTATATAATTTAAAAAGTGTAAACTTTCTGAAAATTAACGAGCGGAAAATTTTTTTCTTGATGCAGTCTTTTTTCCAACTTTTTATTTGAACATTTTTTCAGTTTACATTTGCCCGCCTATCTCTAATAGATAAAAAATTAAAACGTGTTACCACATGTTTGAAGCCCCTGTTTACTCACGTACTTCTTTGGGAACTTTGTTCTGTATGGAATATCGTCAACTTTTACCGGCTTTTTCGAAATGCATTTTTACATATTCAGTCAGCCATAGTGAAACTTCACGTCAACATACTTTACATTTAATAGAGTACCCCCGCGTTATATCGCACATCGGATATATCGCCTTTTCTGTGTCTCCCAAATTTCTTCCAGCAGAAAATCTAACGATATATTTTAAATACACATGTGTATTTGTAAATAAAATTAATAAAGATGAAACTTTTTCCTGACCTTTATTGTTTGACGGTTACTTTCTGTGTTTAATTTTCCTGGCACTCTAACACAACTACTTTTTTTTTACATTTTAATGTTTCATAAAAGTGACCATTTATTCTCAACCAAAAATCATGACACATTTTAAACCGCAGAGTCGAGAGGGGTAAAAATTATTCCCGAAACACCCCCCCCTCCACAAGAT
>JAWZYV010018343.1:1200000-1507140 GCA_038373885.1 Cheiracanthium punctorium
TAAAAAGTTTTTCAAAGTCGACCGAAATAATTTACTTGTAACGAGATAAAACTTGATTTTTACGAACGATGGAGCAGATTAAATTACAATGAGATTAAAGATTATTCTTCCCTTTCGTTTAATTTGTAGCTACAAACGATATTCTTTCAAGTAAATTTCTGAAGCAGAACGTTTAATTATAAAGATTTTTTTCAGCGTGAAGTTCACTCATAAAGAGATAAAAGTAAAATTATGGTAAAAGTTACATTTATAAGATAAGGTTAAAGATATTTTTTTTCAGTTTTTCGTTAACAGTGTTCTACTTATTGAAGCTTCGATTACTTTTTTCGTATAGGTTATTGTTAAAAAAATCTGAAAGTATTTAACAATTAAAAATAAATTTTAGTTATTGGTGTGATAAGCAGAAATATTTTGAATAATTTTATAAACTTTGTAATATTTTGGGTTTAAATATTAATATATAAAGCAGAAGAAAAAGAATTATTTGTAAGCTTTTAAAATTAAATTAGGAATACTACCCTTGATTTATAAAAATAAACATAGTATTACACTGTTAAATGCTAGCCAAATGAATAAAGATTACAAATCTTAATTAAGCTGTTTGATAAATTTGTAGGACTGGATCTACAAAATATAAAATTTCACATATTTTACAATTTAATATGGTAATCTAACAGCAGCTTTAAGACAAAAAAAAATGCTCAAAAAATATGTTAGCAGTATTTAACAAAAAATTCATTAATAACTGCAGTCGTATAAATAAGTGCAAAGCTTTCAATTTTTTTAACTTATTATGGAAAATAAATGTATTTTTTACTCGAAATTGATTGTGAAGTTATTTTCTGCTTACCTTTAGACAGTATCAAATTTAAGTCTTTTGGGGGGATCAATTCAGTAAGATTTTAAATTTGCTCAACTCAGAAGGTTTTTTCTTCTTTAATTGGTATTTCCTGTTATAATAACATCTCAAAATGACATTTGTAATTTATGTTTTACAAAACTAAGCTCTCTAAGTGCAGGAAAAAATAGCTTTTTCGTAATTTTAGTGTTTAGGGGGAAAAATATTTTGGTAAGCAGAGTATTGCTTTTAGCTAAAATTATAATTCATCTTACAAGCAGTTAGAAAGGAAAATTGTACGCACGCTAAATCTTTATTTCTAATTTTTACAAAAAGAAAGCTGATATTATTATTAATAATAATAATCTCTCTATACTAATTACTACACTTTTAAAAACTTTCTATGTAATAATTTTTACTTAACCTTAAAATTTTAAATGCAAAATATCACTTTTAATTATTTTATTTGACTTTTTGGAGATTTATTTATCAGAAATGAAAAAAGAAATTGTTGATACGCTATAAAAATTCAGGGAGTTCATTTTGGGAATCAGTTTCAAAAAAAGATGTCTAAATGTTAATTTAGACAATACAAAAATCAAAAAGTTCATAGATTAAATTATCTCTCGTGTACTTACAGAAATAATAATTACCATGAAACCCAAAATTAGTTTGGAAAGTTTATAGTTTACAGATAATAATAAGGCGGAAAATTTATATGCCATCTTATATAAGACTCTAGATTGTAAATAATCTATCCAAAATTAGTCAGAAAAATCCCCTAAAATATCACTAATTTTGTCTTTGAAATTTTATAAACATTTTCGGAGTAAAAATTTATCCATTTTACAGAACCTGTATACTTAAAATTTGAAAAGATATTGTTTAATTAGATGGTTCATTTTTATTCAACATCATTCATTAAAATCGCTCTTAAAATTGCTGGAATTTTGTATTTTTATTTATCTGATGTTCTAAACTCGAATATTAAGGGTTATTTTTAATTTTTCTGAATATTGGGACTTTTCTTATTATGTACATAACATAGATAAGGCTGGACGCCAGACCGTAGTTTTAAATCTAAGTGGTTTATTACACAATATTAAACATATTCCAATATAAAGCTATGCTTTTTTTTGTCTGCGCTTGGATTAAAATTACGCTGTTTGCATATTACGCTGGTTGCAAGACGTTGTTTGCATATTTTTTGCACAAAGTTCAGCTGTCAGAAATCTTTAAAATCTCTATCTTTCATCCAGCAGATGGCTTTTGCGGCATTCAAGCTATCGAGCTTCGAGCACCACCTATTCCTTGTCTGTTTGTTTTTATGAAGAAACAAGTTGCTCTTTCTTTTTAGTTTGAAAGAGACAGATGGAGAGAGAAGGCGAAAGTTTATAGAGAAAAATATATATATAGCTTATATTTCTTCTTCCGAGATTCATAATTGATTAATGTTTTATTGAGTCCTTTATAAGGCAATGTGACAAACTGGAATAAATAGATGTCTAAATATCATTGAATGGCTTATTAATTTTAAAGATTATAGTTAAATGTAATAAACTTTAAAAAGGATAGAGAGATTTCCTATCACTTCATTACTAGAACTGTAGAAGAAATATTTTTTTCCCTTTAAGCCCATGTGTTACTTACTATTTTAAAAGATTGCACATACAATAGATGATGCGAATTATTAGATCACGGGTTACTGTAAAACAGAGGTTCTCAACCTTTTAACTTCGCGCCCCTAACAAAGGCTAACTTAAGGTGGACCCCCCCCCTCACATTTTTCAGCATACATACAGGTTTTTTTAATCCTTAAGAATGAACATTCAGTCGAATTTTCTACAAAATAATGTTATCAGTAAAATTTAAATGAACATTTTAAGTGAAAATGGATATATTTTTGAGTAAAAATGAGAATAAATAAGATGATTTTTTAAAAACATGCATCACTACTTGCTCTTTGGTTTTTCTCACCCCCCCCCCCGCAAAAGCTCTGCGCTCGCCTTCAGGATGAGAAACGCTGCTCTAAAATGACAAAATGTTATAAGGTTTATGCACATCAAACTATAAAACAATGAACCGTTACTTACTTTTAATTAAAACTTTTAAATAGATATTTTTAAATTTATATTATCCTCACACTGAATGAAAGATAGAATAAGATTTAAAGTCTACTTTTTAATTTTTTAGTTGAAGAGAAATTTTAATATTAACAATCTTGACAAAGAATTTTACTGAATATTTATTTTCACGAATAATTTTTTGCTGAATAATTATTTGCATCAACAATATGAAGCCACTTTATGCTAACTCAGTGATAACCAACAACCTCTATAATCAAATACGCAACTCAGATATCTATACACCCTTCAGTGCAAGTCTAACAATAAGTTTTATACGAAAAAATAAATAAGAAAAAAAGAAAGTTGGGTTAGTCCACTTGTAGTACCAAATTCAAATTCTATTCCTATTGGCTTTTATCTCTCATCTGGAATTGATTCAAAACCAGGCCACCACTCATAGTGGGCAATGTTGAGCTGGCGCCCATTATTAAATGACCAACATCTGTGCACTCATAGTGGTCAAGCCTCCAGTAAGCCGCCAACCTGGCCATTAGAAAGAAATAAATAAAAACTAATATTTGCTTCCTTGTATAACAGTCGAAGTGATGGGTTGCAAAATTTGAAATTCTGCCATTGTTCAATAATATGTTAAGACTGCATGCAATCTTTTAAAACAAACAGTCATTTAAGCATATCACCGATTGTCAACACCATATTCCCCCTTTGAGTTTTTAACTCATCATTGTTGGGAATTTTTGCCCTTCAGAACGTTTCTTTAGGAGAAAGATTAAGTTGAAATCGATAGGTGCAAGATCTGGTTTGTATGGCAGCTTACTTGTTAGGCGTTCGTAATAAACATCGTTTCTATCATCCGAGAATTTCACGCTGCTTCTTTGTGACATTTTATCAACTCACAGTGTACTCATTCACGAAAATTATTTCTCAGTGAATATCCACTGGACACTTACCTTGCTTGAAAGCATGCAACTGCAGAGATTCTGCATGCATACATTTTTTTATGAACGCGCACACTTGGACCGGACTTGGCGCAGAAATATTAAATGACATTGAGAGAAAAGTTAAATGTTCAATTTACAAGGACATTGCCAACACGCTGGCTAAAATATTTGGTGATACGCTGTCTGTGGTATATCTTTACTTTCTGAAAACACTTCGTAGTTTCTTAATATAGTACTGAAAAAAAGTTTATTTTTGTAACGTGCAAATAGATGTTTTTTTAGTGATTTATAATGATGAAGCTAAATTTATAAGAATATTATTTTTAAGTATTACAACACTAAAGGGGTTTTGTTTTTAAATAAGCAAAAACTTCCAACAAGGAAGAGTTTTTTATAAATAACGCAGATGCAATAGTAAATTAATTAATTCAAATTTGATTTTGATTCTCATACTCATAACAATGTATCTATATTTTATTTTTTCTCAGAAATAATTATATATATGACATTCAAACAGCATAACACCCTCCCCTAATTAGACAGCGACATTATTCATAGATAACAGAATAAATTGGTTCTTTGTCTTCTAAATATAATCATGAACCAGTAAATTCATTATTTTTGTATGCACTGATTCGATAAAGCTGCAAAGCCCAACTTGAATCATAAACTTAATTTTCAGCAAATTCATTCAATTTTTGAATTTTTTTTTTTTTTTTTTGGGGGGGGAGCTTTTCATTTCAATAGGAAGTCTTAATTAACAGTTCTTTTCACCAATATCAAATCACCATTTCACCAAACAGTTCTTTTCACCAATATCACCCAATAACAAGCATATTATAACATGTGAATAGAAAATCTATAGAAATTTGCACAACAATTTAAACACCAGAAGAATATATATGCTAATGCTTTTGTGTCTGTTTCAATAAATTTGAAGGTTATCAACTAACTCTTGTGTGTTTTAGTATGCGTTATAATTATTATCTTGATTTCTGCCATAAGCTTGCCCAAGAGCAACTCTCTAGAATCAATGAATGAGCAAAACTCCCAAAAGTATATTTCCTTTTCATATTGTAATTTTTCAGAGTGTATGGAATTATATCTGAATTTTTAGACAATTTAAGTTCTAGTTCAAGTATTCATAGACTGTGTGTTTAATAAAACCATTATGAATATTATAAGTCGAAGTTCTAAATTATTAATGTTACGTTTGAACCAACATTTTATTTTTTACAAAATGCATACATTTAAAGGTTGTATCTCTTTTTACTATAAAACTTACAGGGGACAGCTGGTTTCCATCAGATCGCAGAAAATCAAGCAGCGCTGACCTTGGTCAGCAATTGACGCTAAAAAATCTCTCTAGACTGGGCTGCTTTGTGACCGTGCACTAAAGGGAGCTGGTGCACGTAAAATATGCTGTGGCTCTAATGTCCTCCATCTTGAAGCATTAGCTCTGGATATGAAAGTCCAGGCGCCCCTCAGTCATCTGAATTTGGTTCAAAATTAAGATATCTCATAGTAGGTGACGTTGGAAAATTTATTTGGTGCCCCCATAATAAAAAAGCCAACAATTACGGCCGTTCTAGTGGCCTACGCCTTAGAAAAAAATTTTAGTTTTTTAAATTATCAATTTAAAGAAATGATTTCTTAATATTTAAAAGTAAATCAGAAATAAAAATGGAAAAACAACAACTATAAACCTTGATAAATTATTGCATTTTGTTAACAAAATACTATGTTAATTTGTGTTCACGCTTCGAATCTACACTTGTTGTTGAAAAGAAAACAAATTATATCTATTCAGAGAACTTAATTTTCAATTTTTTTTAATATTTCTATAAAATTATATTATAAATTTGAAATTAATTTGACTAAATTGTAAAAAACACTGAAAGGTTACAGTTAAAGTTTGTTTAAGCTTGCGCAAAGTCTACTATGATGCGCTATGATACTACTATCATTTAAACATGGAATATTCGTTATATGGACTATGGTAAAAAGAAGTCTAATAAAAAATTTATAATAATTCAAATTTCGACCGACAGATGACGCTTTTATACAATGCGAAAGGAATTTTGTACAAATTTGGTCATTTCATTAAAAGATCAACACTCAATATACCACTCTTTTAGAGAAAGTCAAGTTTTACAGATTAGTTTTCAGAACAGCAGTGGGTTTTTAACTTCCCCGAGAGAAAATTCCCCTTTTCCGCTCGAAACGCTTTCTACTTTCATAATTTTTATGATTCTGTTAAATTTTTGAGACAAATATAAAGACTATGTGAAAGTCAATCTATAAATAAGAATTTCATTCACTTTCCAAAATAGTTGGAGTTTGTGAATTGTACTACAACTAGAAGAATTCGGACAGTTACGTAAAGTAAATTTTTAATCTGTAAGTAAAATTCAAAAGCAGAATTACTAACTTCATTGAGCATTAAATTTTCATATAAATGCCCTCATCGCCATTTTTGGTGGACCACATGAACTTCAATTAAAATTTGCAGATTTTCTTTCCAAATCTGCTCTAAAACATCCTATAGGAAACTTCAGGTTCTATTGCTTTCGTCAAGTAACAGCTAAGAAAATCATTCGGCTTATGCTTATTAAGTTTGCCTTTGTGAAGAAATGATATATAAATTCTCAAAATCTGCTTTAAAAATTTAATAATTTCCATGAAAAATCACGTGTATCGAGTTATTCAAAAAGTTCTAAATGTTAAAAGTTCAATAAATTTTAAAAAACTTAAATTTTTCTACGGGTTATCTTATAATAACCTTGATGGTTTTCTTTTCCAAATGAATCACATTCACGTATAATATTAAATTTTAGAAATCATCTTTTCAGGGATATTTAAGTTCAAAATATTATTTACTGACATAAAAAATGCATCATTAATCATCTTACTAGAAAAATTGATGTTGTCGTATAATTTCGTTAAAAGTAGAGAGTATTCTATAGTTCTATAAATTTAACAATTTGAATAATACAAAAGATGGAAAGTACATCATAAATTTATAAAACGCATTTAAAAAACTAAACATTTTCTCTCGTTATTCAAGCCAAATACCTTATATCATAAATTCACGGGCGATAAATATCGCATCATATTTCAATGACAAATCTTTCGATGAAAAATTCTGTTCGCGAGCGTGTTGTGTGCAAGTTTGAAAAGCATCTGTTCGCTGCTATTTGCAGAGCAAAATGGAATTCGTTCTAACAAATTGGATACTGAGATACGCAACAATGTGACAAAAGATAGCATACAATGTAGCGAGGAACGGTTGCAAAGATGCAGGATACGATCGTGAATGAAATATTTCTGAGATATTCATAATTTATTATTCACTGACTAAAAATAAATAAACTGTATGCAGTATACAGTTTATTTATTTTTAAATATTTCGCAAATTAAACACTAAATTAACATTTACGGTATTTCAATTGAGTTAGAATCTCAATGCATAAAATTTCAACTATTTCCCTTGCCTTGTTTGGTGTGATTTAGGTATAATGCATCCAAAATTTGCGTCCTAAATGAAAATAGTCATTGAATTTTTCAAATTCTAGTAAATCCTCAAAATTACACAGCTTGAGGATTTTCACGAGATTAAAATAAATAAACTACTTTTTCAGATGAATCATGGAAGATTTAAATAAGAAACTGCTTCTCATAACATTTGTTGCAAAAATATGGGTTAAAGCACAATATACCGTGTTAATAAATATTTCATGTATATTAAATTAAAGGTATTTGTTCTAGTCATTATTTTTCAGCAGGCACTTTACAGCAAACTGAACAATAAGCAATCTTACGTCAATCTATGACGTTCCTCGACAACGGTCCTATCAAACGAGAGAAAATTTTCAATGTCCTGTTAAGTTTTAATATTACTCCGTTTGAAAATTAACTAAATGAAATAACCAAATGAACTTATTCAACTAACCAGGATCTCTTTTAAGGTAGTCAAAAATGTGATGGCATGAATTAAAAATTGCATGAGATTCATAAAATCTGCCTCAAACTTTACAATTTGGGCATGGGCAATTATAAATAGCTCCTCGAGATTATCCAGCTTGAAATTCTTCAAGAGACTGAACCATGGAGGCTTTAAATATTTGAAATGAGCATTTAACGGGAGAAAGTGAAGCAGATAGTATTAATATAAGTAGTAGGTACTATTAGCAGATTAGTTAGGATAATATTAGATTAAAATATACTGTACCGCATGAATACATATTTCGGGAAATCAAAATTATATTCTTTATTTTTCAACAGGCTTGTTACAGCTAACTAAACAATAGTTAAGCCTACCTTGTTGTTGTTTCAAATGTCCCCTGGTAACCGTGGAGTTGTGCCAGATCCTGCATATAGGACGGCGATGGGCGACTTTATGGATTACTTTATTCCGTTTATTTACTCGCTTCATTTTTAACTCCTTTTTAGCGGAAGAGAAATAAATTTACTGGCAATAGTCTACTAACAATATCTTACGAGTAAAGATTCATTTTTCAACAATAATAAATGTAGTGATTTCACCAAATTGGACAATCGAGAAAAAAAAAAAATCGACTAACTCCTTAAATTCCGGTCGTTGATGGTAAATGCTGAGCGCCGTATTCGAATATTGAAATACTTTTATTCGTATTATCGCCCTCTTCTAGGTGTGAATAATGGCTACCACCTCGCAATATATACTTTGTGCTTAAAATAACGGCCATTCCTTTGAGATATGTGGACAGATTCGGCGGCACTTGTGAGTGTTGAGGTTAAATCTTCCTTTATAGGCTGAGTCTATCAACATTCATTCTTAAAATTGGAAGGATTACCATAACCTTTATTGCTGTAACATTTCATGCGGAGAGTTCGGTAAATTCAAGTGGTGGGATACGTAAAAGGTGTAGATACGAACCTAATGGAATATCAAAAGAGAAGGGTGAAGAAACTGTAGTAAATTTTCACTATAACTCTCTGCTAAGTATCAATAGAAACGCTTAAAATTATATCTTTGCGTTATTTTATAACACAATAACCCAGTAAATTTGTCCTGGGATACCACGATATAAAGTGACGTTTCAATGATACAAAAGAAATCAAGAAAAAGAAAAAAAAGAAAGAAAGAAAATTTGGGCAGTCTCTTCTATTCAAACTTCAGCGGGATATATTTAGGATTGCTTATCGTTTAGTTAGTTCTAAGCAGGGCCGCAACTATGGAAAGGGGAAACGGCGCACGTGCCCCAGGCGTTGTGCCCCAGGATAGGGGCAAAGAAATCAGTAGTGGTTCCAAAGGAAAGGGAGCCAAAATTAAGGTTTGCCGCGGGTGACGTAAACACTAGTTGCGGCACTGGTTGTAAGGCCAATGTTTAAAAATGACTACTAATGACTACTAATAGTAAAAATGACTACTCGTGTTGTAGGAATTTAATTCATACTACTAGTGTGGCATTGCACAGGTCAAAATAAATTAAAAGTTTGTGCTCGTCTAAAGATATAAACAATTAATGTGTCACATGAAACGCTCAATTTAAATATATAATTCCTAGATAACTCAGCAAAAGAAAATAGTTTATTTACTTTGATTTCATGAAAAATATCAAACTACGTCATCTCGAGGAACTATTTAAAATCGCAGTAATTAATAATCTACTTCGATTTCACGTAAATTCCCGTAAAATTGTGTCATAATTCATCAATCTAGGGTAATTTTTAAATTAACTTTTTTGAATGCCGTTAAAAAAACACAAATAGTTCATTTATTTCACCCAGTTAGTTTTGTAACGGAGTAATAAAAATTGAAACTTACGATGTCGTAAAAAGGAAAACTCCTTAGATCGGACGGTTATGGAGGAACACAATCCTACGTTAAAAATATATGGTCTCTCAAAAAAGGATGTGAGTCCGAGTCTGTTTTGCTGAGCTGGTTTGGGGATTTTCGTGATCGTTTCATAAAAATTCCCTCATGAAATATAACCTGAAACTCCATCAACATCATCTTACTTACAGAGTCATCGGAAGAGAAACCGGGCATCAGGGAAAAAAAAGAAGTTATTGCGTATTTTTAGACTCTATGCATAAGAAAAGCATATTTAGCATCAAACTGAAATAAGAATTTTAGAAAAGCTAAATGGTTACCACATGAGCTAAGGTAACAATTTTCTGTTTTTGTTTAAACATTTTCTTGAATATGTTAATTTTTAAAAAATATTAGCCTTGGAGCGATGGAAATAAATTTATAAAATTAATAAATTGTTATTTTCTAAAAGTAGTCCAGAAGTAATGAAAAAAAAATTCATTGAAAGTAACAGAGAAAGAAAATATGAAAAGAAAGCTTAAGTGCATGAAAAAGTTGAAACGACGCAACTGATAGGAAGACCATCATGTACTCCACAATTTAATCAGAAATGCTCAGTTTAAATAATTATAAAGTCGTAGAACAGATCTGTTTGCAGATCGGGTAGAAAATCAAGCTTTAAAAAATATTAAGTTGTTATCCAACACAGTCGCGTAGGCAGGATTTTTTTTTCTGGGGGAGGGGGGGCTGAGATGTTAAAAACTGGTATCCAATATAACATAAAAATCAATACAACATATCTTATTCAGGGTGTGGTAGGCTCCTTTCATCTTGCCTAAAAGTGTTTGCATATTAAAACAAATAAATTTTTAATACATAAATCCAGTTTTAAACTTTGTCGTTGGAAAAACAAGAATCAGAAAAAAAAAATTGTCTTAGGTCCATAACTGAACCTCAGCCGACCGAGTTGTATAGTGGGTAAAGCACCGTACTCGGGTTTCGGGTTCAACTCCAGGCGGCCGGGGTTCGATCCCCGACTGGGCGTGGTCGTCATTCTGTCCGTCCTTTCATAGGGGGTAACGCTGAGCCCCCACTGGGTGCCCCCATAATAAAATGGTCACACCTTCGGGCCGTTGTAAGGGACAATGCCTAATCGGCAAGTTCCCGCCCGTTATCTCTCTATTCTAAAAAAAAGTAAAGGCCGCTGGCGCTGTCAAAGCTTCTGGACCTATCTCCTCCTAAACCGTGGGGATTTGAGTTTCGACTAAGGTGCCCACAGATTCGAAAAATTCCGAGGGACCTGATGAGCTGACTTAAATTTCGAAAATCGAATTATTTTAGAAGATATTAATAAAAAACTGAAAAAATAAACAGAATGGTTGCCAGATTTGGCATAAAATCATTCATTCCTTTGCAACAAAGCGTTTCCAAGTATCTAGAATCGCGTGAAATTTACAAAGTTAACACAAAAAGCCTAATAACTTCTTCACCGTTTGCACGATCCGCTTGAAAATTTTCATGATCATGTATAAAAATATAGAAAACAATCTGCGCTTCTTTAAAAATCTGAAAATCCACCCGTTCTCTCCTTTTTAAGCGATTTTTCGCTATTTTCAGCACCATTTTATTTCCGAGAGTCAAAAAAGTAAATCATTTGCGTGACAAAATTACCCTTTTCAAGTGAATATGACGTCATACAATTGGGATTTAAATTCGTTTAAAAAAGCTTTTTCAGATTACACAGTTTATTATCATTTTTTTTTTTTTTTCACAAATAAATCGTTTGCATGGACATGAGAATAGCTGTGTACACAAAACGAAATCTTTCGACTGCGAAAAGATTCCGCGAGTTTCCAGAACAGCATGAAATTTAATTTGGGTATCTCTCTATTCTAAAAAAAAGTAAAGAATGCTGGCGCTATCAAAGCTTGTTGGCCTATCTCCTCCAAAACCGTGGGGATTTAAGTTTCGACTAAGGTGCCCACAGATTCGAAAAATTCCGAGGGACCTGATGAGCTGACTTAAATTTCGAAAATCGAATTATTTTAGAAGATATTAATAAAAAAGTGAAAAAATAAACAGAATGGTTGCCAGATTTGGCATAAAATCATTCATTCCTTTGCAACAAAGCGTTTCCAAGTATCTAGAATCGCGTGAAATTTACAAAGTTAACACAAAAAGCCTAATAACTTCTTCACCGTTTGCACGATCCGCTTGGAAATTTTCATGATCATGTATAAAAATATAGAAAACAATCTGCGCTTCTTTAAAAATCTGAAAATCCACCCGTTCTCTCCTTTTTAAGCGATTTTTCGCTATTTTCAGCACCATTTTATTTCCGAGAGTCAAAAAAGTAAATCATTTGCGTGACAAAATTACCCTTTTCAAGTGAATATGACGTCATACAATTGGGATTCAAATTCGTTTAAAAAAGTTTTTCCAGATTACACAGTTTATTATCATTTTTTTTCACAAATAAATCGTTTGCATGGACTTGAGAATAGCTGTGTACACAAAACGAAATCTTTCGACTACGAAAAGATTCCGCGAGTTTCCAGAACAGCATGAAATTTAATTTGGGTATCTCTCTATTCTAAAAAAAAGTAAAGGCCGCTGGCGCTATCAAAGCTTGTTGGCCTATCTCCTCCTAAACCGTGGGGATTTAAGTTTCGACTAATGTGCCCACAGATTCAAAAAATTCCGAGGAACCTGATGAGCTGACTTAAATTTCGAAAATCGAATTATTTTAGAAGATATTAATAAAAAACTGAAAAAATAAACAGAATGGTTGCCAGATTTGGCATAAAATCATTCATTCCTTTGCAACAAACCAATTCCCCAGTATGTAGTATCACGTGAAATTGTCAAACATGAAGTTGAACTACACCCATTTTACGCCAAAATAAAAACTACATGAAATAAGTAACTCAAAATGTGTTACACAAAGTTGACAATTTTCAAATAGTTAGTTCGCTTACACAACAGGAGTTTAGAATTAGCGATTATCCGTTTTTCCAAAACAGAATAACTAATACCTTGAAAATGAAAAATAATTAAAATGCAGATTATTTTAAAGCCGGTTCGGTCCAGCTGGATTATTTGCTACCAGTAGAAATATTTGGCGGCGTTAACTATGCCATTATAGTAGTTACAGTACACTTTGGATATTTGCTAGCGCGACGAGATGGTATAATTCGTGGTGCTAAGTACGCCAATCTGCAAACGATTATGTAAATGAAAATATGGATAACGGTTTTCCGGTAACCTTAAATGAACAGTAATTATAGGTTGTGAGCATGTGTCAATCGCCAAATAATGAAAAGTCGCCATTGGTGGCAAGCTATCCTATCTCTTCCGTAGCTTTTATTAACTTTACATGTACGCAAGTCGCCAAATAATGAAAAATCGCCATGGGTGGCAAATTCGCAAAGTGTCCAATAGGTTTTAGATTATTAAAAATACAGCTGAAATAGATGTTCTGATTTTATTACACTTTATCTCCTAATTAATATAAATTTTGAATGGCAACATTAAACATCATTGTGTTTCTGAGGAGTGCAAATAATTTTTCCAGCGATTATAAGCGGAGTCCGCACTCCAGGTGGAGTTTAGCTCAGGACCCGTACAACATGGATTCATATAACAAAATATATTCCGTGTTATGAGGGGTAGGGGGGTCTACTGTAGTGTGAAGTTTAAATTTTTATGTACCAATGAACATACAAGAACCAAGCAATGTGTAGCTCAGTAACATTCTATCTGATCCAATCCTCGGGTTTTGTCTGTTGAAATTATGTCTTTTTTACAAATAAGTCTTATTAGGGGCCGAATGCCTCATACGAAAAGCGAGCGTAGCGAGTATGGGGCCTTGGCCCCTAGTTAAAAAAAAAATAAATAAATAACTGAACCTCAAATTTCCCCAGAGGAAATTTCAAATTTATCCACTAATACGTAATTTTTCACCAAATCTCATGTTTATTTATTACGGGGATGGTTACAGCCCCACAATCCACCCCCTGGCTATGCCCCTGATCCAGCAATAATTTAAAGGCATATCTGAGAAATCTATAGACAAGCAAGAAAAATAAATCATGTCAAAGACATACATTAAATGACGCTTATCAACACCATTATATTATTTTTACAAGTATTACTGAACGTCGAATAATTAATTCACTATTTTTTTAATGTTTTAACTAAATATAAAGCTAATATTTTATTATAGTACTAGCTGAAATACGTGTTCTTCGTACAGGAGGAAGCACATTTTACTAACACTCGTTTTTGAAAGAAGTTTACTCAATTGGAGGAACCAAATTGTTTCACTAATAAAGTGAACATTTGCATCCGAAAAGCTAGCCTAAATTTTAAAAGAATAAACTTCACTCTGCTTTGTAGAACTATTTAGTAGTTTACGTATTAGCTGCTTCCATGGATCAAATTTCATAATCGAAAAAAAAAAAGTATCAAGTAATCTGACATGAGGGGACGCTTATTCTGCAAGAAGTTTTTACTGTAGGTTAAAAATGAGAATTTGCAGGATCATTTCGCCAATGGAAAAAGCTTTACGTAACAGTTAGCAGGCATGATTGGATTTCTAAAGCATTTTTTAAAGCGTGACATTGGAATAGCGTCAATCTCACTTACGACAATTTTTTTTAACTCAAATGGGTTTTTTTTCACTCATAGCTATCATAAACAAGCTTTCTAGAGCTTAAAAAAGCGAAATATTGCTTAAAATTTGTGGAACTGATAGAATTTCAGATTTTTAGTATAGCTTATGTTTTTTCGGTATCTGTCGCATACGTACATAAAATTTCAAACTGATCTATAGAGTCATTCAAGAGGAAATGTTGAATATGCACACACATAAGCACGTCCACTTTTATTTATACAGATGCTTTTTAAAGTCCTTTAATATATGACTGCATTCAAAATATGTGACTACATTCAATTTCTCATGCACGCTCCTTCATATGACGGTTGTAACATATGAAAGGTTAAAGTTCCATTCTTCCCCCCAAATAAACCGATACAATTTAGAACACTCTTAAAGTATATTTTTCAAAGAAATGTCGATATTAAATAACATGTAATGCTAATCCTTACATGATCCTGAAGAAAAATAAACATTACTTTTCTTCAAACAAAGTTAAAATACTCTTTTAGAAAGTTAAAAATTCACTATTCCATTTCAAAGAAAAAGTATTTTGAGGCAGTAATAAATAATTCAGCTAGGATGCCTGTGTGTTGGTTACATACTCTAAACTTCGATATCCTCATTTTATTGTTATAACATAGCCAATTGATACCGAAATGATTGAGCATCCAAAATCTCTTTCCATGATCGATTAGCTTTGAAACATATATAGCACCAAACAAAGACTGATCATCCATCATATCTTTCTCCTACGCATCTAAGATGTTTTAATCCATTCTAAATATTAAAATAGCGTTTCTTTTGAGTTCCTGTTGCAGTACGGAAGCGGAGTTAGTATTATGTTAGTACTGCTGTTAAGCCTATCTGTAAGAAACTGACACTAACGCCCTGGTCATAGCATACAACGTTCCTTTGTGATTAGCAAGAAAATAAATTTTACTTGACATGTTTATAAAAGCAGCAATCACTTAAGCTAAGATCAATTGTTATCCCAGTGTATTTTGAGTCTTGTTTTTAAAAACTCCTACAACATGTTGCTTATAATATTTGAAAAGTTTATTTTCTTTTAAATCGGTACTTTTTCGTTAAATAACGTGTATGTTCTAGCAATTCTTTTTAAAAATGGTTAGTTTTCATAAAATCTTACGTGAACCACAGAAAACGTATTTCTGTTACAGATATTATATCTATGCATCTTTCTTTAGCATTAATTTTAAAACATAATCTAACAATTAATTTTAAAACATATATTTTTTCTAAAAAATAAAGTTTATCATCAACAGAGCCAATATAAAATAATCTGAAAAATGAAGGAAAGAGGAAGCCGTAAAAATGTCTACAAATAACATTATAGGTCACAGTAATTTTTATGGCTTAGGAAAATAAACAAGGCTTCTGCCATAATGTTTTCTTTTAGAAAGCAGTAAACATATACATATTATCTTTCTGATTACTCTTTATCGTGTAACATGAATTATCTGCAGTTATTATAGGTCATAGTAACTTATGTATGATACATTGGAGGCTGTCGAAAAACATTAAGATATGGCAAAATAATGCAATTTGTGTGTATTGTTTCAGTACCATGATACTCTAGATTATGAAAATGTACTTTTTGAGCAAAAACGAATAATTATGGGTACTTATAAAAAATATTTTAAAAAAGATTGTTATTTAGATTTTCAGTATAAATGTAGGTTACAATTTTCTTTACCACAAAAAAATGTTTCTGAAAATAGTTTGCATGATATATAAAATCTCTTTTTGGCATAAAATCAAATGTTATTACCTGTTAGCGTCAATGTAATAAATCGAGCGAACTTAAATCATGAATTTTCTTTTATGTTATCAAAAAATACGCTGTCTGTGATTACAAGAAAAACGTAAAATCGCCAGCAGAACTGTAAAGATCGTTGATTTGTAAGTCTCAGTGGTGGGTAAATTTATTGCGACGCATATCAATTTGGAATTAAACATTATTGCTGCATATTACTATTAAAACTGGATATTTGCATTTTTAATATTGAAATTGTAAATTATATAATTCCTAAATTATCAAAATGTGCGGCTAACATATTGAAGAAAAGTTCAATATATACCAATTATGTACTCCGTATATTACATTTAATTGAAAATTTAACATTCGGCAAAATTTAACGACAAAAGAAATCATGTTTTGATGAGAAATCTATAAAATTGAAAAAAACAGACGTGCAGTGGGAACCACATCGCAACATCGACCAAGTCACGTGTGCTTTGCAAGCTACGATCATAGCACTGCTGTCTTTAACTTATCAATAATTTGTTTAAGCATAGAAAAGTCATATAAAGCACTTAGACCAAATCTTAACATTAAGGCGGAGCTACTTCGAAAAAAACTTCATGAAATTTATTAATCAACTATAAAAAATTCTTACAAAAATTCACCAGAAAGTACTTTAAAATTCTCATATCACATGATATTTGAAATTTTTCTCTTACCCAAGAGAACAAAACCAGGTGCAATCCCACATTCAAAATCCTTTTATAGTTTATTTTGCCAAATTATATTTGCTTTAGTTATGTGAAGAAAAATTATCAGTCTATCGTCTAAAAAACTATAAATCTTTTGATTTATCAAGGTTTGTTGAAAGTTGTTTTTTTAAAGCGTGGAACTGAATAAGGTGTCCCTTTACTAATCTTCCTTTATAAAAATACCATTCAATTTTTCTACATATTTAATGTAACAGAAGAAACAATATTTTACTGTGTTCGCGTATTTTTTCAATAATTTTTAGAGCAAGTGAAGCCAATTATATAGAATAAACTAAAAAATTGCGTTATTTTTTACTGTATGTTGTCTTGTAATTACTTGATATTATTTTCATGTTACGCTACTGCATGTTATTACATCATGCTATAACTACAGCACAATTTCCAGGTAAACGTAAAAGCAAATTTTATCAGTATAGGCAATACCGAGTTGAAAAATGTTTACCAGAAAGGCTTGTAGCAAATAAAATAGAATTGATTTTAAATAGTCAGCATTCATGATATTTATACATATGATTCCATTCAATGGTATTTTTTAAGATTTAATTTTCGTTTACTTTCATGCCAATAATTATTTTTCTTGGGTTTCAAAAAAGTTATAAGCATAAACGTAGATTTATTATAATGATATAAACTAAATTTCCATAAAACATTAAATTGATAACTTATAATTATCAAAAAAGAATGACAGGCTCCTTTTTAAGTGAATTTAAATTGTTTCATGGTCAGCATTAAATTAAAAATATTCCTGAACCCATTTGCGGTAATGCATATCTATTTCGAGTTAAAACTATTAGGCAAGAATTACGGAAATAACTCCTGTAAATATTTTTAGTTAATGAAACAAAAATAATAGGAAAGAAGTAAGTAATGAAATATTTCGTTTTTAGAGATTTTTATTTCATGATATGCTTCAAAATCGTATATGTTTTCTGTAAAAAAACTCACTGTTTTTTGCGAAACCACCTTGCATCAAACAGCTTATTAAAGAAATACAAAAATATAATTTCTACTCTAAAAGTTTTATTTGTATTTTCTTATTACTCCTTTATACTCCTGATGTTAAAAACCTGACATTCCAATTACTTTCCATTGAGAAAACTGCCCTAATAATTTTTATTTTTCAGTAAAACATTGATCATTTTAGTTCGAATTTTTTATCCATGCCACTACATAAGTTAATGCCATTAAATAATTTTCTAATGTATTCTAATGAAATGAAAATTCCAATCGTCGAGCTAGTGATTGATTCCTTTTAAAATGAAATTTTATAAATTCTGAGTTCAGGGATACTTAATTCACCAAACAATTTAAAATACTTTAAAAATGATACCAATTATTTCACTTAGAATCATATTCTAAAATACTCAATACTTAAAAAGAAAACTGTAAAATTGTCGAGACACATTTTTATCCCTGAAAAATATTCGAGCATGGTTTTAAGCTAGAGGAAATAAGAGCGCTTTGTATCTTAAGTTAAATCATAGCAGAAGAAGGATGAGATTTCAGCAATATGCCTGTGTGGCCTTTGCCTCAAATTTTCCGGTGTAAATTATAGTAGTTTTTGGAAAATAAAGTCGGTGATAACTATGGAGTTAAGATTGCGTTAACATTTAAACAATGACATTTTTTACAACAAAATAATGCAATATGCCTTTTGGTAGTTTTAATTAACTCGAATGTGTAAAACTTCTTCAACAGATACAATTATGTTAAAACTCAAATAAAAGTTATATAACCTAATAATTACAGAATGCTTAACTATCCGCTTTAAAGTAAAGTGCTTTTTATATTTTGATATAATTAATTCCATTTAACTCTAGTACTTCACTTTCTTTTATATTTTCACGCTTTAACCACACACAAACGTAACAAAATACTTTAAGCAAATACAAACTTAGTAATTATACAGCTAACACTTCAAATATTTCATTTCAACTTTAAATGTCAACAAGTGCTATCTGCCTTCTCAACGTAGTAATTAAGCTTTATCCTGTATTTTACAAGATACACAATTTCTAACAAGGTGGTACAGTATAATTGAATGATTTTAAGCTTTCATCACACGAATTTCTCATTTAATCTTTGAATGTTACCTCCACAGAATGATACTATTGATAAAGTAAGATTTGTGTGGTCTGTTTTTTGTTATGCCTGAGTATTTCTTTTATTGATTAACCTTTTAAGATGAATCGTATTGTGTAATTTTAATGTGTCAGATTCTATCTTTCATTTTAGTTCATTTTACTTACTTTTGTCTTAAAACTATCGAGTAGGCAAGCTTAAAAATTAAAAATCCCCACTGTTTTCCCTGACTTGTAGTTATGAAAATAATTCATTTTTTAAAAATTAACTATCACTAAACACTTCACAAAAATTGATTTTAACATTAAGCATGTATGTTTCACTTCCTGTTACTTAAACTTGTGTTGATAAGAAAAGGAATTTTTAAAAAATTAAACAATCTACCTGTAATCGAGATTTAATGCTTCTTTGCCCCTTACGATAAGATGGAATATAATTTATACTTTGAAAATAAACAAACTAATAAATATTTTCTCTGTACTTGATTTAAGCAGTTATTTGTGTTATTAAAAAGTAAAACCTAATCCTTGGCTTATGTAAGAAAAATTGGACTATGTATGGAAAAATAGACGATACACATTTCATAAGTAATATACACTTGGTATAGAGCTTTGGTCAGCAATATACACTAAAGTATTGTTTCATTTAGTTATTTACAATTTAAGTTTAATATTATTTTCTGACTCTAAATCCTTAATATTCTGCAACTATACTTTTTAATGGCATATAACGATTTCCAAAAAATTTAAGTGGTAGTCGTTCAGTTTAACGCTCGAAAAAAATGAGAGATTTAAGTGCGAAGTTATTAGAAGACCTCTAAGAAAGATGTCATTTTCAGTAGATCTATCACAGTGTTATATTGTATCGATTGTCACAAATATTTAATCAAAATCTACTCCTTTTAAAATAGGTGTATTCTGTTGGCGTGTGAATTTTTAATTTTTGTGTGCTACATTACACTAGTCCTGTTTCGTTAATGCTGTGCTAATCAAGAATAAGCCCTTTCATGAATTTGAGAGGTTTGTTGTATAAAACTCTATTCCAGAACATTTTCCAAAGATTCTTACACGAAATATCTCACCAAGATCATAATTTTAATTGAGTGATATAAATTAAGTAAATATGTAAAAGCCTTCATGTCCAAGTGACGATAGAACAAAGAATGGTAAGCCAAAGTCCCGTCTATAACTGAGATTGAACTTTCTTATGATAGTAAAATATTTCCCTTGCGACTCCTCAATAGTTAAACGAGGGACTTAGAGCGATTCAGCTAATAAGTCCAATGTATGTGTTTAATACATACCAATGAAGTTGTCATTTAAAGCTAAACGGTACAAACTAACGCTTATAGTTATTTTCAAACTCTGAAATCTTTTAATTTTCTAATTATGGTACAAAAAATGTAATAAACGATCGCTCGTAAAAATAAGAGAAACTTATGTTTACGAGTTATTCATAAGCAATTTTCATTATGGCACTCAAGTTATTGAGTGTGTAAAAATAGCACTCTATTAAAATATATTTAATGGACATATGATGCTTTTTGCGTCTTGTTGATATGTTATTTTAATTATACATTTACATTTTTTATATCTTCTAAGATACCGTTCAGGAATTTTGTTTGAATAAGGTTTTTTATTAGCATGTAAATTAATTTATGGCTATAATGATATTACTATTGAACGATGTTTTAACTGTTCGTGGTATTTATTCAAACCAAGTAGAAGGGGAAAAGTATTCATCCATTTAGCTAATGCTATGATTACTGATATTTTCTCTGGGAAAATAAAGTATTTTTTCATGCATGTATTTTGCTTTTTTTTTAAATAACCACCTTTTTCTCTTGGAACTCCTACAATTTTTATGTTCGTGGCCTACAAATTATTCAACAAGTTGTCTTATAATTTCAATTGAAGTTGAATACCCTACTTCAATTTTCCCACTATTTCATTACCTTTCTATGATCTGATTAGCCCGAAAATAGTTTTAATTTTGTACAGCTTGCGTTTAAAAAAAATATTCAACACTAATCCTGGGACTGTTCTCCTCGTATTAGAAAAGTCAAAAGACTGGTGTGGAATATGAATTCTTAGACGCATACATATTTTGTTAAATAAGAGAAATGTGCATACTGCGCAGAATGCGGGGATATTTTCACTGACTATACGACTGTTTAATGCGATCGACTGCGCATACGACTGTTTAATGCGATCAACTCGACAGCCATATCCACAGTTTGTTTTGTATTGCATACCCCAAATAACGTAAAATATATCTTATGAATTTATAAAAATATATAACGCAGAAATATCGTAATTAAGCCCTCTCACACGTATTATTTATAAATTTTTATGTTGTTTTGCGATATTGTCAGAAGACGAATAGGCAAAATTTAAAGCTTCATTGGCAAATTCAAACGTTTCCAGAAGAATAGAAAATATTATACTTTTTAAGCACGTTTTAAAAAGTTGGACAAACTCTGAATAAGTGCACAAAATCATCGAATGCCTTTTATCATTAAACTAATAAAAGTATATTAATCTGTTAATAAAATCCATAGCTTATTCTGCTGTGCGCAGCACGAGTGGCATAAAGTAAAATATTTGATAAATAAATACCATACAACAAACGACTTTCAGCCTACTCGCATAAACAAATTTCGTTTTTCAATAGAGATTATTAAAAAAACTACAAACCGATTCAAAATCAAAACTATAAGATGGAATTGGATAGAAGCATTCGCAAAATGATATTTTTACTTCTCGTAGATCCTGATTTTTAAAGAAAAATTACATACCTCTTTAAAACCGAACTTGATTTCAAGTTTGAATTTTATTCCAAGAGAATTTTAATTCAATCTAAACATGTTAGTTTGGTAGTTAAAATATCTATTTAGCCTCAAATTTTTTGGAGAATAATGTCTTGTTGTATTTCATAAAGTATATGAATTTCTAACCCGCACGATCATTTGAGCTCAGATTTAACCGTTTGACACGCGGTGGTTGTAGCGTGAAACCACTTTATTTCAGCGTTTTCACTGCTAGTCACAAAAAAAAAATGTTTAAATGGCCCCAAAGCTGAAAAAGTGCAGCCGTTGCACAGCCAGCTGTGTGAATGAAATTTTCTTTAGCTCTGCGCTCCATATGGGCGATTGTATCGATCGACAGGTTATTGGTAGTTAAATGGATCGGTGGCAACTACTGCACTTTATCAGCGTTGGGCAGTCTATCCAGTTGGTCTTCTATATTGATGTGAAAATATTTGCTCTTCAAAGCGTTAAAGGGATACACTACGAACCAACAACCTCCTTTAAATTGTCGGTTCGCAAAATATTAACCCCTTCGGCCCTGAATTTTTTAATTGAGCAGATAAAAAATTAATCAGTGGTGAGATATGCCGCACCATATGTAAGTATCTTAAATATGAAATATTTTACCAGTCAGCCAATTACCAAATTAATTTAAAATGTTCTTGTATTAGGACACGAGGTTATAATTAATGAAAATGAGAAAAAAAATTAAGTACATTTTGCAGTTATTTTGCATGAAACCTTTTGAAACAATTTCTTTGTGCATGAAAACATGAAAATTCTTTACATTTCTCACAAAATGCAGTAGTCTTGTATGTGCAACTGAGAACTAATAAAAGATGCATTTAACTACTGACTTTAGATAGCTTGACACGTTCCATTATCTTCTCTGCTTAATATTTTCTCTCATCTACCGAGCAAAAATAATAACGTTCTGCAATTCTTGCATGTATTATTTGTTGGACACTAGGTTTTGTTGTAAAAAAATTTGAAAATAAAAAATATATAGAGTAATGTAAAGATGTGTTCTAATATTAAGACGTCAGGGCCGAGGGGATTAAATAACTGATAATCCACTCCGTGTTTGATTACGCGTAAAATACAATTTTTTTTTTTTTAAGAAACGCTTTCGAGTGCGCCCTCACCTTGAGCATAGCTGCCACAGAACAAAACCACCACCGTGCACAGTATAGCAGAATCGACCCACCACGTGTTAGCGACCGATGCCGACATCTTCTCACATAATCCTCTCATATTCCCCGCAGTCTCATAGCGAGCGCCCCGACCAGCAGGCAGCACCAAGGAATAAAGCACACCTGAACGACCGCTGGGTTACGGCTCGACTGCCGGATCTTAAGCCCGCGCCGACCGGCCTTTAATGGGGCGCGAGAAGGGATCGTAGTGCCATCTCTCGAACGAAGAAGGGAGAAGAAGAGTAGGTGCTACTCGATTAGCAGCTCTTTTCTCCCCTTCTTTGAATGCAGATAGCTCGGCGTGTATTTGTTTTCTCATTATTGGGGGGGGGGGAGGGGGGGGAGACGATAGGCTGTGAGAGGTTATTAAAAGAGAAGCTGCGAAGGTGATTTTTGAATCCATTATATGCAACCGGATATGTATTGGGGAAGTCATTTAAGAAAACATTTATATTTCAAGAAAAGCTTGCATTTTATAGTTAGTTAAAACATAAATAGTGGCATTTTTTGGTGTATTTCTATAAAGATTAAATGAAGCGAGATGTATAAAATTTTAAACTGTGTAGCAATTCACTCTTTAGATATATATCAGGAGTGTCCAACACGTGCAATAAAAATCAGGCACCTTTTTTACTTCCTTAGATTCCCGTTTAGATTTGGAAATATGAATACTGGTAGGCTTTAGTTTCAGAGGAGGAAAACTTATAACTTGTGAGCATGAGATTGAAGTTATTGTTCTGAGGAAGAGGATTCTAGAATTAATTTTTCGGATATTTAGTAGGGTATCAAAGATGGTAATATGTCAGATAACAATGTAGTTTGAAGTGTACAAAAATGCTTTCTTTTCACGTAGCATCATAAATAAGAAATAAACTATTTCCTGCCGATCTGCCGCGAAATTATTTCTAAAGTCTTCAATCTGGCTTAAAACAAGAAATAGGCAAGATATTGCAATGAGCAACTTAAAATCATCCAGTGTGTCAAGTTTTGGCAAATGCATCACGATTTGGCCACCCCTGATGTATGAGAAGGGGAAAACATGCCTACAAGCCGTTGGGACAAACACTTAACAGTATATACACCCCTTCTACAACTTAATGTAGTCTTGTAGGACACTTAAACAGTTCGCCTCCATCGTTACGAAGCCTATCGGCAAAGATTTTCCTTCTGTACCGAGCGATGATTGATATTTGAATGCTTTGTAAAGCAACACTGGGCACAGATTGGAAATCTCGCCATTTGACCTTTGGAACAGTGTGAGCGAAGGGTTTAAACCTGGGTTCAAAGGCCCATTAAACCCTCCTTACAAACGCCATTCATTAAATGCATATGATTTTCATTTGAAAGTGCTTGAATGATCTCTTTTTAATAACAAGTAACGTGTAGTGAGTGATACAGGCAGATGTGAAAATACCATGCGTCTTGGATTGGCGGATGTGTTGACCATAATTTCATCGACATTTAAGATCTTCAATCATGGACCTACTGGAATTAGAGGTAGGGGTAAGTCCAAGTTCAGATGGACTTTCTGAGTGGATGAGGATTTCAGATTTTTGAGAGTTTCAAACTGCAGAACAATCGCTAACAGGAGAGTAATTTCTACCATGGAGTAAAGTTCTCAAGAAGTCCAACCTGGGGTTCTCATGCCAATCGAAGAAGAAGATTTATTAATAAATTAGTAGCACACACAAATAAACGGACGGAAATTCATGCAGTAAAACATTTCGGTCGTTTAATCGCAGTCGCATCAAGACAGTAAAACATACCATTCGAATAGACGCAAACAATGAAGTATGAAAAATAAACATTTTAAAGGCAGAAGTATTGAAAATACAGAAATTTTACGATAATTGCCGATAAATGCCAGTCGAAAATGTGGCTTCACGTGATGGTCAAGATCCTTTTTGTTTCATTTTATTAAATGTATAAGTTTAACATTTCTTGCCTGAATCTTCCACAGTCTTGCCTGTGAGTAAATGAATTTTCTAAATATTAATTACTTCAAAACATTAAAACATTTCCGGAACTATATATTGTAACAAATTTGTCTTGCTAGGCTGCGTATCGTCTGTATTATTCCTTCCGTTGGGACTGTATCTGGTGTGTAAACTCAACTCAGTCCGGTTGTGATACCGTTCTATTATTATTGATGTTAGTTGTTCTGTGTTAGATGTTTAAGTGTGTGTAGAAATGCGTGCTAATAAATTGTGTTAGTGAAATAAGAATAAATATTTCGCGTCATGACAGTACATATTAAAAACTACAATAATCTGTGAAAAATGGGAAATGTTTTCTCTTAGTTTTTTTTCCGTTAAATAAAAAGAAGTCCGAATTTTAGCATAGTATCTATGGGTAACAGTTGTATAGTAAGAACATTTCTGAGACTGTGAGAATCGCCACACATACACTAAGTTCAAATATCAAAAGTGCGATTTTTGGACTGTCGATTCTATAAACAAATTAAGCATACATGTGCAGGTCTAATTTTTGTTAATTGAATTGCTTTTTATGCAATTTTTGAAATTTAGTATTATTATTAATGTAGTTTGCTCCTATAAAACACCTGTAAACTATCTTGCACACAACATAAGCAACTAAGTAATATGCTACATGTTTAGTATAGTACACATATATAAACTAAGCTTTCAGTTATTATTAAGTTTTCTATATAGCGGTTTCTATAAATATCTGTACATAACTTTCTAAGAGAGATGTAATTACCGTAACTTCATAACTTTAAGCAGACTTCTTGGAATAAAATTAGGAGTTTTGATTAAACAGAGATATTGCAAGTCTTAAGCAGTTAAACATTCCTTGTGCATTAATATGGTGTAAAATGTTGTCATGCTTAATGAGATGTAGTTTTCATGCGGCCATGATCTTACGGACATGGCGGCTAATTAGACTGGGGGTTATACTGTTAGAACCAGATGTGGTATGGCTCTTACAAACAGCCACACATGATAAGGCATTTGAACTTACGATCTATTAGGTCGGTTCTCGGTCTATTATAAAGGCGTTTTCAGTCATTGCATATTATGTATTAAAATAATAGAAATTACAGGATTATGTTGAAACGTGAACACCAGTCATTCCAAAGGATTAAGCGAGTAATTTCATTTCAATGCTTGTGGAGAAAGCGTTATATCTGTAGGTAGCTAGGGTTTGGATGCTGTTTCGTAGAAGATGCAGAGTAACCAGCTTCTTTCGACGTGGACCATCTGCAGGCATCTCCAAATACGATTTAAACTATTTGGGTGCAATTGATAACGAACAACTGAGCTGTGGCCACCATAATAATCACACAATTACTTTAACGCCAGAACTTCTGAAGTTTCTGATAACGAGAAAGGCTGACCACAGATATCTCCAGTTTTATGGCTGAAACGAAAATTGAAGTGTCTCTCTCCTAACGGGCTGGTAACAGTCCAGACTTTTGCACCATTTATTTCGGAGAGCGACCTGAGAAAGCGAGTTGCCTAAGCTGGTTACCTAAGCTGGCAGCTACCATCTGCATGAGGGCGCAGGGAGCAAAAATGGGATTATAGAGCATAATTTCGGATGGAAACTGGTGCACACCACACACCTCCATTGAAGAAAGAAAGACCATTGTTATTGCAGTGAAGAATTCATATAAGAAGGGTGAGGGCGTATGGAACGATCCCCCATCTTCCTCCTTGTGCACTCTTTCCTAAAGATATGTTTTCGTTCATTAAAAAAGTCCACGCACTTTATCTCTTCCTTCTTGGGCACACTTACCTAATGTTCACACCTAAATGTTCATCTAATGTTCTTGTACTCCATGTCCATAGGTACTGTCAAAGTATTGAACATAAGGAATAAAAATTGAAAATAGATTTGATTTTATAAATGTATGCCTCTAAATACACAAAAACTGTCAAGTTTAGGAGCATGCAAATACCAATATTATAAGTCATGAATATGATAAATAGAAAACTGACTGTTTTTAAATTATTTCCTTGTCATAACATAACATTTCATCTAAATTGAAGCAAATAATATATTTTTTGGCATCACTCTCCATTCTCTAAGAGCAATCGTATCCATTTACAAAGGCAGCATTACTTAAATGCAATAATAAGAAATAATGGCATTTTTAAAATAGTACTTCAGTAATCGTAAAATTAAGGTATAATATACTTGATGGTTATAGTTTAGATAACTGGCACTTTTTCTGAAAGCTTAGTTTTATCACCTTAATGTACCTAAGTGCAACTTAAAACTAAGCCATACTTAAGCCACAAAATGAATGAGCCCTACAATTAGCAATGCAGTAAATTGCAATACGTATTATATTTACATGCTAATGCATTAAGCACTTTTTACATGACAAAGCTTAGTGATTTTCACAGATATAATCATGGAGGATTTGCATATTTATGGGGGTCGAAAGTTTTAACAGTATCTCATTTATAAATGCAATAAGTTATTGAAAAATGCATTGTTTATCAAATTTTTATTTCGTTAACATTTTATACGTCAAATAAAAGTAATATATAGATCTATTTATTTTATATACACGGAAGAAAAAAATATCCCATCACAAGAAAATACTACTGTAGAATGATGAAATTGTGTCCATACATTTGTGTTGATAACATATTTAATTGATCAAAGTGACAAGATCATAGATTAATATAAGGTACAGAAGATCCGTTTCAAATGTAAAATGCAGGTAATTTAATAAACGGCGTAGCCGCCAGAATTTTAAATTCAGTCATGTAAATATGCAGGCATTGTATCGTCCAGCTCCCGTATGTCGGTTTGCGGTGTGGAGTTCTATGCCTGTTGCACTTGATTGGCCAAATCAGAAACGGTTAATGCTGGTTGTGGATGAAGATGGAATTGTAATCTAATGATCTCCCATACATGCTGAATCGGAGAAAGATCTAATGATCTAACTGGCCAAGGGAACTTGTCGACACTCTGTAGAGCATGCTGGGTTACAACAGAGCTATGAGGAAGAGCGTCATCCTGTAGGAAAGCACTCCCTGAATGCTGTTCGTGAATGGAAGCACAACAGTTATATCGCTAGACTGACGAACAGATTTGCAGCCAGTGTGCGTAGGATAAGCATGAGAGTGATTCTGTTGTCATTGACAATTGCTATCCAAACCATAACTCCTGGAATAGTCCAGGCCGCTGACAGGCTGGTTGCAAGCACTCACTTGGCCTCCTAAATAACTATGGTCATCACTGGCACCAAGGCATAACCGGCTTTCACCAGAAAACACAAAAGTCTCCACCCGTTCTCCAACGAGCTCTAGCATGGCACCATTTACATTGCGAACAGCAGTGATTTGGAGTCAATGGAATCCACGATATAGGGAGTCTGGTTTGGATCTGTCATTGAAGTAACCAACCCGTAACAGGTCGTTGTGTCCTTTTGGTGACAACTGCTGTACGAATTTTTGTTGCATTGCAGACGCAGTGCGATGCTCCACAGCCATTTGCCGAAAACGGCGGACTTCTTTCTCCGTAGTGTCACATGAAACTCCTGAGCCCAGACTTCTTTCGACCATACATTCCCGTGACCACTGCTTCCAAACAATCACACACAGCGGATACATTCCTGTCAAGTCTTTCTGCAATATCGTGGAAAGAAAATTCACTTTCTCATAGCCTACTACACGATTACACGACCTCATTCAATTTCAGTGAGCTGTTAATAATGCCCTCTTTGTCTTCTTAAAAGCATTTTTGACCAATATCAAATTACTACGTTAAATATCAGCGATAAATAATGCTCATGAACAGAGCGTGTTCAACACAAACCGATTTGCATCTTCATAGTGACGTTACTAGCGTTCTACTTTTGCACCTAGCGCAAAATTTGAATAGACGCCTCCTTGGAGGTGTATAAATATGCCTGCCAAATATCATTTATCTAACACAACTTTTTCTTGTTCGTGTTTTTTTTTTTACGTCGGTGAATTACTTTAATTATTTGCCAAACCTATACCTATTACAAACCAAAGCCAATCCCAAAAGAATAAAATGAATTCTATATACGTATATTTTTCTTTTCAATAAAACCAGCACAAATAAGGGTTAGGACCCCTTAGAAAGACTCCCACGGAGGGCACTCCACTCATCGGCCTAGAGCCCACGTGCAGCTAATTGGTCGTAATCCCATTACAACAACAGCAACTTTTCAATAAAAATTTAAAACAGCTATAAATTGTCTTGGGATAAAGCTTTATTGTCCGAATTCAATACGTTAACATGCAGGGAAGAGGGAATGCTTAAAAGTTTTTGAACATGATTTTATAGTTTAATGTGTAGTAATTTTGTAGTTATTACTCATTTCTAAGTTTTAGCAATCGACGCAGTTTAGACGTTGAATTTCGTTTCTGATGTACAACTTTTTTTTTTAATCTGCTCTGAAAATCCTTGAATTTTTAGGAGTTATTCGGTTTTAAAAATCAATGATGATTGATATCATCTCCACAGAACCTATAATTCTGATAGCCAAGACGTTAGCACACCTCCTTTTGGTTCACTAAACCGAACTATGTACGTTCAAACTCGCTTCAAGGATGGGTGTCAGACTCAGTTGTGTGGATCTTGTCTAAATTAAATGTCTAGGCCTAATTAGCTGACATGTGCATTAAAATAGTGTTAAATGACAAAACTAAATCCAGCCTAGAAAGATGTACAGCTGTGGTCGCCACAGCCTCGTTGACATGTCATGTAAAATTAAGTATAATCAAAAATTTAAAATAAAAAACGAATTCAATCTAGTCGAAATGATATATTTTTGCCATTTATTAGTTTTGTATCAAAATGAGTTGAAATATTTTAAAGCATGCTCACTTTGGATGAAAGTTTAGCCCAGATTTATTTTTATTCCCTCCTTCCTTGCGCCTTTCGTTTAAAATTAATGTTTTTGTGGATAACTTTGCAAAAAACATATGACGCGATAGAAAGTGACAATCTCATTTTAACCAAAGATAAAACAATACTTCCATGACATTTGTTTTAAGAAATGTTTAATCTTCTCTTTTTTTATTTAAAAAAGTTCAAATGACACAATGAATAGAAATAAATATTCCTTCACATTCTCATTCAAATACATTTTCAAATTTTTCAAAAAGCGACAAGCATATGCAGAGTCTCGAGCGGTTGTTTGAATCAAATCCAGCATGAAATTACTTGACTGTAAATCAATAAAAATGACGTATCATCAAAGTGAAAGAACAGAGGATTATTTCAGATAATCGAAAAGCTTTAAGTATTATTGGGCATCCCTTTATGCCACAAAAATATCACGGTATGGTTATATTTTTCCATTTACGCACTAGTTTTTATGTTTTTTTGCCCTGTTCCTCTCCAAAGAAATTTGTTTCAGGAATAACTCAAGTGGATATTCAAAAGCAAATAACATTATAAAGTTCTTTTTTCTGTATTTGGTGGAAAACATGTTTCTATGTTACAATTTTTTGTGCTGAAAATTTTAACCTTATCATTATTTTTTTCTTCTGACATAATCCCATCTCGAAGGCTTAACAAATTAATAAGCACGCCGAGTAATTTTATGTGCAAAATTTGCATTTTTTTCAGCTTTTTTATGTTTAAATGAATAAAATAATTAGTCTAATGTATTTTATTTGGATTAAAAAAGCAAATGAATGTCTTGCTGAGTAAACAAAAATTGATAATGTTTTATAGAATAAAGTTATGTAGCATTTAAATAAGAAAGTAGTAAATACTCAGTGGTGCTTCACTTTCCAAATATTTTATCATAAATTTTAAAAAGTAAAGTGCTTGATTATCCATATGTAATCCAGCTCCTTTTAAAATCGAAATTGCTTTTTTTTTTTTTTTTTTTTTTTTTTTTTTACATTTTTGTGTGGAGGAAACCGTTTGGAGATCACACATCTTGCCATCAAAAACATTTCTGAATTTTGGAAAAAATGGAACAGTTTGCACATGCTCCTCTTCTGAAAAATCACTAAGATACTTTCTGGTAAGATCCGAACAACTCGAAATAAGTCAGGTGATACCTGAATGTTGTAGAAAATCATTGGCCATTAATTGTGTCGGAGGAATTGGTCAGTGAATGAATATTATCGATATGAGAAACAGGCTTAGGAAAACATGCTATGTCGATTAACGAGAGAGGGTGTGTCGTAATCTATTTAACGTCCCGAAAGAGCTATTGAAATCTCTGGCAGACAGTCTGGCCAATTTAGGTTCATTCAAATATAATCTCCAAGCTTTTATTAGCACTGGAGTGCTGTTAAAATCAATCAGGTTTTTTTTTTTTTTTTTTTTTTTTTTGGAGGGCATAATTTGTGGACATGATTCCGTTGCATTTTTCATTTTTTAAATGAAATGTGCTTACTTTTTACTAATTAATTAGTGGGGGGTGGGGAGAATCAAATGTTGAAAGCCGCCAAGGTTCGCAATTTTTGATGATTTATTGCCAAGTTTGGCACCAAATAATAAATCTGTAAAAACTGAACTAAGCTTGGCGATATCTTCCAAATTCGGCTATAAAGTACAAACCCGACAGTTCATTACAAACAAGTATACCGGGGGATTCAAAATAGATGTTTAGGCGATTATTTTTTAAACCGTAAGTGATAACATCTAATTGAAGTATACTTTCAATTAGAAAAGTTCAAATTAAGAGTAGCTTTCAGATATGGCATTTTTTATTGAGAGATGTATACATATTAAAATACGAAATTTAATTTTTATATGGTACACCCTCTAAAAAAAGTATTCGAGCAAGAGAGAAATTTCCTACGCTGGTTTCGTATATAAAAATTATTAATCATAGACTATGAATTAGGCTATGTACAAATATGACTTTCCATATTTCTATCAAGTAGTGTGTTTTTCAAAAACTCAATTATTATTCGCAAATCTAAAATAGGAAATTTCTCACTTGCTCGAATACTTTTTTTGGAGGGTGTACCTCGTTTCCCACCCTTTATACTTAGAAGAATCTTGATCTTTGCCTAAGAAAATTAATAAGACAAATCCCGTATCTAAGTGAAATAGTTAGTGAGAAAATTAATTTTGAAAATGATGACTTACAACTCTTTACCTAATGTGTTGGCATCAGTTTACCGGCAAAAAAATGTTTACTTTAGGGGACCAACTATGAGTTGATAAAAGATAAATAATGATCCCATTGTTGAGAAAAGCAATTAAGCATGTTCAAATGTGTGAAATGAACAGGTGTAGTTTTACCTAAACTGATCGGTACTGCTTTATCAAATTAGCGATAATTTAGTATTTAAGGAGGTCATCCACTAATTGCATCACGCTTCTAGAGAAGGAATTTTAAAGCGTAAAAGAGAATTGCAAAATAAAGGTGTAGGTTACTATGGTGTGGTAACTTTCACTAGAAACTGTCAAACATGCGTTATAGGAAAATTCTAGCTAAATTAGGATTTGAAGATTCAACTGTATCTATCGAGTGACTATTAACACAACATAATTTAACTTAACATAAATCTTGTTTCGTCAGTTGAAAACGTCATTTGCAATATAATACATTAGCGTCAAAAAATAAATTAACGTCAGTTGAAAAGTAATTACATTTTTCTCACTTTGGAGACATCCCCTTATTGCTTGGCGACAAATGCCAAAATTTTCAAATTGATATATCTCGGAAACTATTCCACGTAGAGACACGGGTTTATTTTATTAATTTATATATATATATATCAGGCAGGGGGGGGGGGGACCTTAGTGCATCAGGCAAAGGGAAATTATATATATATATATATATATATATATATATATATATATATATATATATATATATATATATATATATATATATATATATATATATATATATATAATTTCCCTTTTTGATATTATCCTTGCTGGAATAATAAACCACATAAATAAAACTGATCATTCATAAAATTCTTATAGAATGTAAAATTATCAAATGTCTAATGCACGTTTTGATTTTTGAAGACATAAAAAAATTCCTGTTTAAACATGACTAAATGCATGTCAGAGTTTCCTTTCTGTATTTTTTCCTGTGTTGAGGATATATTTGCTCTCAAACTTACTTATAGCATAAAAATGTACTTCAAACAGCATACCGAAACGTGACATGAAATATACTTGTGACAGTATGCTCCACTGTCAAGGGGAGTACAAATAAAAAAACAAAATAGAAGGGACACAAATAAAAAAACAAAACTTAGAATGAAAATATGAGGACGAGTACTAGATATCTGAAACGTTTGGGGTTTTATTGGACATATGTTTGTGTCATTTCTGAATCTTTCTACCGTTGAAATAGGTTTGCTTTTATTTTATTTGGAGACTAAATTTTTTTTGTGTTATTCATACAAAAAATATCTGTTTCAGAAGAAGATTCGGATTTCTGATGGGCTTAATAAGTGAAAAGTTATCTGCACTGCACTTCTTTTGAAGTTCTTCACACGAAATTAAATGCTTTAAAAAATTTTATCAGTTACTGTATTATTCATAGAAAATATCTTTGTTCCGTTACATTACGATTTTTCAATTGATTATGAAACATTTTCTAATCATTAAAATTATTGAGCTAAAATTATAGGACCAGTCTCATCTCATTTTAATAAAAATTTAGTGTATTACATATAATACGTTCATTATACAAAATATTTCTTTGCTACATGACAAAGCCGTAAATTTAGAAAAATTCCCTTTATTCAAAAGCACAAATGCATACTTAGGAAAATTTTGGCTATAATACGATATACGAACTCAACAAAATAATTGGTTGAATAATTTTACTCCCACTAGGAATGAAAAGCCACAAATTATGCAGAGTAGGGAGTTCAATTTACTGCTATTGAACCGGGTTAAAAGACCACCTTCGTAAAGAGGTCATTGTGACCTTTTGTAAAATTCATCTTTACATGAACTACAATTTGCCTTGTAAGGTGACCAAATATTGCCGAGTGTGATGACATTCGATAGGTTCCACTGTATATTCAAGTTAAATTTAATTATGGCAGAGTAAAAAAAGAAAAATTTTTGGTTCTAAACTGTGCATTCTACATCACACCTGAAATAGTTCACTTCCACACCGCAAGTAAGCATACTCTTCATTAGTAAAAATTTTATCAATCCTCATTCAGAAAAAGATATATAAACCCGTTTTTTCTTTTCAAACAAAATTGCTATAAATACAACATTTTACTGCACGTATGTTTACGTCACTACAAAAGAGAAATACTTGCAACAAATCGTCTTTCTTTGTTATCGTGTCGAGATCTGCTGTTATTTCGGTGAAATACTTGTTTTGAAAACATCTCACTTCTAGATCTCTAAAGAAGCATTTGAAAAAGACTTAGCTGGCCTTTTTTTAAGGCTATTTCTTTCCATATTCAAGAAAATTCGTTTGATAAAAATGAATTTGCGTATGATGGGATTTTTTTCTGTGCAAGTAACAGACAGAAATAAAAATATACTTTTTGTTTTGTTTTGTTCATTTATTATTTCGAATATTTGTATCGCTTATAATCTATTTCAAAATAGAAAATATGTAAAATCAGATGAATTTTTACAGCTTTGTGTTACAAATTGGTCGACTTCTAGATAGTAGTAGGTTTTATTTTCCGATGGTATGTTCAGGTTTTTTATGTATTACTTCTTTAAATGTAATGCTTAATTTTTTTTGCTTCATAGATCTTTTTATATACTAAACAAATAAATCAACGTATTCCAAAACCCAAAAGAAATGAAAATGGAACGTTTATCAAAGCATCGATTATAAATTTAAACCAGCAGTATCCAGGATTCATAAATATATCTGAAAGAGAGCAACGGATTTTTTTTATAGCGTAGTAAAATTCAGGAAGAGAACGTTTATTTCAATACCATATTTAACAATTACTTATCTCCGAACTATTAACGCTATTTCAAAATCTTATTTTTGACGAGAAACATCAAACAAGTGGATTGAACGAGGTGGTCAAGTTACGCATTGCATCCAATCTGCTTTTCCTTAGGCAGATATTTAAATTTTAACCTTCAAAACTGACTACCATTAGTAAGCATGACTTCCTAATATTTATGATAATTAATTTTTTTAATGCATACACAGGGAGGTTATGATTCCAGTCATTTACAGTTAAAAAAATCACAAGTTTCCAACTTTCACCAAAAAAAAATGTTCTTTTTTAATAATTAAAAACAGCCAAGCGAATTGTTTTATTCAAAGAATGCATTAATTGCTATGTTTCATTTCACACAAAAATGAAATTGACAATTTTCTGCTAATAATTTTCAATTAGTAAAATATTAGTCATTTCTTAGTAGCAGATGCATGGCCGTTCATCAGAAATCTCAGAAATTTTTTCAGCAGTTTGTCTCTGCTTTGATATTCCAAGATCCAAGTCAATTTTAAGTTTCATGTACAAAGTTTCGTGAGATTTTATGTAAAATTTATTTTTATGATTTTATATTTGTTCTAGGGATTGTAATTATGTGGCAAGCATGACAACACGTTTTTTGCTTTTCTGGAACACCAGAAAATTTTTTTAACACTTTCAGAAATTTCAGGTAACAATAAAACTAATAATAAATAAGTAAAATAATTGGGAGAACGTTTGGAAAAAATGGCAGTTCAATTTACTTTAATGTTTCTTATCCCTGCACTATACCGAATGTCGCACAGAACACAACTGTCTGTAGAAGAAAATATTTGAAAAGACAATTAAAAGTTTGGCATTATTACTTTCGTTTCAGTCGCAACTGAGTTGTATAATAACATTCACTAAATTGAGCTAAAAGCTTTACAGTATTTTTCCATAATCCGAGTCTTGTATGTAACATATTAATATAAATGTCCCTGCTAATTATTTTGCTGTACAGAATTATCTCTGCTGCTTTATCGAGATATTTAGCATCCTTTTTATAATCCTTACATGTTACAGCGTATTTCATTTGCGGAGGTTGAAGTGGGGAAGAAAAAAAAGAATTTATGATTCTTCTCTGTCTCATGAACTTTAGATGCTCGTTTAATTATCCCAGTTGAAAATTTGACTACTTTTCTATGCAAGTCACGCGAATACGACAGAAGATAGCTTTACAAAAATACGAAAGTGTGAGCAATTTTTATCTCTTCTCACGCTAGGGAAACAGAAAGATGCTTCGTTACCGTAAGAATGAGTTAGCCCTTTGTTTACGAACAAATTGGTGAGCTCGTACTCTAAAACTATTATGCTCTCATTTGTACGATGGATTTCTAGGCCTTGTTCCTTTAATGAGAACTTGGTTCCTTTCCAAGTAAAGAATTTTTGACGTACTTAAAAATTTCATGGAAATTGCCGAGAGTAAATGCTTTCTTGTTCTGCAATCATGGAACTCATAATTGCTGAGAAAACCAAGATGCAATGAACATGATAATTCTTTTGTTTTGTGGAAATTGTTTTCATATTTTTAAAAAACAATTATTATATGAAAAATACTACACATTTAAATAAAAGATAAATAATTTAAATAAATTGGGCTCCCTCCACCACACACACACAAATTTTAACTTTAAAACGGAAAAAGCTGTTGCTTTAAGCGTTGTGTCCAAATTCAGTAATCAATACAGTGGCTTCGAACAAACCATCTGGTAGTACCACACATATTGAACCTAAAGATATATTCTACCAGATCTGCAGCCCATTTTAACCACTCAGAAGCATTTTTACTTAAAAATCCCCTTACTTGTAAAATAATACTCATCCAATATTCGACATAGGTACGCATTTTTAAAAATGCGAAAAGGAAATACTCAGTCATAATGCTGTGCCAGTCTAGAGAAATTAGCATTTTTTGAAATGTTTACAGTACACGAAAAAGAACCTTCAAAATAATCCACTATTTACTCTATACCGTGCTGTTCTCAAAGAAAGACTAACATCTAAACGAGATTAATGAGTGGAAAACGGAAAGATAGTGATATCAGTTTATGGAAGCCTTTTTGTAGAACCATTGTTCTAATCAATGTTACATCCAGAGAAAACGTACAATACTCCAAGCAGCCAGCTTGTCCCAATTTGAGTTAAGAATTTTACTTTCAAAGATCACACTAGTTTGAAAATTTTGCTTCGAAACTTAAAAAAAATCCCAGAAAAAACCATGCTTTTACAATCTGTACTTAAGTTAATAACTAGAAAAATTTGAACAGAAGACTAATAATTTGTCCTTTTTGCATTAATTTAAAAAAGAGAGAAACTTAATATCCTCATAAAAATTACCTAATTAAACATCGTCCTTAGAGAACGATATTTTTTTCAGATAGGTATGAAGGTGAGACTGGAAGCTACTAGACATGAGGACTAATGATAATGTGAGTTATTGCATGAAATAATATAAAATTGTGTGCTTTTTAATTAACAGTTTTTAGAAGAAGAAGCAAAAGCTTTCTAAGCATCAAGGTAAGTCTTTTTTCTTCATATTAAACAAATGCTTGTATTCATCACTTATTATCGCTTTCAGATAACATTTTCAGTTATTATGAAACTTCAAACAAATACTTAACATTTTTAAACCGTTCATTTGTGTCAGTGTACGGAAATAATTTGCAGTAAGGCTAAAAGCAATGGTATGTGCTATAAAGTCCAATGGAAATTTTATTAATGGGTCTAATGGGACGTCACTAAATTTATAAAACACAACATTATTGCAAATAATATTTATTTTAAATGATATATTTTGTGTACTAGCAATTTAATGTGAACCATTCTTTTATTTCTATCATTTTCATACAATTTTAAAAGTCCACTTTTAACAAAAGCACAAGATAATTATGTTTTCAAAATTCCGTTACTTAGTGTTACAAAGATTAATTTTGAAATTGTGATATTGCCATTAATTTTATAACACAGCTGATATATTATCAGGTGAGAAGCGGAGAAAAAACGGTATCCTTACACATACAGCTGAAAAACGGAAATTGAAAGGAACTTTGTAAAGCGTTTAACAATTTTTTCGAAGAAACTAACTCGGAAAATACTCCAGAAACACAGATAACAGTACTATTATCATTTCTCTATATGACTCAACAGATGAATAGAAAAGCAATTTCAGCATTAAGCTAAATGATTTCGTATTAATACGATTTGCAGAGTTTCCAACTTCTCCCGGAATATAATTAGCCACTTTTTTAAAACAGAAATGTTTGGCTTAAATTTTCGCAAAATTTCAATGTTAAGCATGTGGGCTGATTACCATTTCGAAAAAATGTTTAAGAAAAATTACTGCTTGTAAAAAGTTGTTAATTATATTCCGAGGCAGTTGGCAACTCTGGATTTGTTAAAAAACGAATTCCTAAATTTTTGTTGCCATTGTTGATAAGATCAGTTTGCCAGACAAAGAAATTCATGGTGATTTAAAAAAAATAGGACTGTATAAAGCCTAAAAAAATCATATGTGTCCTTGAGCTGACATGGATGATGTAGAAACTATTTTAGCGCTATTAGATTCACTCAGAGAGGAGCATCTTGTGCTAATTTCTCCGTAAATATTGCAGAATACAATTAAGAATGACGTATTTTGTTGTAATATTTCGAATTTAAGCAGTAGGAATCACAAAAACGATACTTAACTTTTTGAGCTTAAAATCTTGTTAACTTGAGCATGTTTCATCCATTCAAATGTGATCGCCTTTTGCATAAATGTATATTTAACCAATTCGTTTCATTCTAATCATTAATTTAATAATTACCATTGAATTTAATTCAATACAATTACAGAATATCCATCCATTTTCTTTGCTGTATTTTTCTTTAAACAAAATATTTACTTTTATTAATTACATTTCAATCTTATCAAAGTTAATCAACGAAAAACATTATAACTTTAAGCCTCAATATAAAAAAATAGATAAATCAATTTCTGTGACACCGAAAGCTACATGTGATTTTCCTTTACCGCTCTCATTGATTCTGAAGTAGCATGCAACATACCGCTCTCATTGATTTTGAAGTAGCATGCAACATATATAAATATGCATACAGTTTTCAAAAACTCAAGTTCAGTACCTCTGTCATTGTAGCATAATAAAATGGGGGTTTGCTAACTTGTCTGACCCCATGGACTTGGCCGGAAGCTGTTATGTAGCTAGACAATATGGAATAAATATTGGTGACATTGGTAGTTGCAAACCTCTTGTAGGGTCGACTGTCAGCTTTCCATGAACAACATGAACCAAACATTCATAACCATAAGATATATCTTTAATAGAAAATTAGATCAAACGTAAAATTTAAAGACATTTTCCAAACAATACAAGTAAATTTACTTTATTACATACACCCTATGTAAGCTGTATTGAATGAATTTACGTCCATCTTTTAATGGTAAAGCTTTTTTGAAATAAAATAACCTCGTTTGAAATAAAATTACCGCTTATAATATAACTATATTAAAACGCATGAAAACACCGCAAGATTACATAAAGTGGCACGTTTCTGGAGTGAAAATAAATCTCAAACACTGCTATGCACTATCAGAGTAATCTCGATCAGAGTCAAATCCACACTTTTACGTGTCAAACTTTCCGGACTTATCAAATTACTGAATCACCTCATAATCACATTCTTTGACTTCATTCTCTTCCCCCACATCTCAGTTTTTCTTACTTCTTTCGAGGTTTTCTGGGAATCCGCTGTTTCATGCGAAAGGCCTCTCCGATAAATTTGCGAGAGTGAAAACGTGCGAATAACTTCTGAATCAAGTAGATTATTTCTCTGCTTCACTTGACGCAATTTCAATTACCTGAAATGGGCATCCAGAATGAAATTCCTCTGAACGTTTTTCCCACTGCATGAAAGCGAAAAATATAAAACAAGTTCTGTGGAAACGTTTGAATTATTTTAGCACATAACGCATAGGCAGTATACAGGGTGTCCCGGAAAAGTGGTAACGCGCTGTATTTCGTTATCTATTAGAAATAATGGGGCAATGCCAATTGAAAAAAATATTCGAAATAAGGTAGAAAAAAAATTATGTTAAAAAAATTTCTTCCTCTTGTCAATTTTCAAGTGTTGCCCTTTTTAAATTTGTATACGACCTCCGGACAAAAAAAAATCACAGTTAATAAAATGTGCCCCTTAAACTAATGAGGTAATGTACAAATTTAAGAATTTTTTTATTAAAACCTGTCAAAGATATGAAATAAATAAATGCTGATTTAAAACACTTTTCAATGGTTCTCGAACGAAAAAAATCACTTCGGATGATCACGTTTCAGGAATCGTACAGAAATTACAAAAAAAAAAAAATTTTTTTCACTCTAACATTGAACATTCATATTCAAATTTATGTACAACTCCTGATGATCCTCGTTTAAAGATATCTTTGAGACGTTTTATGATGAAAGGTCAAAATTTTTTGCATTACCACATTAGTCTATGTTGCACATTTTACTAAGTGGGATTCTTTTTGTACGATGCTTGTATACAAACTTAAAAAGTGTAACTTTCAAAAAATGAACTTGGGGCTTTTTTTCTTAACGTAGTCTTTTTTTCTAAGTTATCGCGAACATTTTTTCAACATACATTGTCCACTTATCTCGAATGGATAAAGAACTAAAACATGTTAACACCTCTGGGCTGTATGTTTTTAAACTTAACATTTTTCAAATACTTTTACATGTTTAATGAAATTTTTAAACAATTTAGTAGATTATGGTGTTATTAATTTTTTAATCCTTCCAGATCATTCGTCCACAATGGAGGCGACAAAGTTTGAAAAGAGGTACGTAATTGTAAGTAAATACTCAAAATTCTTAATTAAAAACGTTGTGTACATTTATGAAAATTTAACAATCTGGATTTTTTATATATTTTTATTTCAAATTTTTTAATCTCTTATCATTATATCGGGGGTGGGGGGGGAGGAATCTGTATGAGAAAATTTTTCAATTACGTATGAAAGTTCTGAGGTACCACAATGGATACCGTAGGCAACAACATAAAAGTAGCATTTTATCACGAAGTCCCCAGTATTATCTTTATGCCTAATCAGCAATCACATAAAAAGTCTTCCGTGTTATTATAATTTATTATGTTTTCAGATAAGCAGAGGTTCATCAATAAGAACACTTTCAAATTTTTGTGGAGTGAAGTCTGATAAATGTATATATATATATATATATATATATATATATATATAATTCATTTTCTATCAGCGTAATTAAAAAATCATAAAAATTCGAGAATGACATACTGCAACGCTTCCTTTTAACTTGCTCATATCTAAACAATCTTTCAGAAATCTATGCTCCGCACTTTTCATAAAAGTTATATTTCCATGATTGATCTGATTACATTAGGTTGGGTCTTAAAATACTTATTTTAGTCTCCAAAGATTTAAATGTCTCGAAATAACTAATGAATTAATTAAAATGTTCTTTTCAAAAATATACGTTTCTACTCTTCAATGATCCAAAACTTTTTTGTGCGCTATAAAACTATTATGATCGTACTATCTTATTTAAAACCAGAACAGAAAAAATCATATACATAAAGTTTTAAAAAATTTTAAACATATTTTACATTTTAAGCTCTTATTTAGTCTCGAATTTTTTAATATTCATTATTTTTAATTATTAAAATGTTGAAACAATAGGGCTTTTAATTGTTGAAAAAACATTTTTACTGTTAAAGATTTAATTTTTAAATATAGTCCCTATTCTTTATTACTCAGTCGGTCAAAGCATAATCGGCAGCTCTTGGAAGACTGACCAACTTCTGTGATACTAAAAGATGTTAGTGCACATAAAATCTGTCATGGTTCCAATGTCTTCGGTGTTCAAACGATATCTCTGGGGCTGACAATCCAAGTTCAGGTTTTTATCCAGGTGCAGGTAAGATAGTTTTATGTGAAAAACTTTCCACTCATATGCCTTTCTGGTGCTGTCTATTGAAAACTTACCTTAAAAGGAAATATTTTTTGATCGGGCGAATCTCTGTTCTGTTGAATTCACCTTCAATCAAACGAAGCTCGCAAAAATTTTCGATTCGCTTAAAGCAGGTTTAGTTGTATAAGAACAATTTTTATGTGTTTTACTCACAAAATTTAACTTCTGAACCATTCTCTCTTATTTAAAGCAAATTCCAAAAAGTAAAAATATTTTACAGTTTATAAAATGTCCTAAAAAAGAGGTTAATCCAAACAATTTTTGCAGAAAGGAAATAAGCAACTCTCACAATTTCCACTCGATTTCCAAAGTAGGTGTTCTTTCCCCAGAGTCAAAATAACATTTTACACTTATTGCTCGGCGAAAATAGAACGTGACTTGGAAATTTTTGGATAAAAATTCGTTTGAAATTCCTGAAATTTCATTCCATCGTAAACAATTCAAATAGAAAAAAAATAAGCTGAAGATCGGACGAATGCGAATGGAAACTTTCAAGCGCTAAATGTTTTGCTTAAAACATGTTTTTGCTACTTTATAGTTCTTTGGTATCTAAACGGAAGTTTTCTTTTGTTATAAACAAGACTGCTATATTACTTTCAAAAATTAACATCATTTGAAATTCTTTTAGACTAATATAACGATTGACTACCTCACTTTTATCCAAGCGTATTTGTTTGAAATTCAATACTTGTACAAAAAAGAAAATACCTTTTCCAACAAAATGTACTTATTATGTTACATTTATGTGTTTACATTATATGTGATTTTTTAAATAAAGTATTGAAACAAAATAAATCTGAAAATATTTTATTACTTTTATTTTATTTTACCAGTTAAGGAACATTAGTGCGCTTATAAAATTGATTATAAATAATTTTTATTTTTTATTTTGCTAAACATTGCATCAATGAAACATTTGAATTGTCACACTGAGTGTTTTCAAAACTGGTGCATAGCTTTTACTTATTTATTTATTTTTTTACTTAAAAAACATTTCACTTCATACTTAGTTCATTTAAATTTTAATTCATTAAAATTTCTCATTTCATGTATGAGTATATGAGGTTTTATTTATTTATTTATCTATTTATTTATTGCTTTTTTTTCAAATTGATTGCACTTAACTTCACATAATAGTCTATGATACTAATAAACATAGCATATTATATGAAAAACAAGAAGTGATATCCAGGTATCCTTTGTTTTTATTGAAATTGCAAATTAATTTATTTATTCAGCAGAAAATTTCAATGCAAAAACAAATGGCAGAGCGAAGTTTTAAACTGAGTGGTCATCTGTCTTAAATTTCAGGATGTATGGGCACTTAAAATTAAGGAGAGATGACAACTTTTAATGAATATTTCACATTATACTAATCAATAATTTTAACTAAATATAATTATGTTTAAAATAATTTTTTATGTTTATATTTAAATAAATTCATAGAATTATTTAAAATTCAAATAATATGAATATTTTAATAAGAATAATATAAGAGGGCTTATATAACAACATTTTTTTTTCAGTTTATTTATATATATATATATGTATATATATAAACGCGTGTGAATATTTCACGTTTATATATTATAAACACGATTAAAAAGCAAAATGCGACACTTCAAGCAACAAAGAAAATTAAGTACGTTTAAATTATCAGATCCTGTAGATTCCGAGGTAATAGAATTCGATGAGGTTCATTGTCTTGGTTGTAGAGAAAAATACAATAGCGCACAACCAAAAAGGATGACTGGATAGAGTGCATAAGGTACTTGAAGTGGCTCCATTAATTGTATATAGACTATCAAACCTTTGCTTAAAAAGTTGGCAACATTTTATGAAAACTGGAGGATTGAAATTATACTTCAATTTCTGTTCATTCGAATCTTATTCAACTGTTTTCCGTGGTGTAATTGCCTCTTTAGAAGTTGCTAAATGTTTATCAGGATCAACTACGTACAGTCGAACTTTGATTTAACGAATTCTCCGATTTAACGAATATTTTTTATTGTCCCGACAAAAAGGGTGCTAAAATGCTCTGATTTAACGAATTTTTAGCTTTAACGAACAACAATCGCTGAAATAAAATTCGCACATAAAACTAAAACTTTGAATTTTTAGTTTCAAGCAAAATTTTGAATCCTTCACACCCTAATCCAAGTGAGTTATACAATAATTTTTTTTTTCATTTCTCCAAACGAAGCAAGTGCCTACGAAGACAGCGATACCGAAACAGTCATTTACAATTCCACCGTGGATAACGATGATCAAATACCTCGATAAGAAAATTTTCCTAGTAATGGAAATTTTACAGGATATGTGTACAGGATATTGCGATGTACAGCTAAGTACCTGCAATAGTGAACACAAAGACAATGAAGATTCTGAAAGCAGCGAAAAGATGATGAAGAAACGGAAATTGAATTTAAAAAGGTGACATTCCAAGAAGCAATTTGCAGCTTGAACACTTGACACTTTTATAAAAAAAATTTTTTTTTGGCTCACGAGATTCATGATGTTGTTCTTACGAAGTTACAAAATATCGACAAAGAACTCTGGAAAGTCAAAACAATGCACTATCAAGGATTTCTTTCCAAAGTGTCAATAAGTATGTATGTATTATGTATTAAATTTTAAGAGCAAGTAACGTTAAAGAATCTAGATAATTTTAAAGTTGATCGCCTAACGTATAACTTATAATTTTTAAGCTCGTAGTAAACAATAATCATTCTTTTTACTATATCTATATCAAAGGGTATTTTGCATTGATATTTTTATACCATACTCTTTACAAAAATTGATATTCGATTTAACGAATTGCTTTGATTTAACGAACGGATTTGTGGCTCCCAATCAATTCGTTAAATCGAAGTTCCACTGTATATGAAATGTATTATATTTCAATTATCTTTTTTTATCTTTTACTGGATAGTCATATCACCTTGACATGAAGGAGAGATGGTTATGTGTCATTCTAATTTACAACTATTTTTTTCCATATTTTACTATGAATATTTATTTACATTTTGCCCAAAATATGATGGCCACATGTACAAAAATTGTAAATATGTAAAAATCTTTCTTATATTTGTATTCTAAGAATTCGTATTCTAATTTTTTTAAAGTATGGGAATCTATCGAAGAATTACTGTATCGACTGAGCACAATTTCGGCTAATGCAAGTAATAATTATTATTTGCATCTAATTATCATCAACATGGCAATTAGAAACAATTTAGCGTATTCTTAATTTGGCAAAGGAACTACCACTAAAGGCTACCGCATTTTTGTCCTCATCCACTCTGTATTAAATTAACCCTTTAAAGCGCAGTGTTCCCGCTCTGGGAACACCAAACTCTGACGTTTTTTGACTGTTGCCAGTCACGAAGAATAGATTTGATTTCTATAAAAATAGTTGCGGGTGACATAGCTTCACGAGAATCCTTTACTTTTTAGCACGTCATTTCCCGTAAAAAAAATTGTCAACAGCACTGACGCCTGCTGAAAAATGGAAGAATGCTAGGACAGCTGTATAGATTGCCCAATGCTGAAAAAAGGGCAGCCGTTGCCATCGCTCGACTTAACTACCAGCAAGATGGTGGACGATCGAAACGTTCATCGCGTGCCACAGATCTAGAGACCCTTTTTTGACGCAGCTGGCTGTGCGCGCGCACAGCCAGCTGTCGTCAAAAAAGGGTCTCTAGATCTGTGGCACGCGATGAACGTTTCGATCGTCCACCATAATTCGAGCGATGGCAACGGCTGCCCTTTTTTCAGCATTGGGAAAGGGTTGTGCCTCAAAGGGTTAAAACAAAAAAGAAAAACTTCTTAAATCAAAGAGATTCAGTGACCACGACCTCCTCTCTTTGTTTCTCTTCTCATATTTCTGACAGGAACTCAATTTGCGAGACACTCTCAACTTGCCAAGTATACGTTTCGCTTACGATCGCTCTAAATTTATTTCGCACAAAACTGAACGTGACTCGAAAATTCTACCCAGCAGAGAAAACACTGGGATTTGAAATTCTCCTAAACAATTCCCACCCAATCAAATAAATAGGTAACAAAACTTTAAACTCAAAGCAGAATGAAATTTGGAAACACCGGAGTAACTGGTATGCAGAAATTTCCCAGTACTAAGATCTATTAACATTTATTCACGTTTAGTATTCCTGAAATAGAAATTTCGAACGCATCAACTGATAAGACCTATTTTGCAGTCAAGAAAAGTTAACAATGCATAATTTTAAAAACACTCAATAACTAATATTTCAGTAGATTGAACTTAGTGTAATAAAAATTATTTTAAATCAATGGATTATATTACTTTAAAGCATGAATTTCCTTTTATATGTAGCATGTGTGAAGAAGAATTTACTTTATTGTGATTTAAATAATTTTAAGGTTTACTTTTTGAAGTGATGTATAGTGGCAGAATGCTGTAGTGTTGAGTGATATTCCAGGTATGTCACTTTGCGACACAATTATAAGACACCATGTAGAAATAAACACACCCTATTTTTTACGTCTTAAACGATGCATAGTTACAGGATGGTGGTGGCTGGGGCACGTTATACAAGGATAATTGGATAATCGGAAGATGAGTCTCTAGTCTAAGAAATGTGAAATCAAATCGAACAGCAAACAGGAGTTTGGAGAAAGATTAAACTTGGCATACCAAAGAAACGCCGAAACAGAGCCAACAATACCTCGATTACAAATGGCGCCGAAAGACCACAGGATAGTCTTAATCAACTGGGCGATGTCAAGACATAACAACAATGAGAACAGGTCACCCAACTACTGAAATAAAACTAGCCTAATTGTAGTAAACCCGTGTGGTAGAAAATTAGTTCAGCAATATTTGGTAATGAAAGAAGTAAAGAATTGTATAGAAGTAGGTGAAGACCATTACGCTAAGATGCATATAAATTAAGTGTAAATGTTTTTATGCCTGCACAAAGAAAGGAAATTCTGTTAACAGTATAGGTCAGGGGTTATTTATTAGTAAGCAAATGTAATATGTGATCTGCATTACAGCATGCATGTATAAGAACTGAATTTAAAACTCTTCACAAAATTTTAGTTACAAATCTGGCATTCGTCAAGGTGAGTTTAGGGTCTAGTTTCTATTCAAATGACATCCAAAGAAAATTCCAGTAAGCGAGACTTTACTTCATAGTTACTTTATATTCAAAACAAATAGTGGGGAAATTATGAAAATAAATTTAAAAGTAGTTAACTATGTTAGAAAAAAAAAAGAAACATATCAATGGTACTTAAATACATTACAAACATGCCTTTGATTATGCATTTGCTCACTTATTTTTCCCTCTTTCAACGAAATAATTTTTAACACTAAACTGTCAAATTCGTTTATTAAACATTTTAGTATGTGTTTAGTATTAAAATTGTTACTGCTTTAAAAGAATTTAAAAATAATGAAAAGTACTTGTCATGAAAAATACACTGATGTTCAAAATTAAGAGAATTTTCTGATTTTCTCTTTTCCAGAACTACTAGACATATTTTTAGTAAATTTTGTTTGAACATAGGCTGATTTAATACAAAAATATGTACAGAGTAAACGCAATAACTTTTTACTGGGACGTGATACTGGCGTAACATTTTGTGAGGTACCACTTCGCGGTTTACAATTTACGAAACGAGTTTGAAAGAGTTTGAATTAATACGATTTTCCATTTTGTGCTGAAACTCGGCACTAGACAGACACGAAGTTGCAAGCAGTTTTCAGTAAAAGTTCGCGTCTTTGCAAGCAGTTTGCTGTTTGTAAAATTCGGAATTGGACCATTGAATAGAGGATTTTCATTTTCTAGTGAAATTTCGGCCATCATTTTTCCAAGTATTCCATTTCGGCCAAGTATTCTTTCAGTTTTGGGTACTTTGATCTTAGGCTTCGCCATATTGTTGCAATTAATGGGAAGCACTTCGAAACTCTTGTTTATTAAATCGGAATGAGTGTACTTATACTTGAAGTAAGTATTTTTCTTTTATCTCTTCTCAAACTCTTTTGCTAAGCAGTTCAAATTTTTGGCTAATTAGTAGGCACAATGTATATATATTCAATAGTTATTGCACAACCGCATGATCGTTCGTAAAACTTATTGGATTCGAAATGTATGAAAAGGTGGTTACCGAATAGGCAAAAACCAGAACATTGGGCATTTCAGAACAAGCACCAGGTTATTGTTTGTCTCCATGTGGAATTACGTCGAGAATAAATGGTTAAGATGAACAAAGACTCATCAATGAAGAGAATGGTAGCCCATACATCCGTGATTCGATTTGTATTAACAAGCTAAATGAACGCTGCTGTTCGCAGACGTAAGTTGAAAACAAACAGAAGGTATCTTTGCAAATAGCCTTTTGGAAACAGTAATCCTTGAAACTCGGGTTTCTGTAGCCATATAGCAATCACAAGTCAGCTAAAAAGCTGTAGCAATCCTGTTACGCATCGCTATAATGGACGTATAGCAATGTTCACTGGTTTTCATGACTCTTGAAAGATCTAACCCAGGCTTTCTCTCGATAGATTATTCGGCATTCTAAAACTACATACGTTTGACACAACGCTGTGCGTTACACTGAACTCTCTACAATTATGCACTAGAGACTGACCTTGCGTCATATAAATGTTGGTGCTTCCTTGTTGAATTTGAATGGAACCGATTGCTGTAAAACAACATTAAGAAATTTCACGAAGTATGTGGGCGATGCAGATTTTGACACTCGCTTTTTTACACCTTTTTTACCTACTATAGCTCCCCCCCCTCCCCACACACACACATGTATACTCTCGTGTATTCGACATGCAAAATTTGCATCTTTATTTCGAAGCAGTGCTTTTACATTTCCTGCAGTTTTTTTCATAAAGTTTGACAGAATATGCAAGTCTCTTTTATTTTGTGCACCGTTGTATATCAAAACCTTCATATCTAAAATTCTAGTGTAACTTTACCATTTAAAGATCTTTTTAATATCGTTGGCCATAATAATACCCTTTCGTTATTATTACCCACAAGTTAAAAAATAATGATTTGTAACATTTACCTAAATGTGTTTGTTATTGCTTTCGTCGTTTTTCAAGTAAGCGTTAAATTTTTTTACAAATAAATTTTCACGAGTATTTAAACTTACTTTTAAAATGTTTCTTACTCTCGAAAATTAAATTCGGAAAAGAAAAAAAAATTATAGCATCATGAGCTTTAAAAATATTCTAAATAAGAACTACTTCCCTAATTTTAACTAAAATAGATGCTCAAGTATTTTCCTTTTCAGGCTGTGTTTGGTAGCGCACATGCAGATTGGCACTATCTCCTCTATGCATTCACTATTTTAAATGTATTTTTCTTTAACTCGAGAATAAATAACAATTTCGCTGTTTTTATTTATTTATCACGCAAATAAACAAGGTGCTTTCAAACTGTTTTTACGGAAATGACATATCAAATGATTTAAAACTCTCTTAATAACTCTACCAAGTAACATTCTTTTTATAAATTTTCTAATTTTTATGTATTTTTTTATAAGAAAATGTCTTAAAGAAAAAAAAACTGAGAAAGTTGAACGTAAGTATGTAAATGTATCACGGAATATACTAATAAGAGTACGAGTATAGATACAGAAAGTAGGTTTTTTTAACGCATTTCGCATATCAGGTTTGTGGCATAATTATCGTTTATTTTCGAACATCAACATTATTATTTTTTAAATCATCTTCCGGAGTTTTTCTATTTATTTCTCTTTTTATTATGATCGAAAAAGATTTTAGTAGTTTGTTTTTCTTGTATTAAATATTAATCAAACCTGCTTTTTTTTTTTGGGGGGGGGGAGGAGAGAAGGTGAATGGGAAGAATTATTGTCTGCGAAAAACGTGTTAGAATTTCTGTTAGGAAATTCAAATGAATTTCTGGGGGGAAAAAACATTCCACTTTAAAATATCCAATAAACTTCCAGGGCAGTTTTTCGAATAGCATCTCAAGTATGATGACGTAATTTCATGAACCACGCATTAGCTATTAGAGATGAGACGGGCTCAGCCCGAGCCCGAAAGCCCGAGCCCGAGCCCGGGCCCGAAACGGGCTCGGGCTCGGGCCCGGTTCGGAATTCCGGCCTCGGAATTTATCCTTTATTGAACATACTGCTTGAAACAGATTTTAAAAAGTGATTCGTGAGGAAAATAAAAGTACTTATAAAAGATAAATAAACAAATAAAAATAGCGGCACGGGTGCCTAGAAGGTGCGTGAAGCTCTTTGGGTATTCTAGAACGGCGGTTTATATTCCTTAGTCATGAGATCCGACATTTTTTGATAAAAGATGGATACAAAGAATTAGAAAGTGCATTGGGGGTTTGCAACTAGTATATTTGTCTTTGATTTGCACAAACGGCAAAATTTATTGTATTCTATCAATGAAGTAATTGAATTTTTTTTTATCTTTAGCTGAAATTTCGGGCTCGGGCTCGGGCTCCGACTTAAATAATATTGCTCGGGCTCGGGCGGGCTCGGGCTTCAAAAAATGAGCCCGAACTCATCTCTATTAGCTATATCACACGCATTGGTTTTAAAACACTTCCCAAAGCAACCGTCTCGTTCTTACATCTACTATTGAACAATAGATGTGATTAATTTTCTTTTTTAATTAACATTACTAATATTCATAAAGTGTAATTTATGTAAAATTGCGTATGCGTCATTGTCATATAACCATAAAAAAATTAATTTCTTATAATGCTTATAGTAAACTTCAGAAATATGCTGTTTCAATATCTTGAAAATATTTACAAAAGTTCATGCTATTCCATTAAGCAGGTTCGATTGTACACGAATTAAAATTTGCTGATAAAAGGAACACTTTCATTAAAACACACTTTCAACATTTTTTGCGTATGAAGCCTAATGGATTAAAATGATTTTGAAAAAATTAAAATCCTATTATATAAGCAATGAAAACATATAAATTTATTAAAATACTTAATTAACGGGTGTGCGTTATTCAGACTAAAGATAGTTTTTAACATGAAATTTCCTTTTGAAGATACAGTCGAACCAGGTTAATAAAATAGCCAATTCACCATGAAAATTTATTCTATAATAAGCAAGATATTTCATTATCTGGTAGTATCACATTGACTAATTATTACGGTTTGGTACGTTGAAAATTTACTGCAATAACCGGGATATTCCTTAAAAGGAATATTCCAGTAAGTGGGTTCGACAGTATACCTTTCGATATTTTAAGCCAATCAAAGACTTATCTGTCATCTCACCATTTTCGGTGCACTTTGCTTCCGTTAGAGTATGCATAACATTTTTCGCATTATTCTACCACTGAATTCACGGTATAAATTCACCAATCCACGACTTTAAATGCATTTTCTATACAGCGCAGTAAACACATTTCTTTTAAAATTTTTACAGAAAATAGTTGAGTTTTCAAATCGCAATCTAAAGCTTTTTGTAACTCGCTTTCCAGCTAAAATGAAGATAAACTGTGAAACGAGAATAAGTGAAGACGTTGGAAAAAATTGTCCTACGAAAATTTCGATTTCATTAGGTATTTATCCTTTAGTTTAAAACATTTAATATTACAAAAACATTTAGAGTAACTTCCAACAAATAGTCCGTGGCTACAGATAGTTTGAATTGCTATCTTTTAAGATAGCACAAGAAATGTTCATTCTTTCCTTAAAAGAATAAAAATATTTTTCCATATAATCCGCAGTAACAAATTGTCCTCGAATAATGCGATGAGGTTTTGATCAAAATAATTATTTTCCATGACTGACAAAATTAAAATTAGAATTGGATTTGTTCAAAACCTTTCTGTTTAGGAAACTGTTACTTAGAGTCGATTGGGAAAAATTAAAACAAAATTTTAATCTTTTAAATTCAAATTTATCTCTGCTTTTTTGATGAATTTAGGGGACAAATTTATACTTGCTTGTCGATCAGCGATATCTTGTGAATAGGTGCCCGTAACAATTTCCCTGTAACTACATTTTAGAAAAAATGAGAGCCTGTTTACATTTGCCCATGGACTAAGGGGTAGAGGGAAAGAGTTGCTTTTTTCGAAGAATTACCATAATTGAAAAATAATTTTCTAATATGTGCATGCTTAAATCACCAAAAAATCACCAGATAATGAAAGTCGCCATTGGTGGCAACTATCCAAGCTGTTCTGTTCCGTACTTCGAAGTCGATTTTTTTTTAAACCATGCCTTATGATTAAGTGAAAGATCACTTCTTGAGAGTGCTTCTAAAGAATAAGGGAGAATTTTTTTTCTTTTTAGTGCGAAGCATTTTGAAACACGCTAAAAAGAAAAAAAGGATCATTATTTGAATTTACGGGAAAGATAAATCAATGGTTATAAAGCACTTTCCAACGCAACAGTCTTTATTACGCCAAACTTGGCAAAGTATCATCGTCAAACTTAGCGAGATTTTGTGGATAACATCAAAGCAGCTGTATATTAATAATACTGTAATTCTGTGAAACCTCGCAAAAGATCTTTAAATGTTATTCACATCCTTTATATGAAGAAAAGCCCCACGCCGCGGCGCGCCGCGGACTGGGAAAATTTTTGAGAAAGAGCATAATGAAAATGGGTGTATGTGTACACACACATATATGTATAAATTGGCGCTAAATTGAGATTTTTTAAAGACTAGAATGGAGACTACAAATTTTATAAAAACTAGTCTTGAGTATGATGTTGTTGTGCGGTTACGGCTAATTAGCTACACGTAGGCCGAGGTGTGGGATGTAGAGATCACGATTGTCTCCGGGCTCTTGCGCGCTCGATTATATTTGGCTTTAATTTGCAGAAACGGCAAAATTTATGATATTCTATCAATGAAGTAATTGACTTTTATTTATCTATTATCAGAATTTACGGGCTCGAGCTCCGACTTAAAATAATATCGCTCGGGTGGTCTTCGGACTCGGGCTTTAAAAAATGATCCAGAACTCATCTCTAGTGGGGCGTTCTTTCTAAAGGGGTCATAACCCGTATCTACGCCGATTTTCCGAAGAAACCTCGGAAAACTCCGAACGGTTAGGTCGGCGGACGCTCCCTGGTTTTGAACCAAGCACCTTCCGTCTCCCAGCTCAGAGCGCTATGCGCTCGTTCCCTCGTGGGGCTCCAGAGTATGAGCTTGTCGTTGTGATGCACTTTTAAAATATTTCTATGCAAAACTGAAGAAATAGATTTTATCAAAATCGGATAGTTTTATGTTGTTTATATAACATATTCACAATATATTTAGTTATCAATATACGATCGAAACATTATTTGCTTTTAAGCGTTTTTTTGTTCTTTTCTCCACAACCTTCTTATGAACCATTCCAAACCTATAACGTTCTTTTCAGGTATAATGCATTGTTTAAACAGTTTTTGAAGCAATCAAATTACGCCATTGACTCACATTTTAATTGTATCTTTACAAGTTACTAGCGTTGAGAAGTATCCAGAAAAAAATAAGCAGTTAAAAGTTTAGGCACAATTTTTAAAAAAGGTTTTGAAGCCGAGTGTACGCCGAAGTGTAAAATCAGCGTTCTTCGCCTGCGACGGCCTAGACTTTGGCGGCGGCGCAGACCTCTAGATACATACATCACGAATTTTCAGTTAGGCGTACTACCAGCATGTACAAACAAATAAATCTACAATATAATAACCTCGATATCTTGAAGTCGAGAGGGATACCGAAGAAGTTGATATATCGAATTTTCGGGGATTATTAGGTGAAATAAGAGATTGTTACGTTTGTTAAGAGAAACACATTTATTCGAGATATCAAGGTTTTCGAGATATCGAGATTATACTGTATTATGATGTGAAACAAAAATCAAGAAGAAGTAATAAACATTTCGTTTGGAAACCAACAAACAAAACAGAAAGAGTGATAGAAAGTACAAGGGGTGATCAAATGAAAACGTACGAAACGACACGGTGGGTACAATTGTAGACTTTATTCAAAATATACACCATAGGCCTGAGCACAACGATCCTACTGATGAACAAGCCGCAGGATTCCTTGTTCCCAGAATTCCCGTGACCGTGACGAGACCCAGTCCGCCACAGCGACCTTGAGTACGTCGTACGAGTTGAAGCGCTTCCCTTTCAGGTGTTTCTTCAGTGGACTCAACACATGGAAATCGCAGGGCGACATGTCCGGACTGTAGGGCGGATGGGATGATCAAGCTTTTCCGACTTGAACTTGGCCAGTTCCTTGGCGAAAATGGACACTCCATTTTTTCATTGACTTGTGGGACACACAGCCTTCCCTGTATACGGTCCTCATCCGGCGATGAATAGTGGCCGGTTTAACACCTTCCAGTGTCAGAAATCGGATAACGCCTCGATGTTCCTCAGTCGTCGAATTTTGCAATGTGAACGAGATCCTGTCCTCACACACACTGCCCCGTCCATTGGACGTAGGAGGGTGCTTTTAACAAGAGCTCTGTTCTCTCCAGCGGGCCCCCCGCATGTTCCTGTCCACACAAAAGGCTCTAATCGCATTCCTAGATGTATCGCTACGTGCTCTCATAGCTGCATGGGCAAATATGTTAACGGTTAGGTTGTTACGACGTTTCGTACCTTTTCATTTGATCACCCCTTGTATAATACCTCCAACATATTCTGCAGCGATGAACACATTTTGTCAATTGGTATTATTATAAGCAAGAAGACAAAATTCTTTTCTGGAAAAAGCAATCCATGATATCAATGATCAAAAATAAATTATACTAAGATAATCAATGCTCTTAATTCTCTTCTACAATTTATATACTTTTATTTAAAAGAGTATTAAAAAAATAAGCTAAAGCTTAGACATCCTAATCTAATAGTAAAAACTGTAAGTTTTAAGAGAATTTTCATTAGATAGTATTCAGCCTCGCATAGTACGCATCACATAAATTAAAATCTTTTTATCTTTTCGCGAATAATCCACGAATAATCAACTGAAAATTAAGATATTGAGAACTCCATTCACTTTATTTTATTATTATCCAAAAAGTTTTAAATAAAAGTGCAAATACCTTAAACTGGTTACTAATCGAACATTTTTTCCCCTTTCCTTTTCTAGAAAAAACAGAAGAAATATCCATTCCTTCAATCAGTAGTACGAAAATTTTCACCTCCTCTGTACTGAATTCGATTTATTTCTAGTGAAAAAGAACTCTACTTTAACACAATGAATAAGTTTACATAGCAATTTTGTTCTGAAATATCTGGTGTGAGATACGGATATATCATCTCGATTTAGAAGTGGGGGATATTTTTTTTTATGAAACTTTTTCAGAGTTTTAAATTGACTATCCTGTAGAAATACAGGTAGACCTGTTTTAATTAATGTAGTTACAATCACAATTTTTTTTCAGAAACTGTAAAAAAAAAAATTCAATAAAGCAATCGACATTTAATGAACATTATGCAGTTTCGTTCATTTTAGATTTTGATTCATCAAAAATGAATGACTTTGAAAGTTTACACGTTTTTCAAGAATATAAATCTAAATTTTTCTCGAAAGCTAAAACATGTATGAAAATTAATGTAAATGTTATTTTTCAGGAGAATATTTAAGGAATTAAATAGTTTTACAAATTCTAGCTATAAAAAATCGATTAACTTTAGTCTTTTCATTTTTAACTAATTTTTCAGCAAAAGCGTTGAATTTATCATTTACAAAACTAAAATGTGTTGTATTTAATATATCAATATACGAAGATTTTTAATACATAGACTATGTTTGTTACTCATAATCTCCTATATAAAATACAAATAATATATGAGAAAGATATGAAATTTCGAAGTATAAAAGAATCTTAAAAACATACTCGAGTACTTTCGATATATTAATCTTCTTCTAATTTAAATCTGTATTATAGTACATATGTATGGCTGTACATTCACAGTTATCCAAAGAATACATCACGTTTCCGTTTTTTTTTTTAAATAATTTTTTTTACTGCAGCATCAACAACACTTTCACTTTACCTTAACGTAGAAAAACAACGCGATTTAAATTATTTTTTCCAAGTTGCTGAGATTTAAAAGAATTTACAATTCTCTGTAACTCTATCTTTCTATAAATAAGACCCAAAAAAAAGGCGGAGCAAAATCTGAAAGTAAGTGAGAATGATGAAATTTTTCCTGGAGCATTTGAGTTTCATTTGGTATATATCTTTGTCACTCTGAAATATCAATATCGTGAAAACGTTTATTTTGAAGACTTCCTTCTTCTGTTTTATTACTATCGAGAAAGACTTTTAAGATAAAACCTTGTTGGATATATTGAATGGAATAAGGATCAAGAAATATATTTTTACTTCTTTTGGGAGTATAAAATTATCCTGTTTTACAGCAATCTATCGAACTTTCTTAGAAACATAAGAATGTAGTTCTAAATAATCATGTAATTTTTGTGCACAAATATAAACAAACTAATTAACTGTCAACTTGATAAAAGTAGTAGTTTGAAAAAAAAATCTTGCGATTTTGTGGTACATAAGTACAAAAAAATTAATTATTTCAGGCCCTTAAAAATTTTCAGACTGTTACTTTACAAGCTGCACTACAAACTAAAATAAACTATGAACCTGTATCAGTTACAAAACTTTTAGAAAAAATTCTTAAAAATGGAAAATTTTGAAAAAAGTGTAACTCTTAGAAAAATTTTGCAGTGCAGTTCAGTGCTTAAGAATTTATAATGAAAATTTCACAAAATGCACAGTTATTTGCTTATTTCAGTGTGTAATGCAGCTTATGAAGAACCATCTTGAAATTTCTTGAGACTCTGGTGCTATTAGTTTATTTCAATTTATGTACCAAGGCCAAAAACTGTTTTTTTTCCTTCGAACTACAGCTTTAATGTCTCTCTTTATTAGCTCTTCTATATGCTGAAATAAACTATTAACCTGTATCAGTTATGAAACTTCCTTAAATATTCTCAAAAACTAAAAATTTTGCTAAATGATTTTTTGCGGTCAATCCTATGAAGGAACAGACGAAACGTTACCTCCTATGAAGGGACAGACGCAAGTTAACACCCAGGCCCAAGGCGTGATAAAATGATTCGTTTGCCCACAACACCCCCTGAAGGTATTTTGGAAAATGTGATATTCTTCGAAATATTTACCTCTGTAATTCTACGTTTAAGATTTTTTAAATGAAATGTTAAGAAAAGGGGAGTTTTTAATAATTACAACGTCTATCACAGCTTATTAATAATCATCCTGAATGAATTTTTTTTTTTCGAGTCCCTGACATGATTTCCATATTTTTATATATGTACGAAGATATTGGAACTAGTTTTGTGTACAGCCTTAATATTAATTTTTTTTTTAATTTTGTTGCGGAATTTTCCTTTTCGTTTGATCACTACTTACCCTTCATACTTTATAAAATTTAAACTCAGCAAATTGAAAATCTCTTCCTCTCATGGGTCAAACTAGAATTGGGCGTGTTTTCGTTTTCAGAATAAAAAACAGCATTCGAAAAAGTAGAAAAATTCATATTTCAAGGAGGGCGGGGAAATCTGCAAAATGTCATATGTTTTTCTTATTGGCAAGTAAAAATCCCATAAAAGGGTCAATGGATAAGAAATTAATGATTTTCAGTCTTAAATATTGGCAAGTTTTAAAACAGAAAGCAAATAAAACAGAAGAAGATTAAGTAAATTTTAAGTAAATGAGCCATATTTCCAAAAATAAATTTCGAAAGCTTATTTTGGGGGGTATTGCTTAAGATTTTCTCATATTCATTTATTTTATTTACTTTTTTTTCGTGGGTCGAAGAGGGACTTAGGTGTATATCAAATCTCAAAAGAGTTTGAAATTTTGCCATATCGAAGAGTGAAGGAAGGAGGGCTCGATATTTGGTTTATACTTTCATTACTCTCTATTTTAGGTTTAAATGTATCAATAAAAGAATATTTACAACGAATAAAATACGTTAGACTTATCGGTCTAATTCTTATTTCACGATTCTTATCTACATTTCTATAAACTATACTATATAAATCAACTGTGTACTTTAAATTCTACATTTCTCCCTTTTTATTTATAGTAAAACTTTTCCAACTCTGATGCAAGTGAGGCCAAGAGAATCGAATTTTCAATATTTCATAAACTTTTTTCCCCAAACAACGTTCAAAAGAACGAAAAACTACATAAAGCAGTATGGCACTGTTTGATGCATATTGCTATTTCATTATTATATTAATTCAAATGATTAAGGTGTTGTAAATAATTAAAAAAAGCTAAATGATTGTTTGGTACGATTTTTTTAAACTCCAAATTTGCAATATAATGCTCCTACAAGCTTCATGCACATATTTCACGATTTCATCAGTTTTCGAATTCATGGTCATTTTTGTTATTTAACATACATAAAAGTAATTTTCCCAAATTTTACAAAGGACACTCAAAGATTCCTATTGTTTTAAAAATAAAGTAAAAATCAGGTTATATATTTGATGAATAGGCTGAAAACTAAATATTCATCACAATTTCACTTCAGTATGTATGAAGTTCTAGTTCGTTCAAAAAATAACTTTATTTGAAGGTACATTCTAAAGTATATCTTTTAAACCTGTTTAATTAAACAATCTTATATAAAACGCATGTAAGAGTACAAAAAACTCGACGTTCCTTCATGAAGACACAAAATTTCTTTCTTCAGGAGTAGAACATGCATCAACCTATAGCAAACTAAGATAGCTAACGCAGAACATAAATGAAAGAAACTGGAGAAAAGCATAATGTTTCCATTCTGAAGGAAAAAAAATGCAAAATAGAAAGAAAAAAGTAACATGTAATAGTAAATAGGAAAGAAGCAAATTATAAGAATATAGCTAAGGCAAGCACAAAAATAAAAGAGAAAGAAAATAGAAGAAATGTAGCATAGCATTAGGCTACAGAAAATTGTGTTTTTATTATTTTCTAAATAATGCACTAACATCTGCACAGCTTTTCATTATTACTTTATATTATGACTAAATCCACTTATCAAAATTAAATAAATTAAACTATATGTTTTTTAACTTTCTTTTGTTAAAGAACTGAGTGGGTAAACTTCATAATCGTAAAAAAAGCGAGCAGATGTAATGTAAAATAAATTAAAAGTCTGAAATTTTTATAGTTTATTTACACGTTAGAGTTCATTTTTTACTCAAATATTATTCAAACGATTTGTAGATATAAAAAAAAGTGTGTGCGTGTAATCTTTACGCGCGATTGAAGTAAAACTTCTTTGACGTTTACGACACATATCACTGAAATGATTAAACTTAAAATAAATATCATATTACAATTTAATTATATTTATTATTCATGTACTTTACAAAGATTATATAAATGTTATATTCATATTATTCATTGGAAATAGGTACTTGAATGTCATCATAATTTTTTATGTATGAAATTATAGGTTTGTGGTAACTATAATGTAAAACATAAATTTTACTCTCTAAATTTGCTGATTTTCTTGAAAATACAGCATCTATCGTTGTACCGAAACGCGCTGCTGATTGAAGTCGAGAAGTTAGATCAAATTTTTCTTTTAAAAAATCAACTGACGGCTGAGATTCTTGATAGCAAAAATTAACATTAAAATCTACAGTAAGAATCATCGGTAATCCATGATAATTATTTAGAATCCAGGAAGTGTCCATGTTGTAGTATTATTATTTAACTGTTTTCTTATACCATTGTTCCGTCTGGAGTTCGGGTTTGAATGGGGGGAATGTCCATAGTCTAGTATTATACTTTAACTGTATTATTTAACTTTTGTTTTCCCCTGTTTGTTGGGTTCGAATGCAGGTAGTGTAAATTTTTCTTTTTTTTTTCTTTTTTTGTGTGTGTGTGTGTGTGTGTTTTCCTATCACAGTGTTTTTAAGCGTTGATTTCGTCTGCTGGTAGGTTTCAAATTATTATTCTGTATCCGTACTTTTAAACTGCAGGTTTTGTCTATTGTTTGGGATTGATTGCAGCCAGGGTCCGTTTCTTTGTGGTGTTCCATCCCCGTGTTAAAGCGTTGCTCCGTCTTGAGGTTGGGTTAGAATCCACGGAGTGTCCATTTGTTATTCTTTTATTTTGTTCTTAAAACCTTTGCAACCAGTGTTTGTTTCTTTGTGGTGTTACATACCCGTGTTCTTAAACCGTTGTTCCGTCTGGATATCGGGTTAGCATCCAGGAAGTGTCGGTGTTGAACTATTATTGTTTCACCGATTTCTTAAAACGTTTTCCCGTAGGTTTTGAATCGAGAAAATGTCTATGTTGTGGTATTTTTCTTTAACTGTGTTCCTAAACTGGTGTTTTCTTCTGTCGGTTGGTATCGAATGCACGTAGGGTCTATTTTTGCATTTTTCTATGGCAGCGTTCTTAAACCTTTGTTTTCCTCTGCTGGTTTTGCTCGAAGTACTATTCTGTTTAAAAATTTACATGTGGCTCATTATTATAAATTACTCAAAAACACATGAGGATTATTAAAAGATTACATACTATTTAAGTACAGACAAACAATATTAATGTATCATGGCAACCAATCATGTCAAGTTTTAACTCATAATTCCATTAAATATTGTAATAATGCCATTGAAAACATGCGAGTAAAGCAACGGAGGTTGGACCACGGAATACACCATTGTGCAACTTTCTGTATTCGGTGTGTTTGCCTTGTTTATCGGAGGTGACGTGTTGGGTCGCCGCAAGTAACAACAGTGAGAGACAGTCAGCAGGATCGCCGCCTGTTCAGCGAAAGGCTTCCCACAGTGGCTCTGACAAGAGCCGGTCCACTTATCCTCTGAACAGAGTCATCAGACAAGATCTTGCTTCAAAACAGGTAGGGAGTAATGTCGACGCGCAGGGAGCACAGTCGACGTTCGCAGGAACGAACGCCCGAGAGCTGCTCTTCAAATGAAGAAAGCAAGGGGGAAAAAGATACGCCACTTCCTTTACTGAGCGTTACTTCCGTCAGAAAAAAAAAATCTGAGTTACTCCCTAGTTGCGCCTAAAGAAGTTTTACTTCAAAAAGTGATAGATGATTACCCATGATTCACAATAGGCCTTGAAAGTATATCGTGGTAGAACACATTCTGCCATGTTCTGGAATTGATCCATGCTCTGGCACGTCACGTGCATTCACGTCTAGTAGATTCGAAACTTTCCAAGTATTTGTAAAAATTTCTCTAAATATGTTTTTTCAAGTTGCAATACGTTTTATTTACTTCCAATTAAAATACAAAAATCTTCTCAGAAACTCCTATGTGTTTCAATCCTTTTAAGATTCACTCAAATTCCCAAATCACGTTAATCCAACGATTCAAAAAGTACGCAAAAATTTCTAAATATTTAAAGCAATCTACACACACAATTTGTAACTTTTATGTTGAGCAAAAAATGACATTTTTTTTAGATTTCTAATAGATTTTAAGCAGAGCAATATACAATTCATAAAGTGATTTATCCGAAAATTTGCAAACATAATCCTTGGTGCTATAATGTTATAAATTTCTGAAAATGGCATCCCGACGAAAACGACTACATTGAATTTCAACCTTTAAAAACCGTTTGGTAGAACCGTTTTACCGAGACACAAATACAGGGAAATAAAAAAGGCCAGGAGGAGGAAGTTCCAGGTTTAAAAGACATACAGCAAAGGAAAGGAAATACTACATAGTTCGCTAACCTACCTGTGGCATATGTTGAAAATGATTACCATTCATCTCTTGGGCCCTGGTCAGCAAGTTGATGAAGGCAGATCGAAGTAGCTAAACTGTTGGAATGGCTGCAATCTTTTGAGAAATGTTCTGCTGCAGTTCCTGAAAACTATGAGTTGTGTTGTGATATACCTTAAACTTGAGGGTTCCCCACAAAAAATAATCGCACACAGACAGATCAGGTGACCTGGGTGGCCAATCAGTCACGTACAATCGCATCCACTCGTGCGAAACACTTTGATTTGCCCCATCCTGTATCATAGTACAGCAATGAAAAAGTTATATCATAGTACAGCAATGAAAAAGTTATATCATAGTACAGCAATGAAAAAGTTATAAGATTGAAATTACTAATATTTGAATGATCGAAAATGTAAATACGCATAAGATGAAAAAAGCATAGGATGTGACTTGCGTGTTGTTAGAAATGTATTTTTAATGTGAATGTTTCGCTAAAAGTGAATAATTGTATATAGCATATGTATAGAACTGTTGAGAAAAAGTAATCAATAAAGGATTGCCAACAGGTTTGAGATTGCCAAGTAAAATTATTCACAACCCCGTTACTGTCAAAAGACACGGCATGCTTAAATAAAAGAGTTTGAGTAAAATTACATAATCAGATTAAGAGATGGGTTTTCATATTAAGAAACTGTAAATAATGAAGATAATTGGTAAAAATCAGCACTAGTCCAAAATCAATCTGAAGACTTCTTTTTTTCCCGGCTTTCAGTTACAGCATTGGAATAATTCAGTATACATGACTTATGTCTCCTTTTCCTAAATTTGGTGGCATGCGAAACACACAGAATACATACAATATACAGAGTGTTCAGCAAAGGGCGCACCAATTTCAAAATTATATACCTAGAAAACAAAAGCATACTAAAAGGACACTAAAAGCATGAGACGAACTGTATACTTATTACGCAAACTGTAAAAAAAATTTTGCAGAAGTTTCGAAATAGTAGTTCCTAAAATCACTAACAGATGCCGCTGTAATTGCTGGTCTCTATAATGAATTGCCCTTTATATTTGCCCGATCTGGCACCTTATGGCTATTGTCTTAGGAGCATATTGGAAGAAACTGGAACTACCGGAACCATCCCAACATGCTGGACGAGCTTGAATCGTCGATTTGTGTGGCATGTGAATCATTCTGTTGAGACCTTACTGGCTGAGATGAAAAACTTCATTATTATGAGCGCCACCTCTGTATACCATTAGGTTGGACATTTTGAAAAGATTTTGCTGTGACTGATTTCAGGGAATTAATTTATACTTATGCATGATGATCGTCAATCAATTTCAGGCAGACCTCGGAGAAAGCATATTTGAGAAAGGACAATGAAAGACGAGAGCTTATCCCTCTTTCAACAATAATTTTAAATTACAAGTGTGCTCACGCGCGCGCGCGGTTAAAGCATTTCTATTCCAAATTCAGCATAAAACTCTATTTCACTTAATTTCACATTATTCAACAAAAGTAATTTCTTAAACTTGTTAATGTATTCTTAAATAATGATTTTGTGCAGCGCTGGCAGTGACAGATGTGAGTAAAATCTGTATTAAATTACAATTTATTTTTGTTTTTATCTTATATAAATTAGAAACTTTTTAAACTGGATGGAAATTCATTTGTTAAATAATTTATTAAGTGTATAAGTTAAAATATAATCCTCTTTGTGTATTTTGAAGTAATTTCTTGCTCGAACGCTTCACGGTCTGTTATAATAAATATCAAAGTCATGCTTTACTAGCTAAATAATCAATGGACATATTTTTGATCATAACACTTTATTATAATTATCACATTCCCATTTTGTCCTGGACAACTAAAATAAACTCAATCTAAATCTCTTTCATCTCAATTTACAACTGGGAAAGTTAAAAGTATTCCCAGGCAGAACTGCGCCTAATTTAAATGTTTTCCCTCGATGCAGATTTTGATTTGGATCGTAAACCGTGCAGATCAGACTGGATGGAACTTACCACAGTTACATTCCTCGAACATTTGTCTCAATAAACGATCGGGAAATTTTCGCATTTGTTAGTTAATGTCACTTGGGTCATTGTCCCTCGAGTAATTTGTCTCACTTACTTGCTGCGGAAATGGGAATTTGCAACAAACCTGAACTTCAAAAGTACCAAGTCTTTTAGAACGAGATTCATTGAAACGTGGAAGAAGTGAACTTGGAAAACAGTGCATCTCCAGGGAAGTGATATATTTATATTTAAAGGGGCACTCTAAAGCTTCTTAAAAGGCTTCATTTAATGTAGAGATTGTGTTCCAGGAAGATAGGAGTAACCAGATTTATTTTCTTAACAAGGAACGAAGAAGGCTTTTTATATAAACCTCTTATCTAATCACTTTTTATTTGAGAATAGATAGCTTTTAAGTGGAGGTTATAAAAGCGTGTCTTTCCATCTATTTAAAACAGTTGATTTAATGCAATAATTCTCAGCCTTTGTTTGTGTTAGATCATGAAACGCCATTTCTGGTAGTTTCTTTCTCTTCCATCGCTGTTCCGTTCGATTGAATATGCATTTCTCGCTTAAATTACCTGAACATACAAAGGGAATTTAAAGCAATCAAAAATAATTTATGTTTCCTCCGTCAACGAGACTTATATTGATAAACAACCTTTTCCTTTTTGCTTAGCTTTAGCAGTTCCGGTTTTCATCAAGTTATATTTAATCACTTTTCCTTTGCCTTAGAGATTTTCCACATATCTTTTTACGTCAATTTTTTACAAGATGTCCTTGAGAATGTAGCTGGAGTGAAGCGGTCATCAATTGGCTTGAATTACGAATTCCTGGATTAAGTAGTAATTTTCAGAAATATTTTCCATATTCCATATCTACTCATAATTGAAACATCATCGTGTAGTTTCTCAAAAAAAAAAAAAAAAAAAAAAAAAAAAAAAAAAAAAAAAAAAAACATCCCATTTCTTTGGTAAGGTTATCTACCGTAACCACTTAATTTTTGTTGAGCAGGACTCAGCATTTTTCCTTACGAAGGTTGTTGCCTTAGCACTTTAGGAATTTACCTAAGACTGTTTTTCGTTTCGACTTCCGTACGTTAACAGATTAAATGTGACAGATTGTACAGTTAAATTATAATTACTACGTACCATCTTATAATTTCCTTAATTTGTCATCCATTTTAATAAATTCTTAATCTACTAATTTATTTAAATTATAATGTAAGTTGATTATAGGCACACTTATTATATGAACATTCAAAATTTCGTTATGCATTTAATATAAACTACGCTTCAGAAGGTATTCTTAGTAAGTCATTTTTAAGTGGCTTCGCTTCGAGAGTGATGTACTAACGAGGTTTGACTGTATTATGATCACCTAATACGCAAAATTTAACCATGACCACCTTTGCCTCACTTTCTATATATTTTTATGAATATATGTATACTCTTATATCTTAGATTTTAACGCCATTGAAGGGAACAGACCATTTAGGACGCTGTAAGAGAGTGACGTGAGTGAGCTTCTGCACTTTAGGCAAGTGATTGGACGTACAGAATATCTTAATCATCATAAAACGTTATCATTAGTATAACAGAATTCAACTGAATTTGTGCATCTCCCCTCTCCCAGCTATAATATCATAGATGCACTGCTAATGTTGAGGGCCGGTCTGGTTGAATCGCCCGGGACGTTTCAGCGGTCCAGTCAGGCCCTGTCTGCATTAGTCCTGTCTCGCCTAAAAAAATAGTCCTGTTTCGCTTCACGAAATAGCTGAAAAGTTCTGTCTCGCCTTGCAAAATCCCTACACCGCAATATTAAAAATGTTTGTCACGTACCGCAAAACAGCTATAAATCTGTGTCTCGTCTCACAAAAATTAATCTCATGGATTATGGGGGTTAGGCCCTTCTGCTCTTGCAGCATTTTGTACCAACCCCAAATCCGGATGAGTTCGATTACGGTAGTACCTGCCAAGGGTGTTAATTTTTACCAAATTCCCGAAGAGTTCATTTCTACCACATTCGAGAGCCGATAGATGGCAGCACTGCCAATCGTTAGTGGGGAGAGGTCCTAATTTTGAAGCAAATGCCAAGCAGAAGACCCCAACGCTTAGTTTTGCCATCCCCAGAGGTAGCGATTTGGATGAGAACTTGGAGGACATTGTGACCACGACATATTTAACGTGCCCCATTCGCCATTAGCGAACACGGCGGTCTTTGGTTGGTCCCAAGATCGAACACACAACCTCTCGGCTACGAGAACGGCGCCTCTCCCAACCGGGATAGTTGGTCCAAGGATCGAGCCCACAACCTTTCGGCTGCGAGATCGACGCCTCTCCCAACCGAGCTACCGCGACTCCAAAATTAATCTCTCATTCGTCCCTAAAAATGTGAGATATGTTAGTTTAGCAATATGAAAACACGGATATTTGCATTTTAAATTATTTAAGCACTTCTAACATGCATATCTCTTTATGCATTTCCAAACACACATTTGGAAAGGCGAAAGAAAGCTAAATCCCTTTCTAAAAAAAAAATAAAAATAAAAATAAAAACGAAATAATAGGATTTTCATATATATATATATCTGTAAAATACAACTCATTTTATTTTACCCTTATATTTTTCTTTTAACAAGAAAAAAATAAGGGAGTAGATTCCGTATGGACGTCTTTATCTCAAAAGCTGGCTCTCACTGTGAATAGACCATCTAAATCTCCACTCCATTTTCTTGAAGATAACAGCACGAAATGTCCCGTCGATTCCCAGTGGATTGAGCCCAATCTCAGACTGCACAAGATTTTGAAGTGTCTTAACAGTAACATGCAGGCTAAGAATATTGGCCTGCGTAAATTTTATTCTTTTGTCTCGCCCAGAGTTTTATCTTTTCTCATACTCCTAAGCCCGCGCGCACTACGAATTACGCGGAAGTATACTGACACCCGTCAAAATGAAGTGGAAGTTTCTTTTTCCGACCCTCTAAATCGTGATAACTTAGAATTTATTAACCCTTTGAAACGCAAGCATTTTCACATCAATTTAGAAGACCAACTGGACAGACTGCCCAACGCTGAAAAACTGCATCCGTTGCCATCAATCGATTTAACTTCGAACAGCATGGCCGTCGATTGAATTGCCCATCTGGTGCTACAGAGCTAAAAAGTTTTAACACAGCTGGCTGCGGCTGCACTTTTTCATCGCGGACAGCTGTGTCAGAAAACTTCTTATGCTCTGTGGCGAGAGACTGGCGATTCGATCGACCGTCATGTTAGTAGTTAAAGGGATCGATGACTGGTGATTTGATCAACCGGCATGTCGTTGGTAGTTAAATGGATCGATAGCAACGGCTGCCCTCTTTCAGCTCAGACAACTGTGTCAGAAAACTTCTTTGTGGCGACAGACTGACGATTCGATCGACCGCCGTGTTGTTGGTAGTTTAAGGGATCGGTGGCAACGGCGGCACTTTTTCGGCGTTAGGACTATTTAACCATTTTTTTTTTTCAACTAGCAGCAAAAGCGCTGAATTAAGGTAGTTTTTCACGGTGCAACCACAGCTCGTCAAAGGGTTAATAAATTTATTCATAACGCCTGCATGTTTTAGTTTACGTGAAAAGTTTCAATGATAAGAGTACTAGCAGAAATAACGCAAAATATGCAATCCAATTACTGTCTATAGCGTTTTACGTTTCATTACATAAAATTTAAATAATTACTGTTATTTCATATAGAAAGAATGAGAGCACACATTTTCATCACGTTTTGCTCGTCGATACTGCTTACACATAATTCAAATTTCCGTTAAAGTATTTGTCAAAACAATAATGCACTTGTCTATGGACACTAAAAGTATAATGTCTTTTATGGAAATAGTACATCTAACGCTGGAAAATTATATCAATCGATAATATGTGTTATTGTCTGTATGTGTTTCACTCATCTTTATGTGGTTACTCAAATGCTTATTATTGCTTTCTGAACATGTACCATCTAAGGAAAACTGTTCTGAACATGTACTTGAAGGATGTTCTAAACATGTACCATCTAATCTTGAGAAAGTCTGACTGTGAGATTTTGATGCATTTACACGTTTTGTGATATTCTGAATTCAATTATGCTATTTTTACGGTGATGTATGTATGTATGTGGGTATGTGTGTATGTAATGTGTGTGTGTAATGTGTGTTATGTAATGTGCATGTGCAATGTGTGTGTGTATGTAATGTGTGCTTGTATTTGTGTGTGTGTATGTGATTGAACACGATAGCTCTTAAACGCTGCATTCGACTGAACTCAAATTCAGTATATATATATATATATATATATATATATATATATATATATATATATATATATATATATATATATATCTATCTATCTATCTATCTATATATATATATATATATATGTATGTATGTATATATATATGTTAGGCCATCCTCATACGATTTGTATTGATTTTGGTGTGTGCAGGAGGTACAGTTTTCCTTTTCAGGGCTACAAAAAAGAATTCTTATAAATCACGATCTATGGATGGAAATTCTTGAAAGTGTGTCTAAACGATGCATTACATTGGGCGCAAATTGTACCAATCGAATGATCTGCGTAGATACATGACCTACATAGATTTTGGTGGTTGCAGAACAAGCAGTTTGTTTGTTCACAGGGTTTAAAAAAAAAGAATTCTTATTCATTGTGGCCTATGGACGCAAATTCAGTGCGCTAGTGTTTAAATAGTGCATTTGAACTCAGCTCCAGTTGGATATTATATTAAAGGTCACCGCCACACAATCCATATAGAATTTGATTTGTACAGGACTTACAATGTTTGTACAGAGTTACAAAAAAAGAATTCTTGTAAAATGCGGCCTCCACACGGAAACCACTTAAAGTTTGCTAATGTCTATATAATGCATTCAACTGAGCTCAAATTAGGTACGCATATTATAAGTTTCTGCCTCATATACTGTGCAGGACTTACAGGTTTTTATAAAAAAGTATTTTTATGCCTATGACCAATAGACTCAAATCATTTGTACAGCACTACCGTCCGAGCACTGCATTCGTTTGCGTTGAAATGTAGCAGAAATTATGTATGTATCTTAAAAACGTTTATTTAAGTTTGCATGTGGCATTTAGAAAATGTTTAACATGAGTCTTACGAACTTATAGATGATTAAAATATTTCTGCTTCAAAAATCCTCCAGAAAATCACGTTGATCTATATTAGGTGAAACAGTACCAAATTATTTTTTTAAATACATACTTAATTAGATGCCTGAATTATTAATTTTGGGAAACATTAAAATACCTTATCATAATTTTCCCTTTTTTTTTTTGCTGAATTATTTAACGATTCAAATTTATATAAACGCTTGGTAACGATCAAGTGTTCGAAAAGTCAATTGGAGCCACACCACATTTCTTTTAAACACCACCAATATCCAATCAAATAGTTCACATTCTAACCTCACAGAATCAAACAACTTATAAGCACGCCGATGCCTTGTAGTACAGATCTTCTTCTCATGTTAGACAACAGTCGAGATCATACCTTTACTGTCCTAATATAGTAGCAGCATAATTAATAATCAGAAGCAATGATCACTTAAATAGTTGTAAGATTATTTTATTACAAATCACAATTGTAAAACAAAAGTGCAAAACTCAGTGAGCAGTGATCGAATAGTTTTTGTCATTAGGGACAGACAAGAACAGAAGAATGCGTTTTCATCATATCTGTAGCTACAAATTGGCCGACAAACCATCTTAAATTGTACAAAATTAATAAATCTACCCGGAAGAATATCAGGAACTTTTGGTTGGGGTATGCGATGGTATTATGCGATGCATATGTATCAACGTTTTCATCGTTCTTATTCCTAAACTTTTATCGACACCACCTCTTTCCCCACCCCACACCCTACACACACACCCTAAAAATAAAATAAAATAAAAACCTCATAACTTTTAATTAAATAAAGGGCATCTGTAAAGAAACTACTAATAAAAACACTATCAGTTGTTTCAAATAAGTTGTTTCAAATAGTTGTTGAAAGTAGCTGAAGATGATATTGTTGCAGTAAACTCTGCTTAGTTTTCGGGTTCGTGGCAGTGTATGGCCTCACCATGGCACAGTGGTTGTGTCACTGAAAATGGTAGACGGCTAAAGTGTGAAGGTCCCGGGTGCTGGTCTAATAGTGCTGCTGTCAATCTAATGGTCTGGAGTTTTGGTGGGTTTTCTCCAGATGTAACGTGAATACGCGTTATAACCGCTTAGAAAGTCCTCCTACACCGCCATCCTTGGCAGATCGCCCTAGCATAGCATTGCCATAATCCCACAAAGCCAACAAATGTAACAGTGTATGTGGAAAGTTCTAGTAAGAAGTCCAGTTGACAGGACGAAACACAAATTTTATTGATTCTAGAACTTTGTCGAACAAACTGCTTTACACAGTTCACAGAATTTACATTCAGTAACTTGCTTTACAACAGTCAGCTTAACACAGAAGCTTACTCAGATGCCGTATTTCTCATACGATAAAATCGTTCCACAGCCTAAAATTCAGTGGAAATCCTAGAGAAAAATCATCAGCAGTTTCTCGGGATTCACCAATGAAGAATTCACAAGCAGCTTCTCGAAACAAGCGTTAGATCGCATACAGCACACAATACAAAGCCTCACTAATTCAGTAAACTGACTCAACTGAACTGAATTTCTGTAGAGCGAGCCTGCTGTTTTATAGCTTACGCCGACGTTACACGAAAATTTCAGAGATTTCATTTCTAGAAAGATCCCAATCAATCGCAAACCTTGATTGCGTGATAGAAATGCAGTTGAATAATACTAGGGTATTGCGTAATACTAATGCATGGAAGCAAACATTAGAGGTCTCAATAGTAAAATCGCGCCAAATGTAGCGAATGTCTCCAAGACTCCAAGCTTGGCAAATTTGTTGAGAATCATCGCCAAACTTAGAGCCAAAAATAAGACCCCAAAAGTGAAGTCAGCTAAGTGATAGAGGCAATGTTTCTGGAGAATTGAAACCCTAGGTTAAGCAATGGGTACTCCCATATCTTCCTATCTCGCGTTCTCGTTAACCAATTTTGATGCAACAAAATGCAAATTTTAATGATTCGACGCGTGGAATACGAATTTTAAACTATATTTAACCCTTTAAGAGCAGATAAACCCAAAAAGTCTTAACAATATGCTTGTCGTCTAGTCTGCAATGCTACGTCACATTACGCAATATATGTAAAAGATCATTTCGGCTCCTGCTTTTCTAAACATTAGATTGGGCATTGAAAATCCATAACATGCCCTTGCAGTAAATCAGACTTTACCTCTATCCACATCCAAACACACATAAAAATATTATATTTAATGCTCCGTTCAAAGCTTAGTATTTTGTATAAACTTTTCTAGTGAATATTAAACTGGAGTGTATATGCATGGCTTAAACAAGTGACGCGTGCGATAGAATATTTCTTATATGTATATAGCGGACTACACATGTACCCATGCTAAAAAGAAACCTGGAAAGTGGGTACCTATAACATATTCTGACCATAAAATTTTCGAATGTATTGATATGGGAGACACGTCCCTGTCTATAATATTTGCAGGTCATACATTTGAAACACTGACAGTAAGAGCCAAAATCCATTTACGTTACTTTATAAGGAAAATACAGCTATATATAACAATTTTTTCATGAACAGCAAGAAAGTGTGCCGATAAATAAATAAATAAATGAGGAAATAAGCATAAATTTATGCTAGTTATTTAATAAATACATTCATTATATTGGATTATCAAGATTTCAATTTTTCTCTTCAACTATAGATAAATTTTCAATAAAAATTAAAAAATAATATTTCTGCATTTAATTCAGAATTCTGAAATTCAGAAATACAATAAAACATTAATTGCTGAGCTTGGCATTTCTGTCCCTATTTCAAAAACTTAAATATAAACGAAGGTATCGTACATTTTGGAGGTACTTGAGGAGGGGGGGGGGAACTAAGAGAAACAGCTAATGCGATAATGTGATGCTATAATATTATTATAACGGTAAATCACCTTTTGATAAGCATGGTTAGAGAATCTTTTTTTAAGATTGTAAAGAAAAAAATCTTATTTCTCCGCAAAACAAATAACATTTTGACACGAAAAGACTTAAAAATTTTGATTACCTCACTCTGCAGTTTCTCTGAATTAAAACTTTTCTTGAATTCCTCTAATATTTCACTTCCCCTTTTAATTTTATCTATCAGTAATACGTTTTCTTTGAGAAAATAAGCTATTTTGAATTACATTTTTCTTAAGTTTAACTAAGATTTCCCAAAATTGCAAGAAGTAAGAGTTGTTAAAAAGGATTTTTTCCTTTTCTTGATTGAGTAAAGCTGAAAATATACCAATACATTTTCTGGAATAAATAATCGTAATAAAAGTTTCCACGTTATATTTCAAACAGCAATAAATATAAATTTAACAAAAAAAATTATCTTATGCAAACCTTTGTGGTGGAATAAATGATGCATTCCCATTTTTCCTGATTAATTTAAATCCTCATTTTTCGCGTTCACACTTCATCTGTTATCGGGAAAATGTTAAATTGTTTCTTTTTCGCAGCCAAATCAATCACATTTTAAAATTCCTCACATTCTTCTAAATTATGAATTTCAGACTTATCAATTTCCATTTTTCTTCTTTCTAACTTTCTCTTTTCGAATGTTCTCATTTCCATAATTCCTGTCGCCTGATTGATTTTTTTTTAATTTTATTTCACTTGTGCAGCATGTTCTTCTTTCCCTCTCTATTTTTTTCTCCTTTGCAGATAATGAAATATTGTTTTATAATGAGAGAGGGAGATAACGAGTGATGCAAAAGAACGTCATGACTATCGACTTTTGTGCGGAGTGTCAAAAATTTAATTCAGAATTTGAACCATGTTGTTGAATTTCTAAGTGATTAACGGTCTTTTGTGTTAACAGAACTAACAATTATGTGTGTGATTTTTGAAAGAGCTCTTTTAAAATGTTTGGAGGGGGGAGGGTGACTCGTTTTTTAATAATAGACTGTACAGATAAATCAATCAACGAATTTTAAAGTGTGCATGTTTTATCTCATTACTTTCAACGTATTATGGTTAGAAACGTATAATTATCTTTTTACTGATAATATTAAATCCTGAGTACTAGGCATTAAGACCTTTTCATCAATTCATGAAGGCAAAGGAATTTTAAAACTGTTTTATTTTCTCACTTTTTCTATTTTGAAAATTAGATAAACTTTAAGAGTATTTTATTTTCCTTTTTTCAAAAAGCATTAAGATATTAATTATTTGGTAAATAATAATGCTATAACTGCATTATGTTATTTTTAAAATTAAAAACAACAAGTCTTAAACACAAATATATAATTATGCAAATTATGTCCTTATCATTATGCTGAAATAATACATATATTAACAGATACAAAATATGAATGAGCTGCAACACTAGCATGTTTTATTGATTCACATGGAAGACGGCAAGAAAGGAGAAAATATAAATTTGGCAAGGTTTTAATGTTCAATTGCATTTGAAATATTACTTTTTTGCCAAGTAAAGTGGAAAGCAACTTACCCTATGCACTCTAATATAAATTACTCTGAGGAGGGGACAAAAATTGAATTCACAAAGTCTACGATTATCTGTTAAGAGGAGGGTATTCACCGTATGGTGTGGCTAGCTAAATTTGGCTCTGGAGCCCGGCTTGTGGAATACTCTAAGAGACATTGCACATGACAACATCCTCCAAAGTCCTTCAAGCGTTGAAATCGGTACATTTGGAAGAATGGAAATAACTGTCACAATCGTCAATCAGCAACCTCATTAACAGTATGAGAGCTAGATGTAGCACTTGTATAACTGTACTAAGTGGCCACATGTCTTATTAGACGAAGCAGTAAAGAGCTGTGGTGTATTCTATTTTCACTAATGTTACCCTCATTTGCACATCTTCACTTTGCATATCACTTTTGGAAATTTTTCGATTACCGCTACCTGTCTTACAGCCTAAGTACACCGAATTCCCATGCATTAACTCACTTTTTGTCGAAAAATCTCATTTTTATGTTTGTAACCTCAATTTTGGACACCAGTATGCTTGAAAAAATATGTTAAAACTGTCAATGTAGAAATCAGAGAACAAACAATCTTATTTTTTCCCCTAATGTCTCACGCTTGCCATTGGCTACTAAACTACTAGGGCCTGGATTACTGGTCACTTTATAATAGAGTCACCTTATACGTGGACCAGTTTTGCCTCCCATGAAGGGAGGTACGAAATGACTCCCATGCCCATGCCAGGAATTAAATCCGGACCCGAGGTGCGGCAGAATGATTCTTTAGCCACTACACATCCTAGGGGACCGGAAACATATAATCTAGACAATAATATTTCAGAAATTGCAATGGAAACTACTCATCCTATCAAATAATGTTTGTGCAATGGAAATTGCAATGGAAACTACAAAACCTGTCAAATAATACTATAGAGTATCGCCAGAATGTGCGATCAGAAGCTTCATTTAACTGCAAAATACATTTGTTTTACTTCGTTTAGGAATAATAACCAATTAATAAGTTGAAATGTACTTTAAAACAAAATCAAGCTTGTCACTTCTTAAATATCTAAGATTCGACCAAGGAGATTAAACTATGGAGGGGCCAGTGTGCCTCTAAGTGTTGCTAGGAAAATGAATCCGTTTGGGTGGATGAGTAGGCGTCCATCTAATAAGATATTAATCGTATTTTTGTGTCCAGCAGTGCCATAACTAAGCATTAGATCACCCGGGTCCAAGTCTAATTTTCGGCGCCCTTTTCTTTGGAGCCACAACTAGCTTTGGTGTCCCATTGCCTCCCTCCCTCCGAGTTGTGGTTCTGATGATAACAGCCACTTATCCTCCTAAAACATTGAAGTACGCATTAAAATACATTTTAAAGAAGAGGTAATTGATTGTTTATAGTATAAAGAGAAAAAATTATGATGGAATCCACATCAGAAGTGTGCCTAAAGATTTAGCTTTACATATAACTTAGTTTAACCGGGAAAAATGGGGAGGTGCGGAGGGTGTCTTTCAATAAAGTTCTTTTCAAAGTGAAAAATATAGGGGAAGGTGGACCAAAATGATCCTAGCGGGCAAAATGATCCACGTGTGTTTTCTTACAGACAAGCGCCTCACCATGGCACAGTGGTTATGCCACTGAAAATGGTAGATGGCCGAAGTGTGAAGTTCCCGGGTTCGGGTCCCATCGCGCGGCTGTCGATCTAACGGTCTGGAGTATTGGTAGGTTTTCTCCAGATGTAACGTGAATACGCATTAGAACACCTTAGAAAGTCGTCCTACCAAGGCAACACCCCCTTGGCAGATCGCCCTAGCGTAGCATTGCCATAATCACACACGCACGCTTCCAGACAAGCAGTGCTACCTACCAGGTGGCACATAAACTAGTTATGCCAAGTCAAGAAGAGGTAATGGCGGTATATAAGCGATCTGTGTATTACATGTCTGAGTAGAATTCTTTAAAAAAAACTGAGTTTTATCATATCTCTTATAAGGTAAGCACTAACTTTCTTATTTATTTAGAAATACAGTCTTTAATGTACAGAAAATGGCTTGGTATACTGAATAAAGTATGTTTTTAGATGTGAATTACACTTGCTAAGTTTGTTATGTTTCTCGGCGTTTTCCAGTAATATGACCTAAAGTGAGAATCCATATGGCCGGGTAAAAGGATCCCTCGACAGAGGAAACTCCCAATACCGCGTCCTAGCCATCATGGCAATCCTTCAATCATTCTCAAAATGCGTGACTCCCCATTACCATATTTAATTAATTTTTTCGCTTATTGTAGGTCATAATTTTTTAATTATAATTTTAAAATATTCCATTTTATTGTTTGTGACACTTTTTTATTTTAAAATTTTCATAACAAATCATGCATACTACGTGATTGTAAAATTTATTTTATTTCATTATGTATTGTCAGTTACTTTTATATCTTTTATTTTGCCGATTAAAAAGTAAATCAATTATTTTCAAATGAAGGATTATTTTGCCCTTCGGTTTAGAGTAAAATGATCCTTTAGACACTTTTTAAAAATTCTATTTTTTTCATTACTCATTGTGCTTTTAAAATATAAGTGAGCGTGTTGCTCGCTTCAAAAAGTGCGGAACAAAACCTAATCCTTAGTTTAATCTCCTCGGATTGGATTTACCTGATAACCAGTCAATGATCTGTAGCTTCAGTTATAACCGTTTGATTGCTTTATCGATCACAATTTTCCGCATGATAATCTTGAAAAAAACTACCAAATCATAACGAAATCATTTGGTTTATCTGCGCAAACAACAATTAGCCATACGTAAGTTGAAAAATATGGTTACCGATTTTAGGACGTGACTTTTTTCTCTTAGTGAAATCTGTTCGGTTAATTTACCTCAGAACTGAAAGAGCTGCTCTTAGCGAATGTTCTGAACTTTTTTCCAAAGTTGTTCCGGCGGAACCAAGGGTACCGAAATATTTCCAACGCTGCTCAGTCTCTTTCCAAGTGCTCGTCCATTTGGGAAGCAAAAGTTTATTGCTTAATTAAACTTTCATGCGAATCGAAAATTCATAAGCACGTCTGCGTGTCCAAATGTATAAAAATCTGTCTTTTCTAATAATTTATAAATACCTGCTCCATTTTATGCACTTAAAAATCAATTATTAAATCAGTTCTTTTTCATATTCTTACACTATATACCAAATTTAAACATTAAAAGGCAGTTATATCATGATTATAAATTCAAATAATATGCAGTTTTCTTTCCGCTTTCTCAAGAATATTTTTTGGGATATTTAATTTGCAAAGCTTCTGGCACTTAATTTGAAATACTTCTTTCGATTATTAAATTTCTTGTGTTTTCTTCATGAAATATTAATTTTCCTAAAATGTATTCCAAATACTGCGTGGAATCCGGAAAGAAAAAACACACTGAAAGCACAGCCCTTTGAGACTACAAAATTTAATAGGCATTTTAAAATACATCTACAGAATTTTTAGTAGCTTGCGTTTTTAACTATTAACATCATTTACAAGATTTATTAATATTCAAAAGAGCAAGGATAAATGCGTTGAAATTTTACGTGTTATGATATAAATATTTAACAAAACTATTTTTCGATGTGTCCTCGTAATTTTTGAAGTAAAAAATAGCAGGAGCTTTACAGTACTTTATATATATACTAAGTGTCTAGCAATAAAAAAATTAATTAATGAAAATCCATTTATAAGTAGAGAAAATATGTTCAAATAGCTAAGCTAAGTAAAAAATAAAATGTATTCATATATGCGTGTCCATACATGCACAACACTTTATACAGCTATTAGCCGCCCCATGCCTGGACCCATTTCCCTGAAAATCATGTTTCTTTGTTTTAATAGTGTTTGTCATTAAATTTATTTAGGTTAGGGTTGCTACACATTTTGGGCGTCATCATAAACGCCGATGTTGAAACAGCAAATAGCCAATATGTGCTTTAGCCCAATGTATGGTGATATTTTTTAGATAGACGGTTAATGCGTCAAATATTGTAAATTCGATATTTTAAAGCTCTGAAAAAGTCCGAAATATCTTGCATTTTTGTGTACCCACTATTTTATTTTATAATCTAGCTACTGCGTGACATATGCTTGCTCCATTTGACGTCATTGAACTGTTAATTTGGATTTTTCACATGCGTTACTGTTTTTGCACTAATGTTTACATCTAGCTGTTGCCGTTCGCAGCGTGGAAATATCGTCGATATTGGCACCGCATACGTTAGCATATTATATAAGTAAACTGCAGTAGCTGCGGGGTTAATGTGCCAAAGTTAGCAACCTGAAGTGCTTTGTAGTACGGTTGCATTATTTAATACGTATCCTTGTTTACAAAAATATAAAAGAAACAGGAAATGACTAAAGTATGCTTCAGTCTGCTGCAAGGCGATTTTTTTTTTTAATATGCGATAAACGAGCGGAGAAAAGATTAGAAAGATTTTGCTTTTTCGTATATGCATTGTTATTGTGTAATCTAGCTACTGCTTGACATACGTAACCAGTAACGAGTATGCGTCCTTCACTTGACGTCATTGGACTGTTAATTTGGATTTCTGCGTGTGTTTTATCGTTATTAAGCTAGTGTTTACACCTAGTTGTGGCCGTTCCCAGCATAGAAATATTGTCGATTTTGGTACCACATACGTTAGCGTATTATACAAGCAGATTAGGGATGAATGCATTATTGCTATAACTATCAATACTATTGTTCACATCGTAAAAATGTTATTTTCTTTTCATAATATTTTACACTTTCTGTTTCATTTCAATGTAAGAAATTTTACGTTTTTCATTAAGATTTAAAACAGTTAAATTCTGCATTGACGTGCATGCATCTACAATTTTCATACAAAAGAATTCTGATAAATTTCGGTCTACAGTCATTAACTGTTTAACGTGCATGCATTTTATAAGACGCTTGGTTTTTTTTATAATTTGGTTTGATATCACCCAGACAGCACATAAGCTTAAATCAAGTTTGACATTTCTTTGAATTTGACGCACTAATGCAAGCTTGACAGTTCAACTCATTCTAAGCTGGCAGCAAGCTTGCAGGAGTCAAGTTGAATTGTCAAGCTTAAATACAGTTGATTTAAGCTTGAAAATTGATACTCGCGTGATTTTTCCTTTTTAAAGGAGAGCGTTGATGGCGTCATCTGTGAAAGAGAATGGACATTATTTTTCTAGCGTCCTTTAAATTTGCTGAAAGTTCGTAAAAGATGTGTTTTATTTTTATTACCAGTGCCATATATATTACCGGCAAGGCAAACGGGGCAACTGCCCAGGGCCTACAGATTTTAGTGCCCAAAAATCTTACATCTTACACTTTTGTAGTTTTAAAATAAAATTACAAAAGATAAAAAAATAATCAGAAGTTAAATAATTTTTTTAATTATAAAGTATGAACAATGAAAATAATTCAAATTTACATTTGTATAAATTAATTTAAACTTATTTTTAATTCTTCGAAATGCTCTATATCGATATAGCATACCAATATGTAGGAAAATAACTAACCACATTTGTAAAGAGAATTTTTAGCGTTAAAAAATAGCAAAAATTTTCACTTATTTGTTATTTTAAGAAATATTCACAAAAATGACTAAAGTGTTTGTATTCCATACATGTTAGCAACTGTGATATAGCATTTCGAAGTAACGTTTAACTATCTGTTTCTTTCATTTCAGATTACTTAACACAAAATTTGTGTTAAGTAAACCCATTCTATATTTCCAAATATGGAAATTCTTCAAAATCAAATACAATTATACTACGAAATTGATTTCAAAATCAGTCGTTTGTCTCGATTTTGGCCAGTGGTATTGCTTCATGAGTGTTGCGGTACTGAAAGTTTTAAAACGTGTTTTTTTATTTTAATTTTGATTTTTATTTAATTTATTTTGATGCATTATTTTAATTTTGATGCATCCCATGGAAAAATAAAAGAAACAAATAACACATTGCCCACTTATCAATTTGGCGAGAAAACAGCGTGGTAAGTCACTTCAAACTTTAGTCATAGCTGCACAAGGCTGCGGTGGCGGAATGGATAGCGTGCTAGGCCAAAGGGCCCGAGTTCTATCCCAGCGACGAACACTCGATGGAAACAAATTAAATTAAATTGAAATTTCAGCGTAGAGGGGGAAAATGCGCGGAAAAATAAATTATGTGGGGGCGCGTTAGCCAGCGGGCGCTCCGTGTATTTAAAAAAAATTTTTTGGGGAAAATTTTTTAAGCTTGAAATGTCAAGCTTAATGCAAGCCTGGCAAGTGTAAACTAGAACACTTGATTCAAGCTTGCATCAAGCTTACACGACTGGAATTTTCAAGCCTTATTCAAGCTTATTGACTTGATAAATCAAGCTTGCTGCAAGTTTGATGCAAGTTTGCTGTGCTGTCTGGGAGGGAAAAGAGATTTACGTTAGATTTTTTTTCTATTATGCCCTCTGACAACCACATGCAGTGCCAGATCCCCCCAGATAGGGAAGCGATGAGCAGAGGGGGTGCGCCTTCCATTTTAGTGGGCCCCAGTGGTCCCCTAATTTTGAACCCATTCCAGGGGAGGGACCATCCCCCTGATATCGGCAACCCCAGAGGTATCATTTAACAACTTGGAGGACATTGGAGCCACGACGGATTTTACTTGCTCCAGCTCCCATTAGCGTACACGGTTCCACAGCAGTCGAGCCGAGAGTGGGAAATCCCACCCAAAGCACTGGCCAGGCCGGATGCTGCTTCACTTGCCGTGTTCTTAAGGGAACGGAGTTTAGCTCCCAGACCACTGCGGGACACGTCAGATTAAAAAAAAACTAAAATGAAAGCTCACCATCTGTACTCTAGACACTCACCATCTGTACTCTAGAATTAGTGTTGAAAATCTACGTAAGTGCGGTGTATAAGCAATTATGGCGGTATATGGTTAGACAATATTTTATGCAGACTCAAAAATGTTCCTTCTAAATATGGACTTTTAAAAGTCAGTCTCTTTTATGCAACCAAACTCACTGTTACTAAATTATAACCTCCAAAATGGTATTAGCTCAAGTTTATCTTTTAAGGTACGGTAATTTAAAAATTAAATGAAGGTAAAAATGGTAGGAATGGAATAAATGAACATTTTTTTTTTAATGGCCGGGTCAACAGCCTACTTGAAGACTTGACCAGCTTCCATAAGCGTTCACGGTCCCACAACAGTCCAGTCGAGAGATGTTCGCCCTCCCAAGTACTGGCCATGCCGGTGCTTCTTCACTTTCCATGTTCTTATGAGAATGGAGTTTTGCAACTGCGGGGACAAGATAAAGATCTTATGAAACTCATATTGAAAAACTTTAAAATGACAGAGTACTGAACCAAAAAAGTATCATTGAATGTTACTTGTTCTGTTAAATAAAATAAATAATTAAACTTAACATTTTTACTTAAGCAAAAATACACGAAAACATAACATGAGTAAAACACAAGTTTATTTTCCTTAATTTATGTTCCGTTTTCTGAAATGAAATATTCATGCAGCTTCATATGATTAACTGTAATCATGTTCTCATAAATACGTTAAAACAGCAGCGCAATTATTTACGACGGTTTACAGAGATAAATTACTCCCTTGCAGTTCAGCTTTCCGTTCTAATAAGACGGTCCAGACCGTCAAACATCAATGATTAAAAACTTTGAAACGTACGACAAAATTAACTGGTAGCACATTTGAAACCCAATTGTGGGCAATCGCGTGTATTAATTTCTTCAAATGGGTCCAAATCCACGGAGAGACATGCTAAATTAAATTTTCCGACTGTCGTCTTTTTCTCTCCCGATAACTTAAAAACATTTTCATGCATGCGTATAGTGAAAATGAAATCGACTCTTCATAAACTCCGCATTAATCAGTTGGGATTTAGTATGGATATTAGAGTAATGGTGGCCATCTGTCATTGTGGCTAAATGGAGCAGAAAGCAATCAGGAGTGGAGTTAATTTGTTAAATAGCGATGTGTCGTACAAACACTCCGTTTTATTTACTTCGGGTGTAAATTAATTTCCAGCTCCTTAAAGATTTTGAGAGGGAAACAAATATGAAATTCTTATCTTAGCCTAATGCATTATGGCATTAAACGTGTGAATATTTTTAGACTTTAAATGACTTGCCTTTTATGTTATATATATATGTGTGTTATGCACATTGCTTGAAAATTGGTAAATGCTGTATATATTTTTCATCATAATTAATGATCGACACAGTTCGTATAATTGATATGTTGCTCATATTTAATAAACTTTTCAAGTACTTTCTTTTGGAAAAAAAAATGGTACATGTATTGTCGTATGGAAGAACTAAGTGGCAAAAGAAAGATGTTCCTACGGCTTTTCTCGACAAAACTGCTTATTCTGCTGGATATGAAGGCATGATATGAGTTCGTATATGTATATGTGTACTGAGTGCGACCTCTTCGGACACGATTCCCATTTTCTATATTTTATACAAGCTATTTCTTAACTACAGTGGTTTTGAACGCCTGTATGAGTAGAAGTGGATTCTATTGTTCGGTCAATATTATTGTACGCTATTAAATTTTGAAAGTGAAAAAATGTAGAATTCTTCCCACAATCTCATGAAGTCCAATGTTAAACGTACTATTATAATTTACATTAAATAATCAATAAAAAAGAATTTTATTTAACTTTATTCCTAAGGTGTCCAGTTTATATGTTCTAATGAGAGTAAGGCTCGGGGAATAGCGCAGGCTACGTAAATATATCAGAATTAGCCCTAGATTATGAATTATCGTATGATGACCTCATCCGTCCTATGCATGTAAGCATTGACTTACAGATAAATGAAACTCCGCATGCAATACAAAATATTTCAGTCAGATCTCAAAAATGTTCCATTTCACTCGCATAATATAACCATTTAAATATCTTTACATGCCAGAGAAACATATTTTCGTAACATAACATTGCCATACTCTCTTATATAGACCTTATATACTAATAGCCTGTAATTTTTTCAACATCGCTGATACTTTTAGAATATTTTGTTACGTTCGTGTGTGGGCATAGAAAGGTAACTGAATCTTTAGGTAAATTATGGAAGTACACTTGTTACAGTTTCATCTAAGTATTGCGTAACTGAAACTTTTTACATTGTATAGAAGTGTGTTCGTGATCTCATTACCATGCATTCTGGTGATGTAACGAGTAATTTGCTCTCTTCAAACGCTAACTGATGTACAAAATTATTGGGTATAATGAAGCGAGTTCATTACTGGGCTGCTGTTTCCAAAGAATAAACATTCATACTTTGTATTAACAGCAGACTTCAGTAACGTGTAGAAAACTTATATGAAACAGTATCCGTTATGTAGTTCATCACATATTTTTGAATTGTATAGATTTCCTTTTTTGATACAATAAATATCTATTCACTATTCGCTTCTCTCTACTTGTATCTGTTCCAAAAATAGATCTTGCTTAAGTTCCTCAAGCTTTCAACACTAAGGTTACTTAGGTGTCAAACTTCGTATACTTTTCCCTAGTTCGCGAGTTTGATTACTGAAATTATTTCTTTTAGTATATTGTTGAAACGGCGCCACATTCGGTGGTAAAGATTATTGTGTTTGATTTCGTGGTCATAGAATGCTCCTGTTTCTGTTCTCGCCAGCTTGGGTCTCGCCAGCTTGGGTTCTCAGCCAGCTTGGGGTCGCCAGCAAGTTTATGCTCGCATAAAATTAAAAAACCAAGCTCGCGAAAACTCAAACAGACGCATTCGATGTCCAACAAATAAAACGCCAATAATCTCATCTTTTACACATTTTACCTGGAGCGCTTCTCCAGCTAAATACGCAACTTTTGCTAGCTGCCAGCCACCGTGATATAATGTCTTTTGATTTTTAAAATAAAGACTTTTAAGGATAATTTGATATTTTCTTGGTACTACATTCCTAGGTTTTTGTTGTACATAGTTACACTAAAAATCTCGTACAATCACGCTTTTTGCTCTTATTTATTTTTATGTTGCTGTCAATTGTTCTATACATACAATACCCTATTTTTCATCTTAAGACCACTAGAATATGTATAGTTTGAAGGAAAAAAGTCTGTTTTTCTTTATTTTTAAGCAATCCATTTATGCTAGTGAACAGTGAATTACAATTGATAATTTAAAATTCAAAATTTATGTGTAGTCAATGTTATCTTATATTGTGAGATTGCTGTCAATTAGCCACACGTGGGCTCAAGGCCGAGTGGTGAGATGCCCTCCGTGGGGGACTTTCTAACCGGTCCTAACCCGTATTTACGCTATTTCGGAAGAAACCACGGAAAACTCTAGACGATTTGGTCGGCGGACATGACCTGTGTACTCAAAGTTATGTTGTGCATAATCCGAATGCCTCCTCTATAGAATTCATCGCTTTCCAATAGCAAAAAAGACTGGCATAATCTCCATATTAGAACACAAAATTATGATCGAAAGTTTACCGGCTTTAGCCTCGTCGCTAAACTACCCTGTCCCTTAAAGAAATTCTCTGACCTCATTCACATCGAAATTTCTCGAAAGGATGTAACTTAATTAAAGAATGAATTTAAAAACTAATCTCTATGTGACGCTAAAAACTTTTTTAGATTAATATCTTTTTCTGACATCGCAAATATCAAATAACTCGAGTGCTTGTGAAAGAAAGAAGTGAAAATAAAAAGAGAGACAAGTCGCAAAAGCAAAAGTTTTAAAATATATTATGACAGTAAAAATTGTTCCACTTTCCGGTTAAATTTTCTAATTAAATGAAAAGCTCCAGACACTTGAAAACATGAATGAATAGTAAAGATAAAAACCTCTGAAGTATAAAAAAAGCTAATTGAAACTAACTGAAAATGAAGACTGTCGCAAACCAGGGGCAATTGAACAAAATTAATTCCTCTAAATGAAAAACATTCCGTAGGGAGACAGATTCCAAATTAAAATTTAAAGTTATTTTTTCCAGCATTTAAAAATATTTTCTGATTTTTTAAAATACATCTGTTCAATGGTGTGTCTACGTCTGAAGAGAGATACAAATATAATTTTAGAAACAATAATAGTAAGCAACACACTAGTTGGTGGCTTACTATTGTGGTTTTGGGAGGGTAAAACCCTAACTAAACTACAGAATTTTAGCTTTCAAAATCCAACATTTTAAAAAGCCATTTAATTAGTGTAAGTGCACGCATTAATCATCCAAAAGTGCACACTCATTCATATACAAGGTGTAAGAAAAGGTCGTTTACAAAAGTGAAAGAAATGTAGAGTGTACCTAGAACCTAGATTACTTGTAACCATATATAGTGTGAACGAATTATTTATATGTATATAAAGTGTGATTCAGAACTATCGTAAAAAACATGAAATGGGTGGTAGAGGGAACCAAAACATTTCGGAATCACATAGCATTGAGAAGTCGGAAACGTCGTTTTCATTTACCGGTTAGTAATTATTTTAATCAATCCTGTAATCAATATATGAGCTTTTCTTTAATAATCAATCCTGTTAATAAGAAATTTCAGTCACGTGCTTTTTGTGGAAGATCCATTAGTTTCTGACGAATCATGGTCAGAAAGTTCAGTATTATTCCAAAGGGACTATTAACAAGTGCATGAAGATGACGTCTCCGACCCCACATACGCTTGACTCAAGGAATCATTCTTCTGATCCCTATCAGAAGTCATAAACTCTAGGTAATTCTGCAACTTAGCAGAAAGAAGTCCTTAGTATTTAACAAATATTTCCATTCAGTTAGACTCTTGCAGTATGTTTCCCTCTTCTCAAATCAATGTGCAGCCCACTTATTTCTCCTTTAAGTTATATTTAGTAAAATATCTTTTCCATTTAATCAAGTAGAACTTCAAATAATTCTTAGTCAAATGTTTACATCTTCTAATGGGAAATAGAACATATTTATGACTAAGGGTTTTAATAAATTAGCTATCTTCATCTGTGAGAGAGTTTGTTTAGGTTGCAAGTGTGTTGAATAATCATAAAAAACGAACCTACTTTGAGTAATATAGATCATATATAGATCGAGGTAACTATAACGTAACTAAAACATGTAACAAACGCCACGCCTGAAGATGTAGATACATCAACTAAATCCTTTTCAAAACGCTTTTTAGAAATATGAGGAACTTTTCGATTTTTTTAATCTAACTTTGCCTACTAATCCCATTGCAGACTGCCTTAATTTAATAATATAGCTTCCATCAAGAATTTACTTCAGCAGTTTAGTAGGTGGAACAACAGTAAGCCGAGAAACAAAGCAATCGAACCTGATACTTTAAATCCGTGCGATTTGCATTTCAGTCCGGGAACATGACGTCGATTTTTCATCTTTTGAACAAAAGGATTGCCTTTCCGATAAGCCAGCTTTTAATGTAACCGAATGTTGTGGAATCTCAATGGAAGTGAATACCATAATCTCCTTTGTCTTTGCAAAAGGGAAATGTTATTTCATTAGATGAAGCTTCGGAGCAGAATATATATTGGCCAGATCTTATTTGTATTTGACTGAGTTAAAGGAAAAGAAGTGAGAAACGTTTCTTCCTACGATATGTTTTCTATTAAAATGTAATCTATCATTGAAAAAGATACACAAGTGTAGGTGGTAGCTATGCCGTACATAAGAAGGGGGTGATCAAACTGTGTAACACCCCAGGGCAGTTATAATTTGGAATCACTTAAAAATTGTTCAGTTCATGGATATTAAGTACTTAAAATTCACGTCTTTTTCTTTTTCCTTCGCGGATTTTTTTTTTTTCTCTTATCTAATGAGTATTCAATAAACCCTTCAAATCTTCTCGTTTTGTACAGTTCAATTTAAACGGGTATATAAGCTTCAATTCCTCGAAAGAATCGTATAGGAATAATCTAAATTCAAACTCTTGACAAATTGTACGTCCGGTCCGAAACAATTCTTTTCCTGTAAGAGAAAGAGAATTTATCTTCCATGCAATTACAAGTAAAAGTCAATCCTTTCATCTTTTTTATCTCTGATAACTAATAATGTTTAAATGCAGAAAATGTAATTCCTGTAATCTGTTCAGCCTTTTTATATCGTAACTTTGTACATCGAAAAAAACTGTTTTAGCATGTCATTGAATGCGAATATTAGGTCAGGTTTTAGGGTCTAGTCAAAGTTAGCATTAAAGTGAGTAAGCAGAGAATTTTGAAGAAACTTTTTTCTTTTCTTTTCTTTTCTTTATTTATTTTTAGTTTGTTTTATTTTTTTTTTGTGCATCACCGGGGCGTGCATAAAGTGTAAGCACGCCCCTGAATAACCATCCAAACTGTTACATCCAACCTTCTTGGTATCTTAGAAGATGTCTAAAAAATAAAGTCCCTTTCTTTTCCTATCAAGCTCAGTAAATTACATACATAAGGGAAAGGGGTTTTTTATTGATATTAAACTTCCCCTAACTGAACATCCACGTTTAATACTGTTCCTTCTCATCTTTGCAATGATACAGATTCCCTATAGAGTGTCCAGTATTGTTTATTAATCATTGGTCTTTGAATGCTAGCAGGGTCTTTAAAGGCAACACTATGCACAGAAGGAAATAAAAATCTGTAAAGTTAAGAAACAATTTTTGATAAACTTATTTTATTTATTTAAAACATAGGTTTATTATAGTGAAAATTGAAATTAAGTGACGGGGGTTTCATTTGTCTCCCTCGGCCACATTGAAAAAACTTTCGTTCTTTACATGCACGTTGTTCTGCAGCTGCTTGTAACTGCAACACGTTGTGCGCTAGTTACTAGTTAATTTGTGCGGTAATTATTAGTAACTGCTGCACAATGTGCAGGTAAAAGTTATACAAATTCTTTCAGTGCATTCAAAGAGTTACTTCTAGATCAAGCTTTCTTCTACTGGATATTTGGGTTCATTCTTTTTTTTTTACTGCGACAAACGAAGAGAAGTTTAAAGCACTATTAATTATACGCAGTTCAACGATTACATAAAGCTAACAAGAACTGGGATAACTGTGAAAACCGTTATTTGTGTGATAGCACCGAGCAAACTTTAGGTCGTCGATTGGCAGGATTATTTTATTACAAATGCGCATACACTTAAATAGCTAGTTGAGACCATTTATAATAGGTGAGTTACTAGTAGAGTAAAATTCAATGTAAGAAAGACGCCCTGGTTAAGTTTAATACATCATATACATCTACGCTTCCATTGTCGGGTTTTATACTTTTGCAACACTTAACCAAGTGATAGTTTAGCGAGTTTCGGCCTGTAACAAATAAATCCAGGAATTATTATAGTCTAACATTCTGAGGAAAAATATCGTTTAAGATTTTATCTTTGTCACATTTATGAAAGAAAAAATCCACTTTTTTTCTCAACCCAAAATTCAGTGGTAAAATTTAAAGACCTCCGAAAAAAAAAAACTTATTTCCTTAATTTAATCTTTCGGAAACCCTTTTAAATAATTCGAAGTACAGATTTTTCAAAAGCTTGTCAGGTGCCATTACCGTCAGAATGATCTTGAAAATCAAATTATTAACCGCTCTCCGAAATTCTAAACTGAATTTTCTTCCTAACTATAATTTCTGCATGTTAAATACACAACGCTACCACTACAACATTTCTTTTCAGACCTCCTTTTTATTGAAAGGTAAAGAAATAAGAGTATTACATGTTGATCTTGTTACTTAATTTTCCTAATAATATTCCATGTATGATAAGTTTTATATTTGGCAAACCTTTAAACTGTAAATGTTAAAATCTAAAACTTCCATCGCTTCATAATAAATTTGTATGTTTATTTTTATGTACAAGCCAAAAAAGAGAATCCAAATGAAAAGAAGACTTTGCGTACCTATGTATACTTACAAAAGAAGGTCATTGTTGTATTAAATAAATTTCTCTATCACTGTATCTGAAAAGTTTGTAAATCTACAAATTAAAACACAGACCAAATTCGAAAGTTCCAAAGTAACCCTATCTTTTTATATTCCATTTGAATTCAGCATGTCAAAAAACCCTATACAGTCAAACCTCGTTAGTAAGTCACATGGATAACACGTCACCCCGCATATGACTTCAATTTTCTGAAGTCCCGATATTTTTAATATGCCTTTTCACCTTTTGTACTTCACTTATTCCGTCGCTATTTTTTCAAGCACTCCTATTAAGCCATCAGTTTTAAACCTTTGAGGCGCAACCCTTTCCCAAGCACAGCCAGCTACGTCAAAAAATGGGTCTCTAGATCTGTGGCACGCGATGAACGTTTCGATCGTCCGCCATCTTGCTGGTAGTTAAGTTGACGTAGTTGCTGGTAGTTATGGCAACGACTGCCCTTTTTTCAGCATTGGGCAATCTATCCAGCTGTTCTCGCATTCATCCATTTTTCAGCCGATGTCAGTGCTGTTAAAAATAATCGTGACAATTTTTTACGGGAAATGACGTGCTAAAAAGTAAAGGATTCTCGTGGAACTATGTCACCCGCAACTATTTTTATAGAAATCAAATCTGTTCTTCGTGGCTGGTAACAGTCAAAACGTCAGAGTTTGGTGTTCCCAGAGCCGGAACACCGCCCATTGAAGGGTTAAGAGTGCAATTTACAATTTCGGTCCCATTTCTTTGTCAAGGTTATCTACCAAAAGCAGTAAAATTTGTTGAGCACGACCCTCAGTCTTTTTCCTTACGAAGATTGTTGCCTTATCTACAAATTTTAGGAATTCACCCAGGACTATTCTTCGTTCCGACTTTCCTGAGATGGCAGATTGTACAGTTAAATTATAAGAAATAAGTACCGTTTTTACTTATAATTTCCTTAATTTGCCATTCAGTTTATTAATTTAAATTGTTATTCCACTAGTTTATATAAATTATAATGTAACTTAATTATAGGCACACTTACTATATATAAACATTAAGAATTTCGTTTTACATTTATTATAAACTCCGCTTAGTAAGTCATTTATAAGTGGCCCCGAGAGTGATGTACTAAAGAGGTTTGACTGTATTACAATCATTTTCAAGGAATAGTGTGCCTCAATTACAAAACGTTGACACATACTACTGTAAAATTATCCTTTTTATGTAAATATAAAATCAAAGCTTTAAGCCATGACATTTAAAATACTCAGTCTGCTTGGTTGCAATTTAATTTAAAAAGAAAAATTATGGAAGTAAGCTCTGAAATAACTGTAACATTTATATGAAAAGTAATTTTTTCTAATATTAATTAAGAGTTATTTCAACATACTTAAATCATAAGGAACAGATATAAATTGAGTTTTTATCAGCATCAGCCTATTTCAAAACCGAGAAAATATCACCATAAAAATAAATAATAAATAGTTAATATGTTTGCTTTCACAGTTCCAGAGACGCAAAGGCAATGATATTTCTTATGTCTATGTGAAATTACGTTTTAAAAATCAATGCCCAAAAGCAACATAGTAGTGGGATCTATCCAGTATGTCAGGGACGTAGCCTGGGGGGTGGGGAGTATATCGGGATATATCCCTCTTCCAGAAATGTTCATTAGTTAGCATAAGCTTGTTTGCTTGTTTGGCAGAAGAGGACAGCTCACGTCACTGAACGTGTCGTTCAGAGCTACATACGTCCTTCCCATAGTTTCCTGCTACAATTCTGATCCTCATCAGAAGGTGGAGGAGTTCTGAATATTGGCACCCCTCAAAAATTGCTAGCGTCCGCCGAGAGGACGTTCGGAACCACAGATTTAACGTGCACGTACACCGCATGTACATGGTGGTCTTTAGTGGTACGTCGGCATCGAACCCGCAACCTTCCGGTTACGAGTACAACGCCTTTAACCTCTGGGCTACCACGGCCCTTTTAGCTATGTGTCGCATAAATGAGCACCCTGTTTTTTTATGCACTCACATAATTTATTCTTCTCCCACCCCCACCCCGCCTCCGAAAAAAAAATGTGGTTACGTACTTGCCGCGAGTAACTATAAACACGTAAACATAACTATTTTTCCATAACTTACTTAAGAGTGTAACCTATTAGTTATTTTGTGTGTCTTATATAAATGCTATACGTTTCAAATCCAATTTTCATAGTGAACAACATGCTGTCATAGATATCAATAACGTATGCTATTTTTTATTTGCTTGGAAACGAGCTGTTTACAAAAACTAGCTTCAAATATTCATTGATAATAGACCATAAAGTATTAAAATTATTTTTCTGTGCTAAAAGGAGATATATCTTACAATCATTATTTTTAATAAAGAACAACATGAAAAACACACATAAATAAATTCTTCGGTAGATACTGTGAAGAAAATGCATTTGAGAGTGGCTTAACAACTACAACTTCTCCATCTTTTCGAACCGCCTCAGAGTTTTTCCAATGTCTTTTGCGAATTCCGTCATTCTTATAAATTCGGTGAACCACTCAGCATTCAGCGACAAAAATTTTTGTCAAAGTAACTTTGACAGAAATTATGTGCACATCACTCCGTGCCGCCCGGAATACATTTCGGTGGCTTTGCTGCAAGACAGGCGGACGTACGAGAAGATGATTTTCTTCTCCGGATATAACACCTGTTGCCTGGAATAATCTCTTGTCAGAAAGAAAGAAAGAAAGAAATAACGAATGAGCATTTCTCTCTCTTCTGAACAAAGAAAAACTCGTTTCTTGTCTTTTATTCCCGGCTACGCAGACGTCGATCGCCTTATATGAGGTACAGCGCGTAACTTATTGGAAACTTGTCTCACGTTGACACTAACGACATTTTAAGTGACTCCGAGTAGAGTGCAGCGTTTTGTTTTCTTCTGGGAAATTAAAATGTCCTCGTTTATATTCTAATATTATGATGTAAACAAGATGTTTTGTTAAAAAAAAAAGAAACTAAATATTATATATAAGCTAGATAACGTGCCTAGGACATTACAGATACGCATTTCTTTTACTTCAGGTGATAGGTTTAGTTTGCAGCTTGTAGTTTGAAGAGAATCTTGTGATTTGAGACCATAAAATAAAACTAATAATTTCAGGGCTTGTAAAATTCTTTGTCTCTTTACAAGTTGTAACATATAAAAGCATCTAAGTGTTGTGAAACTCTCAAGAAAAATTCTTAACCCTTTGAGGCGCAACCCTTTCCCAATGCTGAAAAAAAGAGCAGCCGTTGCCACTTAACTACCAGCACGATGAACTTAACTACCAGCAAGATGGCGAACGATCGAAACTTTCAACGCGTGCCACAGATCTAGAGACCCTTTTTTGACGACAGCTGGCTGTGTGTCGTCAAAAAAGGGTCTCTAGATCTGTGGCTTGCGATGAACGTTTCGATCGTCCGCCATCTTGCTGTAGTTAAGTCGAGCGGTGGCAACGGCTGCTCTTTTTCAGCATTGGGCAATCTGTCCAGCTGTTCTCGCATTCTTCCATTTTTCAGCAGATGTCAGTGCTGTTAAAAAGAATCGTGACCATTTTTTGACGGGAAATGACGTGCTAAAAAGCAAAGGATTCTCGTAGAGCTATGTCACCCGCGACTATTTTTATAGAAATCAAATATATTCTTCGTGACTGGTAAACAGTCAAAACGTCAGAGTTTGGTGTTCCCAGAGCGGAAACACTGTGCGTTCAAGGGTTAAAATAGCAATATTTTGCAAAATGGTCACATTTTGGAGATTTTTGCGATGTAATTCCACGTTTAAGAATATTTTCAGAAAAATTAATCATAATAATGCGTTTCTGTTTACTGAAGTGTGTATTATAAATTATAAAGAGGCAACCTGGATTTTTATCGTAAAAATTTTATTTTAATTTGTGTATCCCAAGAATAATAACACCCAATATTGTGTATCGAGTTGTAAGCCTGAAAAATCCAAATTCGGTTATAAGCTAAAATTTTTCAGAACCGTGAAAAATCTCGCGAAAGACTACAGTAAAATAAGAACATACAACTTCATAAAAATAATTTTAAACAGCCCTAATGTCCCGATATTGTACTACAGTAAATTAAGTTAATATAACTTCTTAAAAATGGATAATACTTTTAAATAGCCCTAAATTCCCGATATTGTATCTGCAAATGTTTCTCTTGCAGATACTTTAAACCTGAAAACAATAAGTTATTGTTTTCGACCAGTGCAATACTTTAGTCGAGTCAAAAAGCTTAATTAAGCGCATGATTCTAGTATGCGACAGCGAGACAAGAAATGTAAATTTCGTCGTTTTTATTAATATCTTTTAGCTCTTAAATTATGCGTCGAAAAGCATCTTTTTTGTAATGCACCAGTACCGTTGTCCGCGTGCATGAATGACTACGCTCCAGTTTCTGTCGAAATAGATTGCATTCTTGTAATATCTCATTGCGCTTTTTCTCGTAATATGTTCGAGTATTCTCGATGATTTCAATCTGTACTTGCACATTTGCTTACATGGCTTATCAACTGGAAGCTTCAATTGAATTTGGGAAAACTCATTTTATACTTCAATTGAGGACTGAAACAGTGATAGGAAAAGAAAAAAAAAATAGAATATAAAACTTTTATTTTAATTTTTTGTCGGGGGTAGTTTTTGCATAATTTTTCCTTCTTTTTACAAACATTCGACAAACAGTAAAATTATGCACACGTTATGCTTTTCAGATAAAACTAAATTGCTCAGGCTTTTTTTTTTTTTTTTTCCTTCCTTCTTGAATATAAGATTTCAAATAATCGCGAAAATTGTGGCGATTATTTGTGCATGAATCTTAGAATATCCCTGAGTATAGGCAGAGTTTTGCGAAAAAAATATGTTAGAATTAATTGCTCGAACATTCGTGCAAGAGTGTAGAATATGATGGTTATCAGAGGTCGTGTTCAGATTCTTTTCTTGAAAAAGATTATTCAATGCTTAGTTTTCTTTTCTTTAAAAATGTTTCGAAAGCATAATATCGTAAAGACTTATTTTTTCCCGAACGCAAACGAGAAAATATTAGTTCATAAATTCACTCCGCGTTTTGATGAATGTGTATTTACAAAACGATTATAAATATAAACCGAAGATGAAAGTGGGAAATTTAAAGTGGGATCCCAGGACTAAATGCTCACAAGCTACATTTTTAAAAAATTATGGCAGCTATTTTAAACCAAAAGCAGGAATTTTACTAAGCAATAGTGATTTTTTATTACATATTTTAAAGCTCTTTTTTATTATTATTTATGGATATTTCTTTTTGTAATTTTCTGATAAAACATCTTTTAAGCTCATGGTGTAAGAAAACAACAAACGAAATTAAAGCAAAATTTAAAAAAGTCTTAATCGCCAGTTGTTTCTTGTTAAAGCAGAAGTCAAGCCAAGTTTTTCTCCAACTCATTTTAACCTTCTTTCCTTAATAACTATTGAGACATTATTTTCTAGAAATAATTTCTGAAATTGTATCGTAACAAGAATGATAGATCACGCTAAATGAATCGATTATATAACACATTCCAACTCAAATATCTTTTTTTTTTTCAGACAAATTATACCATTTTTTCAGACAATGTATAAATATCTTGAGATATACCGCCACCAAACTTGGCGCTACTTTGTACATAACGTAAAAAAAATAAAACTCGGCTGTTCGAGCCTCGTCAGGGGGAGACCCCCCCAGAATTCCCCTAATTTATTAGTTTCATTATTGCCATATTAAAACGATATTAATTTGCTATGTCATTTTATCTCTCATCTTTCGTGTATTTCACTTTAACCCTAAGTTGAAATTTTTATGATTGTAACCTATTTATAGAAAAATGCATATGATGCATGTTCTACAGCTTACGAACCATTGTAACAATATATTAAAGCTGTCGTGAACTAAAAGTATTTAAATATATGTAAAAAATACATGTTTTGCATATTCTACAGCTTACGAAATATTCCAACAATAGATTAAATCTGTTGTGAACTAATAGTATTTAAATATATGTAAAATTATGTCGCTTTTTTGGGACACATTTTTCGGACAATTTTCAATAAAGGAGGTGAGAGATAAAATGACATAGTCATTAAAACCTATATTAATACTAGTGCAATTTTGCGAGACCCCGTAACATTAAATGTTATTCCAATCCTTTAAATGAAGGGAAAGTTGTTGGAAACGTCTATGTGTTTATTATATTATGCTTGGCATAGATTGATGTTTCTAAACTTTCATAGACTGTAATGCGGTATCATGCATATTAATGGAATCGAACGGTTATTGGAGGGGGGGGGGAGAAGAATCAGTTTATTAGGAAAATTAAGACATTTCAGTCATACAGTATTGAGTTTGCCCTTCATTTGGTTCATAATTCTACTAGTTGTGGCATTGAGCCACACTAAGCTTTTAGGGCATTGCAATCAAAATATATATGGAAACTAAGCTTTCACAATCTTTGAAAATTTGTACAGCCCTATAGCATATTTGAATCAGTGAACAAATGAAACTATTTTTCTCGTTGAAATTCATTTTTGAGAGTTTTTGCTTACAGGTACCATAGATTCTCTTTGGAATTTAGGTCCGTGAATTTTCTGGTCTATCTAAAACAGCCCTTTCTTTACAAAGCATTCCTTCACTTTTATTTTTTTTTCTATTTTTATTTTTATTATTTTTTTATTATGGTAAGGATACAAATCCTGATTAAATATCGCATATTTGGACGGAAACCTCACATTTAACTCAAGTTTTTATTTTCTATCATTATCTACTCGCACTGATCGCTTTTCATCACGCTTTCGACAGGGATGAGTGGCTCTACCCCTTCAAATGGAGAACCAAATTTCTTCTTGTGGTATTTACTTAAAATTAGAAAATCCAAAACTTTATCCTTGGTTCTATCAATACACAAGGTATTTCTCATTGTTATTGATTCATCTTTCAATGATTTTTCAAAAGAACTATGAATGTTACACGGACCGTAGCATAATTTTCAATGAAGACCATTATTTCTTAAACCACAATTACGACAGTAAATTTGATAGGGTCTATTAGTATGTTTTGTTTGATATTGATGAAGGTATCTAAAATATATTTTAAACAATGACAGCCCATAGAGCGTACTGTATTGGAATTGTTTTGGGTGCACCTGTAAAAGAACAATAAATTCTACATTCACCCTTTTGAATAGCGTACATTTTAAATTACATAGAAAAAAACATAAATTAATTTCTTATTAATCGATAAACATTTGCAGCAGTTAAAGAACAAACATACCGAAAACACTGTTCAAGAACTTTGTTAGAAAATGTTAAATAGCGAAACACGTGGGGGGGAGCTGTTATTGAGAAATACAGTTACTGTGCAAATGTATTACGTTTTAACTTTAATAGTTCTTATTATTAATGTCTTTAACTTAATAGTTCTTATTATTAAAATCTATGCTTTGTTAACCCCTTCCAGACGAAGCCTCTGTCTCACACGGGGACTATTTCCACTATGCTTCGTTCCCCGCTCTGGTACGCATGGACTGGCGCATTAACCAACTTCTATACAAAATAACGTAAACTTCTAAGCCCCATATAAGTTTCAACTTATGCTTGGAACATTCGATAGAGCCATTATCCAAACAGGATGTGTTACAAATGACATTTATAGTCAATTTTTCCTGATTGTACTGTTAACCTCTGCGTTCCGCGTTTTGAAGACTTTCACAAGCAAAGAAAATTATTGAAGCTTATTAAATATTTCTGAAAACGTGATTTCTATTAATATTATGTGTAGTTACTTATGAAATTTTTTTTTAAATCTTTAATTTACTGCACTTGCACACTGCAGATACACTGCACTTGCATTACTGTTTTTAATTTAAAAGCAGCGTAATTTTAGAATAAAGAATATTCGATATTTTTAAATATCATTAACTTTTAAGGGGGGGGTGTCTTTTCCAAAAATTCGAATGTACTAGTGGGATTAACATTCACACAGTTGTATCAGTTCAACCTCAGCGATCATCCAAATAACCATATGCTACGTCACAAAGTAAACTTAAAATATTCAGTCCCACACTTAAAATATTCAGTTGGCAAAATCGCTATTCCGGACCTCCAAAACTTCTCATTCTAGTAAAATTGTTTTTAATTGGCACTTTTCCTAACTTTTGTCTCTTTGATGTCCTACTTCCAGTGCATACAAACAGAGTGAGAAATTTCTTTATTATTCACATCAGTCAAAAGAAAAAAGTGGGAATGAATAATAAAACACTCGTCACTGGGTGGCCATAATATATACAAAGGGGGGAGTCAGAGAATCAGCTCTCTGAAATTACCACCACATACGTCCCGTGACACCTCTGTCCCGGAATTTTTCCGAAAACAAATAATCATCTCACATGTCCATAGTAATCTAATTAAAGTCTTATGTGCACATGTCTATGGGAGAAATACTGAGTATTGGAGCGAGAATGTTCCAGTCTCAGAGGCCACAACTGGCCTGAGGCTGTCGCTACCTTTTGGTCTAGCGTGGTCTTTTCTGGGAAATAGATCTATTTTCTTTGCTTCTTTGAAATGCATGGGAAAAAGAAATTCGCTTGTACAATAGAAAATAATGTGTCCCCTATTCCGGTTAGCTGGACAGCAACCGAGCCAAAGTCAAACATATACTTGGAGGAGCCTTAGCATGCTGCGGTGGCAGAGTGTCGGGCAAATTTCCTGCCTTGCCGTCGATTGTGAAAGCCACAGCAGAATTAACGAGTGGTGACGTTGGTCAGGATCTGCAGGGACAACTCAATCGTGCTCGTGCTGCCTTTGTTCATGGGCACGAGCGTATATAAGCAAGTGCTGCTGCGACAGCACTTCCTCTTTCAACAAGATGTATTTTAACGTTTCACTTGGTTTTAATTAACAATGTTTTAACTTCGCAATGTTCACTTTTAAACCTGTTATTAGTTAATAAAGTTTCCTAGTTTTAACAATGAATGTGTACTCATTTTAAAGTCCCTGCTCTAAGTTATCTGATCCTGAATCAAGTATAGACGGCGTGCTGGTTGGACGATAAGTAAAACGAAAGCACCCGTAGTGGTCACCCGTCGTTTCTACAAAGTTTCTACAAGTTCCTGAAAAGTGCCGAAGTAGCTGTACGTCTGTGTTCATCGGATGAAAGAAATGGAGACTCCCAGTCGTGCATTTTGAAGCAACTTAGACTGGCAAAAACTATGGAGTGCCACGTGCTGAAATCTATCAAGGCAAATTTCTGCCGATGTTCTGGAGGTCTGATTTCTGCGTGCTACCGGGACTGTCATCTTTTAGTAAAGGTTCTGCCTGCTGTTTGATCAAGTTTGCAAGGTGAGCAGAATTTCAAAATTTTCCTGCTATGCCAGGCGACGGGGAACAGGCGGTGGCTGAAACACATAAGGTTGGCTTGAAACTACCTCCCTTTTGGGAAAAACACACAGAATTATGGTTCGCAAACATTGAGGCACAGTTTGTGGTTTCGGGTATTACACAAGATAATACCAGGTATTACTCAATTATTTCTGCATTAAATTCAGAGGTGCTGTCATATGTTAGCGACATAGTTTTACAACCACCGGCGGGTGAGAACTACGAAACACTAAAAAAAGGTTGATTGCGGACTTTTCAGACTCGGAACAACGTAAACTAAAAAAGTTACTTTCAGAGATAGTTTTGGGGGACGATAAGCTGTCTCAGTTACTCCGGCGAATGAGACAGTTGGGAGGCACAGGTTTTGACGAAAAATGCCTTAAAACTCTGTGGTTACAACGTCTACCATTACAAATGCAGACAATTTTGTCTATCTCTGACGATACTTTGGAGAAATTAGCCATAATGGCGGACAAAATCCATGAAACCACTGTAGGCACTGTCGGCTTACTGCAAACTGATAAAGTAACTCTTTCCCCTGAAATCAGTCAGCTACAAACCCAAATCTCAGAATTAACCAAGAAAGTCGAACGTCTTTCGCGCCCCCGCCACAGATACAGTTCTCAGTATCGGAGCCCTTCCCGTAGACAACACTCAAACAGCCGACAGAAAATCCATGATAGGTGTTGGTATCCCTTTAAGTTCGGCAGTGCGGTTAAACGTTGCAAATCCCCTTGTTTATTTAAAAAATCGGGAAACGAGCAGTGAGATCGCATTACCTGGCGCAATGTGATTTCAAAGTCAGCAACAAAGCCGCCTCTTTGTGTTCGACCCTATGACAAACTTAACATACCTAGTTGACAGTGGTAGTGATGTTTGTGTCATGCCACGATCGAGTTTTTCGTCGTTGAGAAATGCCACTAACAATATTACCTTGTATTCGGCTAGTGGATCTCCGATCAAAACGTACGGGGTCAAATTGCTCACTTTAAGTTTGAACTTTCGCAGAAAGTTTTCATGGCACTTTGTAATTGCCGATGTAACCAAACCAATCATAGGTGCTGATTTTCTTAAGCACTTTGGCTTGCTGATAGATTTAAAACATTCTCTTCTTCGTGATAGCCTCACCAACTTGACTACTACAGGTAAACCCGTGAATGATAAATCTCGTGTAACTTTAATTGCTAGTAACACCTCATACAAAGAAATTTTAGAAAAGTACAATGAGGTGATTCGCCCATACCCTTCCAAGAGGGTTATTAAACATAATACAGTTCACCGAATTATTACAAACGGGCAACCTGTTTTTGCTAGGCCGCGAAGTTTACACCCTTTAAAATTAAAAATCACTAAAAAAAGACTTCGAATACATGTTGGAACAGGGTATATGCAGACCTAGTACGTCAAACTGGTCTTGCCCACTACATTTAGTACCCAAAGCATCAGGTACAGATTTCCGCCCAACAGGAGATTATAGAGCTCTTAATAGAATCACTGTACCAGACAGGTACCCGCTGCCACATATTCAAGATTTCTCAAGTCAGCTACATAATAAAACAATTTTTTCAAAAATCGACTTAGTGAGGGCCTATCATCAAGTTCCCGTCCACCCGGACGACGTACACAAAACAGCAATCACTACACCCTTCGAGATGTATGAATTTTTATTTACCCCTTTCGGTTTGGCTAATGCGGCACAAACTTTCCAGAGGTTTATAGACGAGGTCTTGCGAGGTCTCGATTTCACATTCGCATATTTAGACGGTATGCTAATAGCAAGCAGTTCCGAGGCGGAACACAAACTGCACCTTGAAAAGGTATTTGAGCGCTTAACAAACTACGGAATTCGTATAAATTTAGATAAGTGCGTTTTCGGAGTTCCTGAACTTCCTTTTCTCGGATATCTGGTGAATAAAAGTGGTATTAGACCCCTTCCTGACAAAGTCAAACCTATTCTGGATTGTCCGTTGCCGCAAACTGTAAAGCAACTCCAACGTTTATTGGGTTTACTTAATTATTATAGGCGTAGTGTAAAGCAGGCCGCACACATGCGGGCTCCGCTATATGAAATGCTTAAAGGTGTTAAAAACAAAAAATCCACCGCACTTGAGTGGAACGAGACACAAATAGCAGCATTCGAGCACTGCAAACAACAGTTGGCTAATGCAGGGCTGCTGGCACATCCCGACCCCGAGGCCCAATTACTGCTTTTTTGTGACGCAAGCGACGTAGCAGTGGGCGCAACCCAGTACAAAAAAGGATCAAATGCTCTTGAATGCGAGCCCCTTGCATTCTTCTCAGAAAAACTCTCCCCAGCTCAACAAAAATGGTCCACTTTTGATCGGGAGCTTTATGCGATCCACTCTGCCATAAAACATTTTAAACACATGTTAGAAGGTCGCCATTTTGTGATTTTCACAGATCACAGGCCTCTAACATTTGCACTTAGACAGAAACCAGACAAATGCACGCCCCGTCAATTGAGACATTTAGACCTAATTGGACAGTTTAGTACTGATATACAGTACATAAAGGGGTTAGAGAACACTCCCGCTGATATGCTGTCTAGAATCGAGGTGATCCAAATGCCTAGCGTTTTGGACTATGCTGAAATTGCACGTGCACAGGAAACTGATACTGAATTACGAAACTTGCTAAATTCAGAGACTGGGTTAAATCTAAAATAAATTACCCTACCAGACTCTGATATTCAGTTAATGTGCGATGTATCGGGCAAAACTGCGCGCCCTTACATCCCTTCTCAATTCAGGCAAACTGCTTTTGAGATGCTTCACAACCTGGCACACCCTGGCGTCAGAGCATCCATTAAATTAGTAACAGCACGATTTGTCTGGAATTCCATTAAAGCGGATGTAACACGGTGGACGCGAGCTTGTATACCCTATCAAAGAGCTAAAATCCACAAACACATTACTAGCCCCGCGGGTAAAATCGAAGTACCCGACAGGAAATTTGACCATGTGCACATCGATCTGGTCGGCCCACTTCCGCCTTCACGTGGTTACACATATTGTGTAACAATGATTGATAGGTACACTCGTTGAGTTGAAGCTTGTCCAGTTTCCGATATTTCAGCTGAGACAGTGGTTAGGAATTTTTACACACACTGGATTGCTCGTTTCGGTGTACCCAGTAGAGTTACTTCCGATCAGGGAAGACAGTTTGCGTCCCGCCTATTTCACTCATTTACACAATTATTGGGTGCAAAACACATCCATACCACCGCCTATCACCCCCAGTCTAATGGTCTTGTGGAAAACTGGCATAGGACCTGGAAAGTTTCTCTTAAAGCCCATCTTACAGATCCTAGATTTGCCGATCGTTGGACGGATGTCCTTCCTACAGCTTTGCTCGGACTGCGTGCTGCATTCCGAGAGTTGATCAAGGCTTCTACTGCGGAACTGGTGTATGGCGTTCCCTTACGGTTGCCAGGGGAATTTTTCACACCCACCAGAGTCGACATCAACGCTGCAGACTTCGTCCGTCAGCTGAAAGAGATTATGAGCGCCATTTCTCCTTCTAAGACAAGCAACCATGGTACTCGAAGTAGAACTTTCATTCCGCAAGATTTGGATAACTGCACTCATGTTTTCGTGCGACATGATGTTGTGCAACCTCCACTGAAGCCACCGTATGATGGACCGTACCCGATATTGGACAGGTCAGAAAAGGTTTTCACTGTCCGAAAAGGTAACAAGGACATTTTCGTCTCTATCGACAGGTTGAAACAGGCGTACATTGTGCAAGAACAGCAGCCACCGTTGCTCAGCAGCAAGCAGTCTAAGCTGAAACAGGAATCAAGCACAAAAGCTTCGCCTCTCCCAGCAACACCTGTAAGACTTTCCCGATCAGGCCTCAGAGTTCATTTCAGGTACACCAAGTAGACCTGAAGCAGTAACGTTCCCACTTGGAAGGGGGTACTGCGGTGGCAGAGTGTCGGGCAAATTTCCTGCCTTGCCGCCGATTGTGAAAGCCACAGCAGAATTAACGAGTGGTGACGTTGGTCAGGATCTGCAGGGACAACTCAACCGTGCTCGTGCTGCCTTTGTTCATGGGCACGAGCGTATATAAGCAAGTGCTGCTGCGACAGCACTTCCTCATACGGCGATTATTTGCAGAGCTCACCACCCCACAGTACTCTCAAGATGCATTCAAGCACATATTGACGCTCTCGAAACCTGGCTCGATACCTGGAAAATTAAACTAAACTCCGACAAATGCCAAGCAATACACTTCTCAAGAAAACATAACCCTCCCCGCATATACGTAAACAACAATGTCGTCCCATGGAGTAACACTGCCACTTATCTGGGAATTACATTGGACAGGTCACTCACATGGAAACCACACATTACTAAAATTAGAAACCGCATGGCGGCTGCCGCCAAAAAGATTGCTCCTATACTTTATTCTAAAAAACTCAGCAAGCAAAACAAAACGCTAATTTACAAAACAATGATCAGGCCTATCGCTACTTATGCAGCCCCCGTATGGGCTTTTGCAGCTAAATCGCACATGAAATCCCTGCAAGCTAAACAAAGTGCAATACTTAGAAAAATCCGTAAAGGAAACCACTTCCTAAGAAACACTAAGATTCAAAATGACCTGGCCGTTGAGCCGATTAAGCACACAATCCACAGACTTGCCGTAAACTTTTACGATAATATATCCAGTATCAATAACGACATTCTTGCCGAATTTCCGGATTAGGACTTTCGTGATCCATCTAACAGCAAAAGACCGAAGGCGGTCCTCGCCAAATGCTCTCCATATCGTGACATATTTGATCCTCCACAATAACGTACTTCACACTGCGGCTTTAAAAAAAAAAAAAAAAAAAAAAAAATATTATTAAATAAAAAACCCTTTCCCTACTAACATCCTTCTGGCCGGGCTGTTCATGCAGATCACTTCTTACTGTACTTTACTGATATTCATCTCAACCCGTCCTGTTTGGGGACTCATTACAAGACTGAAAATACCCGACTGAAAAGATCATACATACTGGAGTTAAAGGCCTAGTGCCCAGGGCACTCCTACAAGAACCTATCATCAGTCAGTCAGTCAGCACTTCCTCTTTCAACAAGATGTATTTTAACGTTTCACTTGGTTTTAATTAACAATGTTTTAACTTCGCGATGTTCACTTTTATACCTGTTCTTAGTTAATAAAGTTTCCTAGTTTTAACAATGAATATGTACTCATTTTAAAGTCCCTGCTCTAAGTTATCTGATCCTGAATCAAGTATAGACGGCGTGCTGGTTGGAAGATAAGTAAAACGCCAGCCCTCGTAATACCTTGGAATCTGTATCCTAGCATACCTTGATTAAAAGAAAACCATCTCTAGCTTATAAGATATAATTAATACATCATAGTAAAAATAAATTTCAAAAAATCACTAGCATTTAACAAAATGAACTAAAAGTTTGCTGCAGTGTGCATTTAAGAATGAAGACTAAAACCAGTTCTAAACAAAAACATGAAATTAGTTGTAAACAAAACAAAATGGCAAAAAAGTGCAGTGCACCAAATGTGATAAGTAGTTGTTTTGATAATGACTAAAAAAAGACGTGAAATAACTGTCATGGAAAGAGAATTTCCATACAAACTGTTGGAGTTCCGTCAAATCCATTCTCCAAGAAAAAGATCATCCCAGATCTGGTAACTATATATTTAGATTACATTTGTACTACTTTTATCATGATTTATTTTCATATCATTCATTTAGAAATTACCCCAATTTTGTAAGTTAATTTGATTTTAGAAGTTACAAGCGATAAATTGCTAGAATATACAGGGTGTCCACTGCTAACGCTGTCCAATGACTATTTCCTAAACAGTTAGTCAGAGATACATACTTCCAATTGCAAAAATGCTTTAAATTGTACAATCTATTATATCAGAAACAATTGAAGTTAATAAATAAATTCCTACAAAATTTACGAAATTTAAATTTTCATACGGTCCTCCGGTCCTATCAGTTATATTTAGAACAATTTTCTTTATACAATTTCATGCACAATAAAAAAAATTCGTCTTTATACGACCAAAATTCACCGAGTTATGAGGCAACAAATATTGACTTAAGTCACTTTTCCACGTTCAAAAATGTCCCGTTACGGTGAACCGTTAGGGAACTGTATAAATATTGAAATTTTAAATTATAGGTTTTAATTTAATTTTCTGGCATAATGCGGAGAAAAAAGAAAAAGTAATTTTAGAATACCAATCTATAAGCAGAAGGTTATAGAGGCTCTAGAAAAATTTATCAGGGGTCTTTCGAAATTCTTTTCCCTAAATGAAGTAACAGAATTTTAGTAAATTGTGTAAATAAAAAAAACGTTTTGTCGAAAAAAATGAGAAATTTATTAAAAAGATAGAACATCTAAATTTTTGAGTGTATTTGAATAAATTGAAATGAAATATCGTGTTTCAGGTAAAATGGTTGGCAGACGATAATTGCTTGAGATTCAGTTTTCCTGCTGATATGGCAACAGGCGATAAACATTAAATTTTAATATTTTACAGGAGTTGAAAAACTGTTGTTTAAGTTACTTTGTTAGTGTTTGTCTAAAGTTCATGATATTTGAATTCGTAGCTTATTGAGTATAAAAAAACGAAAGATGATGTTTAATACTAATGAATACACTGAAATGGTGTTACTTTACGGAGAATTTCATCGGAATAAGCGAGAGGCTGCGAAGCAGTATGCTATAAAATTTCCGAATGACAATCACCCATCTGCTAGTACAATATCAAACGTAGTGACGCGTTTAAGAGAAACCGGTAGTGTTCTAAATTGCAAAAGAGCAAGAAGCATCATGGATTTAACAAAATAGCACGTACATGTGGGAGATGTCCTAGGATATGTTCTCGCACATCCCACAGTCTAGTGTAAGTAGCATTTGCGAAGTATGTGGTTATTCTAAATCGCAAAGTATGGAATATTTTAAGTACATATGGTGCATATCCATATCGCCCCGCTTTGGTACAAAATTTATTGCCTGGAGACAAAGAACGTAGATTTGATATCTGCAATTTCATTTTGAATAAGCAAAATGATAAGTGTCGTTCGTTAGTGACATTATATTTACCGATGAGTGTTAATTTACAAGACAGAGCGTTATAAATAGACAAAATTGTCACTATTGGTCTCGGCAAATCCCGCATATAATTCGCCCAAACAGACATCAAGTGCGTTGATCGATAAATGTTCGGCGCTGCATATGGAAAGAGACCTTAAGTGGGCCATTTTTTTTTTCGATGGTGCTTTGACATCCGAAAGATATGCACAGATTTTAGAGGACTCAGTGACTGACTAGACGAGTGTGTTTCACTACGAGATCTGTCACAAATGTGACCATCATGATGATGCTCCAGCACATAAATCCCTAAAGCCTCGTACTGTTCTAACAGAATCATTTGGAAATAATATAATTGGGTACGGTGGTCCTGTTGAGCGGACTCCAAGATCACCAGACTTGAATCCCTTAGATTACTTTCCCTGGGGTTTCTTGAAAAATAAAGTATATGAAAAAGAATCAACAAAATATGGAATATTTTAATCAGACCATTATTAAATTTTATTAGTCCATCAGACTACTAAATCGTATATGTGTAGCATGCAGATGTGTAACACCGAGTATGCTACGCAAAGTACAGGAAGAGTTTTTGACAGGGGTGCATGTTTGCAATGCAGCCGAAGGAAGCTACTTTGAGCAAATGTTACGCTAATAGAATTTGTAATATTATTTTGAGTTTCTAAAATTGCATATAGTCGTATTTTAAAATGTTTGATATTCTGATTTAATGTTTATTGAAAAGTTAAATGCCCTTGTTTTTTTTTATTTTATGTTATTTAACACAAGTTCATTTTAAAAAAACTCTTAAAAAAGTTCTATTTTCAGTATAGGCTATTTTTTTATTTTAATTTATTGGATACACATAGTTAAACGTTAATCTCCTTTATTGCAATCTACTATCATAAAATAGTTAATGCAAGATAGACTAATATTATTAATCGATTGATTAATCCATATTAATCGATTATTAATCGATAATTAATTGATTAATGATATTGCTAATCAATATTACAAGGCTCAAAACCATGCACATTAATTTTTTTGAAATTCATTTTGTATACAACCCCTATTTCGCAGCTTGAAAAGTGCTCTAAATTTAAGCAGCTGTAACTCAGCGAATTTTGGTCGTAGAAGGACGATTTTTTTTATTGTGCATGAAATTGCATAAAGAAAATTTTTCTAAATATAACTGATAGGACTGGGGGACCGTATAAAAATTTAAATTTCGTAGTTTTTATAGGATTTGATTTATTGACTTCGATTGTTTCTCATATAATATATTATACAATTTAAAGCATTTTTGCAATTGGAACTATGTGTCTCTGACTAACGGTTCAGGAAATAGCCATTGGACAGCGTTAGCACTGGACACCCTGTAGATCACACAGGTCAATTAAAATAGGAAGACATTTCAGAGCAAATACTGGGGTCGCGACCTTAAGAGCTTCAAAATCAATATGCTTAGTTTGACATTTTCTCTTAAATTACAGGGAAAATTAACTTTTCGATCTAGAATTGCTGTTCTTATACCAGTTTTTTCTTTTCCTTTAAGCCTCACATTTTTTTAAGCTTTTATTTTTTAACACTTTCAAAAGGAGTTGAAATGATGCTTTGAGTTTGTCTGTCTGCCCGTGCTCTAACTACCGTAAATAAGCATCGATCGAATTTTTATATGATAATGAAAAATACCATGTATCCTATTGAAAAGGATGTATGTACCATTTATAGTTCTTTTACAGGAGCTCACAAAATAATTCCGATGCATTGCAGCCTATGGACAGAGAATGTTTAGAGTACATTTTAGAAACATTCATCCATTTCAAGCAAAACAAAATTGGTATTTATTATTGAGGTTTATGAGAACATTCTGCCCATCGGCATGGGTGGAAGTAACGTTGATACCTATACAGGGCTAACAAAATAGCACTCATAGATTAGTCTTTAAGAGCAGTACTTAAAACAATATTTTAGTTGTTTTTTTTTTTTTACTTTAACCTGTTCACTACCGACGTTGCTAAGACGCAATGGCAGAAACTCATCCCTCCTGTGTAAATCGTTGCAACCCAGCATGGGTCTTTGAATGCCCTGGCATAGCCAGCCATGCGCTTGTGCAAGACTGTAGCCAGAGCAGAAACATTCTGAGACTCCCTCAGAAACATTCAATACCTCCCTCAGTACAACTTACATAGGTATTTATGCTATTCTATGTTATGGGCGCGTTCTGTTCCCCGGAAAACTGTCCAGTATAGGGAGGGCTCGAACTTGGGATCTGAATCGGCAAATCTATTTCTTCAGTCGGTAATTTACCTCTTTTCACCCTTCCAAGATTTTCTTCTAGGATCGGTCCTGCCTCTTTAGTCTATATACCAAATCTAGTTACCATCCGTTCACCTGTTTTAGCTGTAAAACATTTTTTATAAAGTAAGTTTAACTATGCCCACCCTGTACGTTAGCATTTTCGTTGCTTTACAGAAAAGTGTACCATCAACAAAAGAGCCCAGACTTTTGAGACGCACACATGTAAAACATTTGCATGCTTGCCTATCGATCGTAAATGCACATGTATTCAATCTTCATCTAACTACGGCAGTCTAAATCCTTATTTCATCCTTCTTCTTTCACACAGGCATTAGTTGAGCATATTGGGCAATTCTTCAAAACAAGTCTTGCCTTCTATGCATTTTTAAATCCTCTTGATACATTTATCTTATTCTGAATTTTCTCTTTCAAAAACAAGAATCACACTTGGCTTATGCGAGCTAGATTTAAATGCAAATGCCTTATACGCGACTTCTGAACTCAGATGAAGAGCGTAATCCGCTTGGTGTTCCATGCATAGGAAAGGGTACTCAGAGCACTGTAATATTTGATTATGCTTAAAGTGTATTTTCTTCTTGGTACTGTAAAAAGGATTACAAGTGATAACCTGCCATTACCTTGTAAGATCAAGTTAAAAGCCGCCTTAATGCTTTCCGTATAAATATAAAAAAACAAGTATTATAAAAAAAAAAATAAGTAAAATCCTTCTTAGGTCAACAAAGAAAAGTTTTATTTCAGTAGTTTTTTATTAAATATAATTAATTAATTAATTATATTTAAGACTAAATTAAAAGACATTAATTAGTTAGTTAATTAATTAATGCGGAGCCGTTTGTGAATCAAGGGTCGATACCATTAATCCAGTTTGTTTAATTTATTGTTTTCATTCATTTTCAGTCCCACGTAACAGGATCTAAAATTAATTAATTGAATTTAATTAATGAATTAATATTTGAAAAACTGTATTAACATCAAGTGTCATCCACTATAAGTTTAAAAAAATATATTTGAACTTGAGTGAGTGAATAAAAAGTACTTTATTAATGATTGAAAACATGAACAAGGTATATAAATATTGGGAGAGTGTGAACTAATAGTAGGAATTGAAAAAAAAAATGTATGCTCACGAGTCTAGAGGTAAGAATTTTTATTTTGCTTTCCAAATTTAGAATAATAAATTAAAAGAACGAGTACAATTGGTAACCCATAAATAGTAACGGAATCAATAAATTCTAAATCTGTCTTTTCCTCTAAATAATTTGGTTCTTGTATATTGTACCGTGTATTGTACCGTCGATCATTTTCTGTAATTTTTTCTTTAAAATCTCCTAAGCAGGTTTAACATCAATGCATTTTATGTTGTCAGATGTGATTGGGAAAAGTTTCAGAAGTTAAGTTTGTTCAGGAATTTCAGATCGGGGACGTATTTTAAGATCTTAACTTTTTAAGTGTCAATGATACAAAAACTGGCAAGAACTGCCAAAAATATTTTATAAGATTTGAAAAATTTTAACAATGTTATTATATGATAATTTGTGCAAACCTTCACAGAAGAAAGTTTGATTACTCATGCAAATGATGCATCTAATGTAAATAGTTCTTTTACAGAAGTGCGCAAAAGAACTTCAATGCATCGCAGTTTGTGATTAGCCATCCCTTAAATCGCGTTTTAAAGGAGTTAAAATCTGCTTGAAGCAAAATAATTTTTTTATGTGTAACTGAGGTTTACAATAACGTGCTTTTATTGAAAACGTGGATTCAGATTTACAGATCTTTAAAAGGGGCAAACAAAATAATTGTCATAAAATAGGCTCTAAAGGCATTTTAAAAAAACTGTGTTAGAAGTGGCTCAAATCGATCGCGATGTCTTAACTTAAAGCTCGATTAGACAGCATGCTAAATAGAGCACCTTCATAGTTACAGTTATCATTATTATTGTTTTCAGGATATGCACTTAACTTTGATTTCTTGGATAGAAACATGCGAACTCTGTCTTCCCATAAATAGTAACGGAATCAATAAATTCTAAATCTGTCTTTTCCTGTAAATAATTAGGTTCTTGTGTATTATGTAGTCGGCCATTTTCTGTAATTGTTTTCTTTCGATCTGTTCAATTAAGCAAGAGTAATGTTCAACAATTATGAAATGTTTTTAACCTTTTACAAACCGAATTCAGATCCAGGCATATTTTAAATTAGTTTTTCGCAAATTTTGTCTTCTAATGCGTTATTTAAAGGATATTAGTCATTTAAATGGGGAAAAAAAAAATGAAACAGTTTTCACTGGGTTTCCAGTTGGCAGCATGAGTCATATCTGACTATACTTTAACATTGGTTTCAAAAACAGAGTATAGTGACGGATAGTTTAAATAATAAGTGAAAAATTAAGCATTAATGAGAGATTTATTTTTGAATTTAAGTAAAGATATGAATTAAGTTTGAAAAGGGAGGGGTGTGTATCAAGATAGCTCTCTATTTATGAAAATGGCTATTTTTGTGATTTTTTGTCCAGTTTCCCACTAATGATAGAAATGCAACTTCTATTTCAATGCATAAAGTCATCTTTAACTATATCTGCTAATTTTTTCATGCCAATATTGATAAAATTTCATTTTTTAATAAATTTTTTATTTGATAACAATTCGGAACATTGGCTTGTAAAAGTCTAATAGCTTAAACAGTGGCCTGTAAAGCTTATCTAGAATTGGTGTTAATAACACCAATTCTAGATAAGCGTTTACTTATTTAATACATCATCATTCTCACTTGTCACTGGAGTACGTCAGTGACAAAGAGTCGATTACGATGCATTTTTAAGATGAAAAGTAGGTTTTATATACATGAAAGTTGGCCTCTTCTGCTTCTGTCTTGTTTGTTTAATTTATTTCTTCCCTGTTTGTTTTCAGCTAAGGGGGCTTTCAAAGACACTCGCTTGCCGCCTCCACCTTTGCAACAAATAGAAAATTCAACTATTCATCATTATACACCAGGGTAAGAGCAAATAAAACTGCGCTTAGAAAGAAATTAAAATCGCAGAGTTCGCTACGATTTATCTGTCGCGTTTTCTACTCCTAAGCATAAAAATTTTGTATCCAATGTCAGTGTAATACTTTCTGTCATTATTATTAAAAAGACGTTTAAATCTTTCTTTCCTTGTCCTATGAATTAATGAATAGTGTAAGAAGTAAATAAATACGTAATTCCTGTACTCTGAGTTTTGCATGAATAAATAATGCTCTTACTTGAGCAAAAATGTTCAAGGAATTAAAATTTAATATCTCATCACACCATACCATTTCAAAAACTTCTGCGTTCTCGTAAAAGAAGCATTAACACCGAAAAACGTCATTTAGCTCGGGTAAATTGGAAGTCATGCAGGTTAAATTAAGAACTTTGAAAAAAGTTCTCAAAATCTGCACTTTAATGGAGAAAAGCTCTGCATGATTCATTTCAGAAGACGTGATAGATGCCGAAAATTACCTTTTTTCCTCTAGAATACTCTGCTGTCACGCCTCTTTACTTTATTTAGGTTAGGTTTGGTTTGGAAACACTATCCCTGTGAATATTTCAGAGAACTTGTAATAAATCATCAGCCAAACTGATTGCTAGAGATGCATGTGTCACAAATTTTGTTTCGAACAAAAAAGAAGTCTCAAATTCAAATGTGCTATGCTAATAAAGTTATTTCAGCATCATTCATCAACGTAATTTGAAAATGTTATCTGTTGAAATCTAGAACTTTATAGCATAACATAGAGGAGTACAGAAGACTAGTAAGAGTTCGTTCGTGGTGAAATTTGCAAACTTTTACCTCACTTTTGAATTGTTTTTCAGTTTTCATTTCAATTATATTCAAGGTTTTTCACATTTTTTTTTTTATTTTCACACTTTGATCTGAGGAATAAGAAGTATACACATTGATACTAAGTTTGTTAGCTTTGTTTCGAGTAAATCTAATAAAATTTTCTGGATCTAAGTATATACACTTTTTGTTTCTTCGTAAATCATTGTCAATGTGCACTTTTTTTTCCCCTTTCTTACATACTATAGTTTTTCTAAATGGTTATACTTTTATTGTATAAAAGGGTCTTACATCGCGATTTTCCTTTAAATACTAATATAAGAAATTGTTTTAGTCCCTTTATATCATGTCTCCCAGCCCCTCCCCCCCCCCTCCCACACACACACACACACACAAAAGAACGAAAAAAACTTTAAAAAAACTTTGCCATTTAAAGAAAAAAAGTATGGAAAGTGGTGTTAAGTAGAGATTTCATAGATTATTTTTTAAAATGCATACGCAATTAAAATTTTAAGCTGGTTTAAGAAATTCTATATCATTATGTATCAAGTATTAAAAAGCATTCTTTTATAGATCTCAAAACTTTGAAGAAAATTGAATAATACTTACATTAATTAAATAAATATTGATAAATATGTATGTGTTTGTGTGTATGTATTAAAACTCTGTGGCGCAAAAGCCCAATTGGGGTGAAGACCTGTGATGTCCATCCACTCTTTCGTTACCGTGGGCTCCCTGGTGCGGAAGCATATGCCCCACCCAGATGGTCAGCCAGATGCCCCCAGTGTTTCGTCCACAAGGAAGCTTGTACCTCATTTTATTGATCCACTCAAGGAATGAAAGGTTGGCTCAACCTCCCCAGCCGGGAATCGAGCCCTGTGGCATGGCTGTGCAGTGCACTACTATTAATCCACTGGGCTTTATATGTTTATATGAGAATACGTAAAAATAATATCTCCATTTTTTTACACAGATTGATGGTAAGACTATGACAAAGTGAATCTGATTAAGAATTTTTAGAGCGATTTTAAAAATTTTTATGCGTATGAATGGGTAACACTTACATAAATTTTACATTTCCCACTGGGATGTCTGTGAAGATTAAGAAAATACTGGTTGAATTAGAATAACAGTCCTTTTATTTAACAGCACTTTAAAAACATATCCAAAATACATATTTATTGCATATATATTACAAAATTCTATTTCCAACCCTCGCACATTTTTCGAGCTAATATGTTTATGGCTAAGTAACTATTCATTCCGGGCAGTCCCACAGAAAGATACCCGGTAATTCGATAGCTTACTAACTAACCCCGAAATTGGGTGGTTCTGGGTAGCTCCCTACGATTTAATGATTTGATGTCCTAAAAAGACTTAATAATTCACATTTTATCATTTATCAAAACTTCGTTAAGCCACAGAGCTACTCTTTTACTTTCAAGTACTTGCGAAGAGAAACCTGCCTACCGCTCGATCGGGCTACGTACGATCTTGTTGTAAACTAACACCACATTTTACATCTTCATCAGAAGATGAAGACCTCTGAATACTGGCATCCTTCGAAAACTGCTGGTGCTGACGACCGCAGAAAAGGACTTCAGGTGGTAATACAGATTTAGCGCCCGCGTAACGGTGGTCCTTTGTGATTGTCGAAAATTGAGCTTGCAAACTTTTGGACGCCTTGGAACATTGGCATGGCTTAACCTTGATCACATTCTGTTTCTATTTGTAATAATAATGACTTAATTCTATGAGAGGCGTTACTTCGCAGCATTGATGAAAGCACACTGTATGGCAGCTTTGTGCTTACGCAAGGCTACATACAATATAGGTTCAAAAACCCGTTTTGGGAAGCAACAATGAACACAGAAAACATCTTCTTTGCAACGCCAAAATAGAGCACGTTTAACAGGATAGCTTGTCAATAAAACGAGTGAATAGGTTAAACAGGGGTTCCATGTGGAGGCTGAACACGAACTCTTCATTCATACGTACGCAAATGTTTGTACTTGAAATGGAAAAACAGTACATTCTTTTGTACGTTTCAAGACGTTCGGTGAAGAGGGCATTAAATTTTAAGTGAAAGCATCATTAATCCCGATGGTTCTCCTCCCTATCTTAGAGTTCGTGTTCTTAAGTCACGCAACATGAATTAAGTGTTCAAAAAAAGGAGCGAAAAAATCCGAACTTTTAATGAGAAGTAAACGCCATCTACGAACTATCCGCCGGGGTAAGTGGTTAATCCTATTTCCTCTTTTAACACACACAAAATATATCGTGACATACGCCAAAAATTATTACTCTTCTTAAAATGTAGGGGCATTCTTTTCGCAGCACCTCTCTCTTTCTCTTCTGTCGTGTGAAACTTCGTTTGCATACATTAAAGCAATGAATTTTCGAGTGTTCTTAAATACATGAAGAGCGATTATAGTGCGACAGATAATGTGATATGTCGTGTATACTTTAATAAAAAGCGAAAAAATAAAATCACTTTTTTTTTGGGGGGGGGGGGTGAATTTATAACAAATGTAGTGCTTTAAGCGAAGATCAATAAAAACAAAATGAGTACAAATTACCTGTTTCTTTTTTCATTTCTAAGAGATTAACTGGCACAAATTCGATTCACCTAAAATTTTTGATAATGCTAATATTTTTTTATTTTTTTTAAATGTGGCTGTATTACAAGACAACTAAACCTACATGTTATTAAAAGCAAAATAAACTTACGGCCTTATTCACCAAACATTTGGGCACGCGGATTAATCCTAACACGCGCGTTAAAGTCACCGATGTGTGTAGCATTCTTACCGATGACTTTCCGATGATATCTTACCGATACTCTTTGTTAAAACACACATAGCCCCTGGCGCTTAATTCGTGCAGGCCACGATTTTTCATCAGACTCTTAAAAGATGCCTGGGGAGATTTCCGAAAAAAATACATATGCTGCTAAATTGGTAGAACAGATAACAACAGAATTATACGTCGAAAACAAAACTTTAGCCAAGGTTCATCATATTATTCACGAATGAAATTTTAGTGCAAAATCTCAAATAAAATTAAAATATAATAACAAAACTTAAAAGAAACGCTCAAACAATTAAACTCGAGAATTTCACAAAAAAGGGAAATAATAATATTAACCGGCATTCCTTTTATTAAATCATGTGCATTTAATGACCATCAGTTTAAGGCGTAATAACCATCATTATCTGAGAACTTACTGCCCATTATGATGATAAATAAGATTAATACAAGTTGAAATAGCTGAGGAAAGATAAAACAATAAAGTATTTTTTATATTCAAAAGGGGGTTTTGTGTATGTGTGTGATCTGTAACAAGATTTAGCAGATCTGTAACATGAATTCTACATGAAGACATGCATTGTCGTGAATGATTTTTTTTCATTTGAAACACAATTTAAATTGACTAAATTTTCTGGATGAATATTTATTGTATTTTAATGTATTTTTGATTTCCCTTTTCCCTCACACCAAACTAAATTTATCAGTCGGTTATTCAATTCCTTAAAGTACTTTACAGACCGTTCCAAAGACGTCTAAAAAGAAGTTTATTCGAAGTGAAAAGTGAAAGTATTTACCGTTGAATTCTTAGAGGTGTTTAATTTATTTTTTTCTTTCCTTAAAAACTTTAAAACTGATTGAATTAAAAGACTCCAATATCGCACTTTTTAAAATAAATTACTTAACGGAGTCTTCATTCAAACCACAAATTTTGCAGTTTTTCGTTAAAGGGAACAAAAATTAGCAGGAGAGGTAATAAAAATGTTCGTAATGAAGCCCCAAGTGATTTTTTTACCGACAAATTCTTCTAACACATTCTTGTTAAAAGTGAAAAGAAAAAAAAAATGGAGAAACAAATTAAGCACAAAAAGCGAGTTTACCGTTTTTTTTTTTTTTTTTTTTTTTTTTTTCCTTTTACAATTGAAAAGTTGATTAAGTGTAAGTACATTATTTATGTCAGCATCACTATCGTTAGTGCAGTAATTAAGATAGTTTAAAAGCTAATGCATTAATTGACAGCAGCAAGACAAAACAATTTATGTAAACTTTAAAATAGATTTTAATGAGAGCTGATGTTTAAAGTTAGAAAATGCTATGAACGAAAGCGAAATCTGCAATAATTAAATTAGAGATTTTTATCTATAAAATGGTCACAAGCAATTACAAAATCAAATACATCGAACCCAAGTAACAGTTAGTTTTAACTCGTATCACTATACAGGGTTCCCAAACACATCGACCTAGGATTTTATTCCTTAATTATTGATCATAGATGTTTGCAATCAATTACAAAGTTACATAAAAAAAGGTGCAGAATTTTATGGTACCGATTATAATTTTCAGCAGATTAAATATAAATAGATACAAAACTTAAATTTTTATACTGCCCCATACAAAAAAAAAAAAAAAAATTCAATTTGTAAAATGCGCCCCACACTTCAGTAATGGACGAAATTTCAGCCTTTCATCCTAAAAAGGCAAAAGGCATCTTAATCGACTACTTTTTCGAAGAGAGAGGGTGCCCTTTTTTCCCTTAACGCCCATTAGATAAAAAATGAAAATAAAAAAGTATTGTTGTGTTAGAAAGTGTTTTATAATCGATGTGTATAGCATCGAAGCGATTAGCATGATTTATCTCTCTTGTCATCTTACTTTAAAAAGAGAAAGATACTTTCAGAATGAACAATCATTGTTCATCAACAAAAGGTGTTTAATTGCATGTATAAACAATGGAAATTTCATTACAAGGAATTGAATTACTTCAATCTATTTTAAATAAAATGATGAGAAAACAAATCACACATAATAGCAAATTTCTTAACACTTGTTAACTGAATGGCATTCTTTATTTTCCTATTTTAACCCTTCTGTTACATTATCTCCCTAGCTCTGAAAATCCCCAAATTTGTCTATGGAAGAATAATTTTATGTAACATGCTAAAAAAAATTAATTTTCAATTGTATCTTTTTCTTTAGTATATCCTGTATATATATATACAGGTTGTCCGAAATTAAACGACCTATTTTAAAATTGGCTACAGATGAAACTATTGTTGAGAAAATTAGGAAATTTTGTGTAGGACAAATTCCCATACCTTCATTATATCCTACACAAAATTTCATAATTTTCTAAACATTAGTTTCGTCTGTAGACAATTTTAAAATAGGGTCGTTTAATTTTGGACAACCTTTATACTGGGGAGACTAGATATTTAAATTGCTCAGTGGAAGAAAACAAAATTGGCATTTTCCCTGGACTAAATCCTTCACCAGGGCTCGCACGTACTCTCGTTTTACGCGTAAATCGATATTTTCTGGGAAAAAATGACTCATTTTTTGAAACTGTGAGTCAACATTAGACTCTCAAAATTTCGGTCCGTTTGTATTAATACAAAATTCATGAAAATTATCGTTTCACATTTTAACGCTCATCATCGGGTTTACCGTTCATCATTTCACAAAGATAACGCTCGCAAGTTGTACAGTGGAAGGTATGAAAAGTGCTGCACCTGCAATATTATACACTTTTTGACTTTTCTAGGTTGGCTGATCAACAAAGCTATTCTGTCTGTAAGATACACATTGACAATGCTTGCTTCAAGTACCGATCTTCAAGATTCAAGTTCAAGATTTGCATGTTTCTGAAAACAAGCACATGTGAATCTCCTCTTATTAGCTTTGACCTTAATATTAAGCAGTAAAATCGTTAACTGCGTGAAAAAAAATAGGTAAAATAGCGTATTTTTTAATGCTACATTCAAAAAGCAATCTTTTTTTAAAAACTTTTTAAATTGACTCGCATTTTCCAAAAATTGACTCTTGCTTTTACTGATAGTGAGTCAGCCTGACTCGCAGATTTTTAACTCTAGAGCAGAGTTTCTCAAACTTTTAGGAGTGAGGACCCCATAATTACGAAAATTTGGTGGGACCCCATAACCATTGCTCAAATTCGATACACGTGTCAGTGAAATTGTCAATTTCTTCACTTGGACTGTAATATACTATTGCAGTTTTTTTGTATTAAGTTTTATTCGCGATAATTGAGTTTAATTTAATTGGGGTCGCGACCCACAGTTTGAAAAACTCTGGTCTGGAGCAAGCAACTGCGTCATGATGACGAGAAAGAGATATAGAGAAGTTATAACAATCCGTCAGCTAAAACGAACCAAAATAAACTACGAATGTCCAGAACCTTGTCTCTAAGACATTCTCGAATATCTGAGAATATTCTATAGCATTCTTATATGTTCTTACAAATGTTCAAACTGGATTCCCGGCTTCTTCAGCGACGGCCCATTAGAGGATAATTTTACAACATTCTCGAAACTTTGAAACATTCCAGAACATTCATTCTGAAGAGTCTCGGCTACTTCGGACTGGAATCTGGATTCCTGGCTGCTTTGTTTTAGATGTCCATTGGTGTGGCACCCTCTTTTCACAACCATATCTCAGAACCCAACCTCTGCTCTTCTGAACTGAAACCTCCTTCGTCGCTGAGGGTTGGAGAGCTACTGTTATACTTGCAACACCCATGGGTCTGCGCCAGTTGGTTGCGAAGATAGCAGCGTGTACAGACATATCATGCTTGAATTTAATATATATATGGATTTCCCATCAAAAGTCCACTAGTGCCATTGTCTCCATGTCTTCTGATCATATCTTCGAATCCAATGGCTGCAGTTCCAAAGTGAAACCTTCTTCACTAGAAGAAAAGGCCCGCTGTGGAGTCAATTACAACGGGCGCTAGAAAAAACTTTTGACGAAAATATCTCCACACTCAATATATTTAATCTTCGTCCACCTAAAATAAATGACTTCATATTCAATTTTTATTATATACTCAAATCGAATTTCGTGCTCTTCTGGAAATGCGCAGAAACTTTTCGCATTCTAAAGATTTCGTTTTGTGTACTCAGCACCCCTTATTGCTTCAGCAGACGATTATTTTAAAGAAAAAAAAGTTAAACCATGTTACCTGAAAAACTTATTTTAAACGAATTGGAATCTCAATTGTGTGACTTCATTTTCACTTGAAAGAGGTAATTATGTCACGGGAATGATTCACTTTTTTGACTCTCGGAATAAAAATGGAGCTGAAAAGAGCGAAAAATCGCCTAAAAATGAGGGAACGGATGAATTTTCAGATTTTTAAAGTATTTCAGATTGTTTTCTATAATTTTATACATGATTATGAAAAGTTTCAAGATGATCGTACAAACGGTGTGAATTTTATTACAGTTTTACACCATAACTTTTTAATCTGTTTGGATTAATGTCACTAAAAGTTTTATTTTGAAGTGGTCGGGCCGAAATTGTTAAAGTGAGTCAGGGATCACCGTAACTACATAGTAGGATAAAAAAAGGGGGGGGGGTTAGTCATTGCTATACCAAATAACGCCTACTCGACTGCGCTGCTTGTTGGGGAGTTTTAGCAGAACGCGCAGGAAACCGCACTTGCTTTTATTCCATTTTAAATTTCCAGTTAGAGACTGTACATTGGATAGGAAAACATAAAAAGATAATTTTTAAAGCCGTAAAAAAGGGGTGGAGGCAACTTTAATCAACTGTATGCTTTAACATAGTTCTATAAGCTTTTAATTTCAACAGTAAGAGAAATCTCTGAACAAAGAGCAGCTTCGATAGTGCATCACTGGGGAGTGTCACTCCCCAGTCTGGATCTAGGTACCTCTGTGAGACGAATTTTGTACCAGGTCTTTGATTCTAGTGTCTTAGATATAACGAAATGTTGTGACCATAGTGACGTGGGCTAATCAGTTTAGCCTGTTATCAATCGTAATTTTCAGCTGCATTAAGGATTTTAAATATACGTGCTCATTAGGTTGCTTAATCATCTCATAGTCTCATTCATAATTTTTTTTAAATCTGCTTAGGAACAACAGTCTTTCCCCACCAGTATCATAGCAAAGAAATTGTGGAAGCCTTCTCCAAATGTCTGACATTCCTCATAAAACTAAGCATTATAGTATCGATTAGATTAAAAAGAATGAAAGTTACAAATTGGAAAATGTGCTAGTATGAAATAAATTGGAAGAAAGCTTTCTTGATTTAGCATTATCCGCAAATTATAAATCTTCAGAAAATTCTTAGGATAGGATATTTTTTCATCTTGCTTATAAAAAGTCAAGAGTACATACAGTCGATTTTAAAATATATTTATGTATAAATATTTTTGTCAGCACAAATACTAAGTCGAACTTTTTTATAAAAAGAGACAAAATTTGCATGAAACTTTTGTTATACCACCTGTATCTATTATGAAAGAGAATGGTGCATCTAATAAATAGAAATTATGCATTTGAAATAGTAGAAAGAATTTTTTTAAGATTTTCATTTTGAATGAATATGGTTTTGGTTTTGTTTTATTTTAAATAATATCTAAGTGGGCATTAATTAACTACCAAACTGACGTATTAAACAAGAACGATTTCTCCAACAGTTTCGTGTTTACATATAAATGTTAATTTTAAATGGCTTTCTATCGACACAATGAATATACAACTTGCGTATAAATTCACTAGTCTTTGAGATACAAATTTAAACTATTTTCTTGTATTAATTGTCTATCTAATTAATCAAATTAATCAGTACTTGTGGGGGGCAATTTTATTTTATACCCCTCTAAATTATAGGCATATGCTCAAAATATTTACGCCACTTTAGTTAGGAAAATATGAAAATTAACATTATCAATACAATCAATCCCGAAAACCACTATTTTAAAGTAATTTAAATGAAATAACTTTACATTGAACAAGCATAAGAATTATACAAAACTTGTCATGCATTTTGATTGAAAGCATGTTTAACCCTTCACTTCTGACGAAAAAAATTACATATTGTGAAAAGCATTTATAGTTTTATTTCACTTTTTTGTTAATTTTAATATAAAATTACGTACTATAAATCATTTTAATTTTAGTTTTATGACAATTTTGGATACCAGCAAATTTATAAGCAGTGTCATCTACTTCGAATGCCTAATGACATTTTTATGTTTTTGTTCAAGAAAAGTCCGAAATGAACTTAATTAAATGAATCTGGTATATCACTTTTCCAAGCTAAAATACTTCTAAACTCTCTCTCTCAAATTACCGTTTTTACTCCTTTTCAACCAGCATATTGAAGAAAGTTGACAAGAAAAATAAGAGAAGTTTCGAGTTCTAAATGCCCTTTTTTTCTCTCCTTTTCATCAACGGTTTTTGCATCACGTCCCTATTGAAATAAATTGGAAGACTGATGGGACAAATTGAATCGCCGAATATTTTTAACTTTCTTCCGAGATAATTTAATTATACACAAGAAAAATGCCTTTGAATTCGGGGGAAAAAAAAGATTATGGGCTTCTTCTGGTGACTATCAGCATGTTGGTGTGCTAGTCAAGTAATGTAAAAGAAAAGTGGAGAGAAAATTCAATTTTTTAAAACTCCTGACATCAATGAACTTTTGTTCTAAACCATGTGTATGTGTGTGTGCGTGGGCGAGTGTATGACATTAGAAATCTTAATTTCACATATGAAAGGTTATAAATGTTACTTTTCTCTTTCTTTTCTTTTTTTTTTGGGGGGGGGTCATCTTACTTTTATGAGAATGCTTACTTTTATTGTAATATAAATGGATATATATGTATATATATATATATATATATTCATAGACAATAGATATATATATGGATACATATATTCATAGACATGAAAACGCAAGTAATACATCATTATAAATATTCCACAGAATAAGCAAAGTAATGATAACTAAACCAGTAATTTTGTTTAATAAAGTTATTCCAAAAAGAAACAATCCCTATAGCTCTCAAACCACTCTAGCGGGAGCATGTATTTTTTGAAAATCCACTAAAAATCTTTTAAATTTGCATCATAACATTTATAAAAATACATTTTTCTCTTTCTCTCTAATTCAGTTCTCTCACGTGAACCAGGCATCATTTCTTGGAGATCAAAAATCACCCGTAAGTCAACAATAAGTTTATCAAATCAACAATAATATTGCACTACAGTTTTCTTTACTTTTAAAACAGAAAGAAAATTCACGAGATTTTTCCTCGTGTGGAAACATATGTTTTTAAACTTCACCCCTATTTCATTCATATATTGGACTCTTTAAATCGAATTTTAAAGAATGTTCATTTTCTCTGTGTTGAATTGTATTGTATTTCATTTATAAGCACGTAAATTTCGCAACAATTTATAGAATGGGTAATTAAGTGTCCAGTTTCATTGAATAACTGCGAAATTCTATATTTAATGTTAAAAAAACTAAATTTGAGCAAACTTAAAAATGCATAGGATTCGTTTTGCAAATATTACGCTACAAATTTATTATTTGATATTCGTTATTAAATAATAGACATAATCTTGCTCTAAGATAGATATCGCTATAACGTCCCAAGATTAGGCATATTTCTTTAGAATGCTATTCTTTAAAGTGCTTCCCAAAAAGGTAGACTCAACCTGAAAAGAAAAAATCAAAATTCGACGGTTATTTTCAGAAATTAACAAATTATTATTCCATGCACGTACCAACAAAGGGGGCTTTTGCCCTTTCTGTAAATGCATAAAAGTTAAAAGTAAACACTAGAGTGTTCTTTTGTTTTGGCGGTGGCAAAAATTTACCAGGAGTCAAGGGCGGAGTTAACAGCTGTCGCAGTGTCCCGATCCCAAAGTACCGATACTTTTTCGCTTCGAAAATGGAGCCCGAATATAACCCGATTTTTTTTACTGATCATTTCCCGTTAAAACTTGACTCTTGTCTCTTATCGCTAAATTTGAGGTCTAAATATAGGATTTTTCTAATTATATCTTGATGAAAAATTTCGGGGTACAGTTATGTTTGGCCTAATACGGTACTTCCGTCAGGGGCGTAGCCAAGGGGGGTTAGCCCCCCTCCATGAGGAATTTTTTGCCTTACAAAATGTATATTCTTCACTCCCTTATCATACACATGTATGCATATATGTGAGTTGCAGTAGTCGTAAATCCCCCCCTTGAAACATTTCTGGCTACGCCACTGACTTCCGTGGAATTAGGCTTTAAGGAAAAGAGAGATGAATCGTCCATTGTCGATCCTCATGACGCTGTGACATCGGTGGAGCTCGTAGCTCCACCACTGATCCCAGTAACTTTTGTCACAGCCAAAACGAAGAGATGGCCTCTCTAGTGTTTACTTTATACCTCTATGTGTATATGAGAAGAGGAGGCAAAATATGTAATTCGCTCCCACTGTGTTCTGACGTAAAAACATTATTAACTTCAGCACAAAGTAACATTAAAACTGTTCCAATAAAACAACTTGTTATTTGATAATACAGCTTGACAATAAAACAACTTGGATTCTGAAGTATGTCAGTGGTGATCTGACAGTGCGTAGTTAAAAGATTATTTTCTAATATCAACTTTATTCCTTAAAGGGCATCTATGCATGTAATTTCGATCTTGAAAAATTAGAAGCCCATTTGGTTCTACTATGTGGAGGCTCGTAATTAGGGACCAGAAGGTTCTGGCTCCACCACCAAAAATCAATCTCTTCCAATTCTGTACCACACTTCTTTTAATAATTCATCTTTATTGAACAGAAATGCACGCAAAGAGATTTATTCTATTTAAATACTCTCCATTTAAAAAAAAAAAAAAAAGAAAAGAAAAACGATAGTTACCTTTTTTTTCCCTATCTAAAGCATGCACGGGCCATGGGCTTGTTTTCCCTGAACTTGGCGTCTTTCTCCGTTCATCGGGTTGGCAATATTTGGCATTTAGCACAAAATCCATACTGACTCAGCGATATGAATACAAGGAGACGGCATTAGCTATCTTCAGCATTGGACGAAATGAAGTAACTGTTTTGTTCTATGGCGGAACATTTAGTTGGTTCCTTTTTGAATAACAGTGAAAGATGCACGATTTTACGGATTGAAAAGTAAAGATGCACAATTATATGATACAATAGTTCTAAATACAAAATCTCAGCATTCTACAGTTAAAAGTTTTACAGTTATGCCAAATACGTAATTATTCTTGGCGCCAACATTGGCGGCGTTACTTCTTCAAAATTGGAACTGTCACCATAGAATAACACTGCCATACTGCAATGTGGTCTAGGCAATATGGCGGCTCGGTTACAGTTTCGGCTTCAGTATCAGCTAGCTAATGCCCTGTCTCCTTCTATTCATATCTCTTTGGACTCAGCATTAACTTGGCTCCAAAGCGGCTTATTTAGCACTGTCTTCGGCGCTCAGATCTTCGAGCCATGGCATGGTGTTCTTCACGCCTGAAAGGGAAAATTTCCCCAATCGGTAGCGATAGTAATGAAATTTTCAGCTCACAGGGAAATCATTTTGTGTGCGATTTATATTCTTTGCAGTGCTGTCAGATTTGTTTTTTCTTTTCTTGATTCACGAAATGCGATGTGTAAATGCATTTTATATGTTGAAATTGATTTTAAAATAAAGAGATCATTTAAAAATTATGAACGAGCAGCTATAAAAACGTAAATACTACTGAAAAATTAAAGTCTTTTCAATTAGCAATCGAGCGAACTTTATAATATTAACATAATTAGGTTTTTAATGCTAACATAATTAGGAAAAAACAGCAAAATTTTTGTAGTAATTTTGAAAATAATTTGTTATCTGGAAAATTTTAAATACTTACATAGTGCACAGGTGATAGGTTGTTCTACATGTACATATTTTTCTTCGACTTGAACGAGAACTATTTTTTCGGGTCCCACCACTGAAACAGGTCACGACCCGCCACTGGTGTCATCATATCTGACTAAGTTGACGTATAGAGTCAATTGCGATTAAGAAGCTCATGAATAAACATTTTCAAACGTGTTACGTAGATCTCTATTGTACCTGCATCTGCAACTTCAGCTGAAAGAATCTTTCAGTGCTTTTACACAGGGTAAAACAAATTTCTGCATGTTCATGACTCAAAAGCGCCCAATGCATCTCCATGAGCGGTATCGGTACGCTTTAAAAATTTATCTGATTCTTGTAAGCAAATTTGCGTGTAGAATTGATTTGAAAAAAATATATTTCGTAATTAAATTAATTACACAAAAATTTTGGGAAACTGGCAGAATAAAAATCTCGCTTAAATGTAGTTTTTTTTTTTTCCCGTAAATGGGTTTTTTCCCCTTCCCCCCACTTTCCAGTACGTTGGAATGTCCTTATATTATTCATTAAAAAAATGGACTTGTCACAGGTAAGCAGTTTAGTAATAATACTTATGCTGTGAATGTCTGCATATTAAAAGCATTCAATATAAATAAATACTGTTACTTAGCTCATTCAAGCATTGAATAACTATATTTTTTATTCTTTGATATTTTCGAATATTTTTCATCGTTTTCAGAGTAAACCTGTCTTTTTTGCAGATTTTTTTTTGAACTGTCCACCATACACTTTGCAGTACTAATTTGACGTATTTTTTTTTATAGAAATTTTGGTGGATTATAAGCTTATTCACTTCACTTCTTTTTATTGAAAATTAATAATAGTTTTGCTTTTGTTTTTTCTTGTGCATTATGCAAATTCGAAATGAAGAGTAAAAGCAACCAATAAGCCTTCCAAACTTTTATCTTTACAAAATTTACTGTAGCAGAAAGTATTTACCGATGTAAAATGATTTTCTCTTTTTTCTGTAGGTCAAAACCTCTAAAAAGTTACCTAAGATTTTGCTCTTCTTTGGAGGAGTCAAATTTAGTACAAATGCACCATGGTTTGCTTTGTCAAAATTCTGTTCTAATTAAGACCTTCGGTTCAAAGTTATCCTGAATAAGTGCATGTTTATTTTTAGTGGATAAGGAAAATGCATACAACACTTAGGTTTTATAAAATAATAATATGGATTGTATTCCAGGCAGCGGGTATATTTTCACTCTATTATAAAATTGCAATAATTACAGCCAATTATGGTTTATTTTACAAATATTTTTGCTAATCAATATCCTGTAACACATTTATTGTGTTTTCATAGTTGTATTAGGCAGCAATGACACCCTACCCCGTTTGATATTTTTCTGTCCTAAAATATATATTTAACAAACAGCAATAAAATTCAGAATTTTTTAATACTATTTCACTCTGAAATATTATTATAACTTTCCATTAAAATTTATTAGCAAAACTAGGATATTTGCCCCTACAGCGAGCTAAAATATTTCGCAGTAATAAATACTCCAATCGACCGAGGATTATATATAAGAATAGAGAACTGTTTTAATAGCAACCATAATGGGAAATGATTATCTATTATGCGTATGAATACATCGCCAGAGAATCATCAGAGACTGAAAAGTCTCTACTGATGGCAAATATCCAACTCTTCAAATTTATCACATTTTTATAATTTTCTCTTTATTTCTTTCAAATAACGCGAATTAAATATTTTCTTCTTCTTTTAAATTATTCATATTTTACAAAGGTAGAATAATATTTCTTATTTTTAAAAAATAATTTATTCCATTATCGTACCAGGAGAATTTTAGTCTGCATGATTGCCAAAAAAAAAGTTTCGAAAAATAAATAATAGTCCAAAAAGTACACTTTTTCTACTGATCGCAGTTATTGTTTCTAAAAAATTAAGTAAATAAAACCAAAAGAGTTTAAAGCCTTCCTCACTTACTTACAGGACCAGAACAGAAAAGATAAAGAAAATGGGGGGAGATTAATTTACATGCGTTTTTCGGCATAAACAGCAAACCCTTCATGCCACTTATTCTGACAAAGAAACTGAATAAGGGGAAATTCTTTGCGTCATATTTTACATTGAAGAACTTTATCGTCTGCTCCATTTAATTACTTTCAACATCATAATTCCTCCTGAGAATTTTTCAAGTTCTATGGCTCCTTTTTATTTGCACCTTATGCAAAGAATAGAGTCGTTAAAATTAATACTACAGTTTCCTCCATTTTTAGTTCTGTTGCGGGGGATTGGCAACGCATCTGGATTTTGAAAAGAATGAATAATTCAGCGGCTCTACATAATGAACAGCAGCTTTATTTCGATTCCACTCCTGTTCTGAATTGTGATAAAGTAGTTACAAGCGGCGTGCTTTTATTATTTTTTCTTCTTTTGAATTTTAAAAGGCATGCAGTCGCGTCAAAAAGATAAATGCTTCTGTATTTTTTTAATACTTAGTGTAACACGGTTTCTTAATTATTTTATGCACTGTGGGAAATGAGTGCAGACCATAAATTTTTGAAGCAGAATATTTTTTATCATTCACAGAAAAAAGAGAGGGAGAAAGAAATTTATTTTAAGTAAACTTGTAAATTTTCTAATAATAAACACAAATGAATATTAAACTATGTTTATTTTAATATTGTGAAGAGATACTTTTTAAAAAATTTTTAAGTTTTTTCCTCTCCTTTGAAAATTACCAAGAAAAGAAGTAGACTATAATAGTGAAAACAATTTTCTAGTTTTGCATAAAACTGAAGTAATAAGTGAGTTATGTGCACTTCACTGATACTTAGCAATAAATCTTATATTTTTTAAAGCATAAAAACTACCTCTTTACATTCTATTAGGACTTAGCAGGGTCACCAAAAGATTAAAAATGAGCAGACATTGAAATTGATTAATTCTTTGGTATGAAGTAATAATGCTCAGTTGTCTTCACATTCGATTGTCTAAAGGAAGTTGAAACATGTAAAATCGTAATGCTGGAGTTGACAAAAGATCGAATCCAAAATTCTGGAAAGTACGTGAAAATATATGTGCATGTGTCATGTCAGGATGGCGTATAGTCTCATACTGGTAGACCAGTGGTTCTCAACCTTTTTCTCCTTGCGAAATCCTTTTAAAATGCGAAAGAAATTGGTGAATCATCTATACAGTCGTTGGTAACAGGCAAGAAAACAATAAAATTTGATAGAACACTTGTTTACCATGTCACACAATAAATAATTCATGACTGCAAGCGAAACTCCTAAGTGCAGATATTAATAAAAACTGAAATGATGGCTATAAGAAAATGAACACAAATTTAACCAATTTGTTAAATGAACTTTGTTAATCACACGTGTAAACAGTAATAAAAACTGATTATATCTTTGCGATGCTACATAGCGTATACCTTTCATTAGATGTAAAAGCACCAATTTGGAGTCAAGCAAGAAAATGAATACATTTAATTATACATAAAATGTAAAAAAATAAATAAAAACCTCTTAATCTGATATTTTCGACTTTGGATCGAACAAAGAAATTCAAAGTTTGGCTGAGTGTCTAATAGTTTCAGTCTTCGATGAGGTTCCATGTTTAATCTCTTTCTGTATTCAGACCCCCGATAATGGGATCATGGGGCCCGGGGACTTCAGATATTTTGCCGCCCCCCTTTTCTAGAAAATACAGAGATAAATTTAAAAATTTCTAAAGTCATGTACCACTTATATCCTCCAACTTTTTACATGCACTCATTAAAAGCATGCATTATTTTTACATGCTTTTTACATTATTTTTACATGCTTTTTACATGCACTCATTAAACCCTAACTCTAATCTGAAAAATCTAATATTTTGTATTTTCTCCACCGCTTAACCTGCCAACAGCTGGTAATTCATGTGTATAAACTCACTGTTACAAACCTAACTTTCCAATAAATCACCTTCATAAAAAGAACACTGTAAAACTTAACATGAGCGTTTCTTCTTGATTTTATACAGTTTTGTGTTTTATATCACTTTAATCTAATTTCTCAGTTGAATCCCCTAAGGTTTAAGAAAAGTTGCAAAATTCTTGCACAGTCGTGCTACTGCGTATACAGAAGTTGATATGACGTCATTTTTAAATCATGAAGTCAGAATACAGTCAAACGTATTTAAATGTTCAGTCAGTTTGTATAAATATTACCCGTAAATGGTAAATAGTAAGAATAAAGCAGCAGTATTTTAGTAGAATATGAGAAAACTTCATGCTTTATAAAATAATTTAAAATCCGGCACAATTTTTACAGATAATTAAAAAAAATAAACTATTAAAAGAGTAAATCGATTTTCTTAAAGAAAAAATTGGGGCCCTACAAGTATGGAAATAAGGATTTGTCTGTATTTATCTTTCAGAAAAGTGTATGGGGAAAATTCTTTTCCACATAGATAAATTGTGCAGAAGGGTAATAAAACTTTGTTTTATTTTTTTTAAAACATTATATTTATCTGCAACATTGAGCATGGTCAAAGGCAAAGCAAGATGTCGATTAAAGAGTGGCCTTTGAGAACAGTTTTCAAAGATCTGTCATAAGATCATTCAATGACTTTTCCCTTTCTTGTAAAGTTAGAGGGGTCTCTAAATTTGCATCTTCTTGTAAAGGACTATGTATCCAATCGATATGAATATCCAGAGTGTGTCACAATTCCCTCCCGGGTTTGGAAAGCTTATGAAAATGATATATTACCAACACAGCACCAAAGTTGACTTTATTGGATAGTGTTAAAAGTGCAATACGTGAACCTCTCGTGATGCGGCAGATATGAAGTCTAAAGCCAAATTTTTCCTTCCCCACACTCGCTTTAACATGTCGTGATCAATGTTAGAGAATGTGGTTGTGATCCTTTGGTGTAAATGTTTTAAATCATGAGGCTTAGTGGGCACGAACACACAATCTTTTATAAAACCAGATTTTTTAAAAAAATCGCATGGAGTTACGTCCGGAGAGCGAGATGGCCACGGGAGAAAGCGATTGTCGTCGTCAGAACCACGTCCAATCCATCAGCGAGGAAGCTCGTTATTTGTGAAACAAAACTCGTAACGTTTCTTTCTCCAGTAAAGTCAACTTTCTTGATGTATTGGAGATATCAACTCTTTTGTAATGTAATAAAGAAATTTCGCTTGTGCCTTACACTATCATGCGCATGTCCTTGACACATGTGCCAACTGACTGCTGATCGATTTCAATATGATTGGCTCCGAGATTCAGCAAAATGATAGCTTCACCAAAAGGCATTTTGTTACTTAAATTGGTTGAATCAAACAAACTTTTGGTAAATCAACAAAACGAATCAAGCAAACACGCTTTCTAAAATTCAACGAAACACTTTTCAATGTGTAAACAAATGAGAAACAATATTGCATTATGTTTTTTTATAAACTGGGCTGCTCATCATAAAATTCAACAATAAATATGTTTTAATATCGAAATATTTAGTACGCAAATGCGCATCTCATTTATGTAAACTATAGCATTTTCTAATTCAGTTTACTCGAAAAACATTCTTTTTAAGGTGTTTCATAGCAATTCTTTATTTATAATAATAAATATTCAAAAGATAGAATTGTATTTTTAAAAGCCTACATTTACAAAATCTTTCTTGAACTTTCTAATCGCCATAAAAAGTCGCTTAAAAACTTTTAAAAATATATCTTAATAATACTTTTTTTTCTCTCTCTTACTGGTGCAAAATTAAACTTTCACTACATCAACTTCATCTGCGAAAGTTTACAAAATTCGAAGTAGAGGAAAAAATACTTTCCTAATTTAGATCTTTTTATCCTTCTCATTATTCAGTAAAGACGGTGTAGAATATGTTTTTTTTTATCTTATTTCATTTTGCATTCCTTTAACCATTGAGGAAGAATCTCCTTATTCAAACTAGGCAATCTTTTATCGAAAAAAAATTAATTTTGCGAATAGAAATAGAATTAGGTAATTTAATTACAGTTCAAGTCACAAGAATTTTTTTTCGCTTCAGTTTAATGCAAACATTCATAAAAAAATTTAATATTTCTTTGGGGTATTGAAAGAAACAAGCTTTTTAGACTTAACGCCATTCGAATATTTAGAATGAGTTACAAAGGAAATGTCTTTCTAAAGTTTGCGAATCTTTAATTGCATTTTACGAATTTTTCATGCATTTTACAACCATCAAAATTGTCACCCAGATATTCAAGCAGTCATAATTTATGAACAGCTTTTCGATAATAGTAACAAATAGAAATATATTTTGTATTATGAATTAGTGCTATATAAAACTACTACATAATTACTGTGATCAAAAAGTACCCGGATTGGTAGTATAAACAAAAGATATCAATTTATTTTGTTCAAACTTTTTTCCATCTCATTTAAAGTAATTTCCTACTACTTAAGTCGGAGAAACTTTCAGAAAAAAAGGGAATTTAACAACCCTGACCCACTGGGGAAACCAAACCCTCTGGGTTTTGGGGGGAGGAGGGGGGTTGTAAGGAAAGGATTGGTGCTCAGGATCTTTTTAAAAAATTGCGTATTACTAAAAACAGTTTAATACAAATAATTGATGACAATGATTAATTATAGATGAAAAGTATTTAAACTGTAATACGTTAGTAACTGTAAATACTTAAATGTATATAAAGGAATATTAATCATCATCATCAAAACCACGTTTGTTTTTAGATAAATTGATTAACAGTTTTATTAACAATATTATCACTAACAGTCAAATTACTGTTCTAATACTGAATCAGAACTTTTAAACTAATGCTTTTGTAATCGATAAAAAATGCTTCAATTCAAGTGATAAATATATAAATTTTCTGAACTTTTTTGGAGGGGGTCGGGGGTATTTATTAATCTTACAACTGTTGTAGAGGTATTAAAAAATAGTTATGAAATTTGAAGCTTTGGTATTTAAAGTTGAATTTTTTTTAAAACCAGCTGATTATTTTTTCTGGGCTTTTTCAAAAAAAAAAAAAAAAAAGGGAAGAAAGAACCAGGTTTTGGGAATTGGACTAAATCATGACAGCCCTGACTTCAATGCAATCTGTTTACGTACGTAATCTACACTAATCATTAAATCAACCTTTAAAATCGCTCGTAGACTACTAATTGAGTTCGTAGCAAATTACTTTTTATCGAATTAATGGACTCAAAATGTAAACACGAAGAGACAGTTACAACCGTTATTAAAATAATAATAACAATAATAATAATAATAATAATAATAATAAAGACACGCGTTAACGTGTTAGGTGAATACCGAACTTGAGAAATAGTATTTGTTGAATGTTTAGTTACAAATTCAAGAATAATAATTGCACTGCACGGTGAGAAGGGGCAGAATGTGTGGTGATAACCTATGAATTTTTATGCAACATCTCAGGTGGTTTTCAAGGAAACGCTTCACTCAAACTGCGTAAAACACTCAAATAACAATTTTTATGATTATTCTTATATAACAATAATAATTATTATTATTATCGTATTTTTTCTCTGTGTATTTTTCAGAACTTCATATTGCACAACACCGGGACAGTCAAAGAAAGTAATCAATATTACCTTGTGTTTTGTACGATTTTGAAGCAAAGCTACATTTGAAGCTCGGTATTCCTAGGCAAGTACGTCGTCCACGCCTCCCAGTACAATTTCCACCTCTCATCTCCTTCCCTTCTACCTACCTTCGTTCCTAAATTAAAAATAAAATTTAACTAAATGAAGTTTAATCAGTGAATCAACAATTTATTACAGTTAAATACTACTTACTATTAGATGCTAGAATTGCGGTTCAAAAACTACCAAACGGGGCAGACGTTTTGAATTATTTCTTTAGCTTCTGTACACTAATGCTAAACAGAATAGTAAATAAGGATTTAGTTAAAATAGTAAAAAAATAACAATAAATAGAAAGATTTTTTTTAATTTTATGTCCTTAAAATCTTTGCGCGCTAAGTCACGAACCTAGTCGACTTAATGGGAAATATGGCAGTACTTTAAAGTGATCTTTATTGTAATCAAATACTGTTGATTTTGAAATTTTTAAAGTCGTCTTTATAAGCTATTTGAAACATTTAAAATACTTTCGTTTTTATTCCAAAAACAAAATTTAATGCAAGCTCTTTGCTCGATAACATTCCCCATTTCAGAAAATCAACAAAGAGAACCTTCTTATTAAAAAAAATCTGATGTGGACAACACATGACTCCTCCTGTTCAGCCGATATATATATATATATATATATATATATATATATATATATATATATATATATATATATATATATGTATGTATGTATGTATGTATATATATATATATATATATATATATATATATATATATATATATATAACTCAGCTGTTCGAGCCTCGTCAGGGGGAGACCCCCCCCCCTGAACCCCCCTAATTTTTTTATTTCATTATTGCCATATTAAAACGATATTAATTGACTATGTCATTTTATCTCTCATCTTTCATGCATTTCAGCTGGTAACCCTATGTAGAAATTTTTATGATTGTAACCTATTTATAGAAAAATACATGTGATGCATATTTTCCCACTTACGAAATATTGTAACAATAGATTAAAGCTTTTGTGAACTAATAGTATTTAAATATATGTAAAATTATGACGCTTTTTTGGGACACATTTTTCGGACAATTTACAATAAAGCGGGTAAGAGATAAAATGACATGCAGTATATTTAAATTTTTGTAATCAACAAATTTAAATATACTGCATAGTTGAAATTGTTAACTTTTCTTTTTTCATTCATTTACTAGTGAAGAAAATAGTAAATTTTACTGTTTTTTATTTTTATTTATTTTTTTATTTTTTAAGATTTCATTTAGAAGTAAATATCATTGTATTTTTGTAAATACAATGTACTTTTACATATCATTTATTTATAAAATTCTTACTAAATCCTTCTTTTTACCAACATGTGTGTCTTTGCGTTTTAATGCATCAATAATTTTAATTACAATATGATCGATTCAAGAATGCAATATATACTTAGGAAAAATAGTAAATATATCCTAATATATTTATCTTAAGCAAAAAAAGAATGCTACTTAACTTTTTACCCATTTTCATAAATAGTAAAATATCGACGCTATTATGCATAATATTAGCATTTTGATTAAGATACATTTTCACGAAAAGCTCTTCTAAAAGTTTCGCAATAATCTTTGAAAAGAACGAAATTAATCTGCTCCGAAAAAGGGAAACGGAGTGATAAAAAAGAGTCTAACAATAGATGTTTTTCAATTGTGTCCCCTCTCCGCGATTGTAACGTTTTACTGCAAAGTGACTGCTTTGACAAAAACAAAAATTCCTTTCTTCGGGAAATCTAATATGGTATCAGAATGTCTCTAAAACTTGTCAATAAACTTATTGTCATTCAAATTTATAGTGCAGAAGGAGAAGTTGCAGCATTCTTTTGAAACAAAAAAGAAGAGGGAGTCTGAGGCATAGTATTTTTCAATGATGCCAAAAGTGTGGGCTAAAGAAAGCATATCGGTCGCAATTCTTTTCACTATTGTCTCTCCAAACTTTATCATCTGCGTAACTTAATCCTTCCACACATTCAAAAGCGACTTCAATGGAAATGTGCTTCTTGTACAATCTTGGAGGAGATATGGAACTAAAGATTCAAAATTAATTATGGAATATCTCAATCGGAATCCAAAAGAACAGCAAAAGATCACTGGGATATTATTTACTTTTGTCGACAAGATATTCAGAAAATCCTTTTCGTGAAATTCTACTTTCTCGTTACTGATCATTCATGAAAGATTTAATAAGTAAAGTAGAAATTTAATTTATGCCTTACTATAATGCTGCTTCAGAACATTTCAGGGGCTCGAAAAGCATGAGATATTTTCAGGGTAAAATTAAAAGTATTATTTTTTTGTATTACTTTCAAAAACTTTATGAAATTATTTTATTTTCAATAGCCTTTTCTGTAAATGAAAACATGTGAAAATTAGCTTCATTGGCATTCGCTGTATTGCAAGTGCAAGGTTGTCGAAATTAAACTTTCTTGACGTCTTCCAAGAGAGGGGGGTGGCGGGGGAGAGGGATGTACAGGATACTGTACTTGTCACATAATGATGTGAAATTTGGATACCAGAGATTTCTGATCATGCGATCCAGATTTTTTAACTACAAAAAATAGTACAGAAAATTGTCAATGGATAGTGCTAAAAATGGTATAACGCTCTACAAATGTTCTAGACATAAAAAATGTTCATCGAAAAGTGAAACAAATTTTTGTCTCTTTGTTACTCTTAAGCATTTTGTAGAAATCAAATGTGTTAATCGTGTAACAAAGATAGGAAAATTGACTAATGCTTAAACATCTTAATACTCGACAATAATAAAAAAAAAGACTAAGTAATTTCCAAGCGACATCACTCAGTGCTGATAAATAGCCGGTAGTGCTTTACATAAACGGAACGTCTGTGTAACAATATGCAAAGAACGAATCCGATGGTAAAAGTGGATGACAGATATGGTCCACAATCCACTGGCTGATATTTACAGTTTGATGTTGCACAATACCGACCATGAAAAACAAACTTTTGCTATAGAAATTCATTTACCAGATGAAGAAGATTTGGCTACTGCGATGCATTCCGATGACTGAAAATACGCCGAAGACCTATCACGCCCTGCGCCCTACTACGGGATGAAAAACTTATACAGAACCGGATAACTGTAAAATTTACCAGTTGTGTAGCCATTGTGTGGCATCACTGTAGTATATTCCTATTGCACACTATTTGATGGTGTTATAATCACATTGTTTGGCATAGTTTTAGAACATTCTGCGTTATAGTTTCTCATTATTGTTGGACATAGTTTGGCAATGCTTTATCCCAACGTTTACATTATTTTAGCACATTGTTAAACACTGTTAAACTACATCGTCTGGCATTGTTCTATATAAAATAGTGTGATTTTGTTTAGCTAGCACATTCTTGCACATTTTGGCATAGTACGAAATTCACATATAGCTCTCGAAAAGCTTCCAAAAACATTAAATCTGTCTCTTACAGCAAATCAACGCAAAGCGATAAAACGCAGAGTAAACATTACAGGCCCTCATTAATTTAAAAAAAAAAACGCGCCAAATGTTGCGAAACTTAGTAACATTTTGGCGAAATATCTCAAAATTTGACGACAAAAATAAGTCTAAAAACACTGAATTCAGCTAAGCTATGTCGTCAATATTTGGCAAGAAATCGCCAATTTCTCTGTTAATGGATGAGAAAACCCAAAACTATCTATCTCTATTTCGAGTTAACAGATATTCATGCCATAAAATGCAAATTTTAACTATCGAAAGCAAATTATACGAATTTTAACTAAAAAATTAAGCCTAAAGAACAGATCCCCTTGTAGAGTTTATAGTCTCAGTTTTATATTCGAACGGAGAATTGAAATGTACAGGCGGTTGCCGTGCCCCCCCGCCAATATTGCACCTGCTTGGAACAAGAGGAATTTTCCTAGCCCGCTGATTTTGCACCTGCTTGTAACAAGCAGGTGATTTTTGAGAGGGAAAGGAAAATGTAGAGGTTGAGAACGGGGACTCAGAGAGAGACAGGAGCCCTGAGCGGACGCGTCTAGGACGCACTACGTTGATTGTAATTTTCGAAAAAGATTCCGGGAATCGACCACCGATTCGCCGAGACCAATTTTTGGGGCAGAGACATCCTGTCTCGTAGATTGACCTGGACAGTGGCTCCGAACAGTTTCTTCGAGCATTGACATCTTCACACGGGACAATTCGATCTTCTATATTTCGAACCTGCACGGTTTATGTAGCCAAGAGAATATGTATGAGTGTTCTAATTAAATTCGTTATCGTTACACTTTTGAGTCTTTCTCAACATTAAAATTTCTGCACACTCCCAAAACGCTACAGAAGAAGAAATAAATTGGTGGCAGCGGTTTTGGATCGAAAGAGTGAAGAAAAATATACCCTGCCCGAAGACAAAATAGTGTGACTTTGGTTCGGAAGTGTATCCACGCACAAAAAATAATTATTGTTATTATTATTGTGCCCTCATGAACAGTGATTTCGTCAGAAAAGAACTGTGTTACTTTAGTACTAAAGAAAGAGATTATCCACGTGAAACATTCGGAATATTGTGCCCTCTTGGACAGTGAATTCGCCAACTGCGTGTTTCTGGTGCTGAAAGAAGACCTCTAGCCGTTCGGATAGTATAGACATATCAACATCAGTGTTTTGTACCAAATGCCGTAGTGGATTGGAGAATACTAAATGATTTCGGCAGAAAAATCTGGTAAGCTTGAATTTTTATTTCTATTGCAATGACGCTATACTTTTGAAGGGAATTTATAATTTTTAAAGCAAAGTTGTGAAATTTCGGTTTCAATTCTAAAACTGAAAGTAACTACACAAATCCAAAATTTAAAAATCCTGCAAAATATATTACTTATTGTTGGTAAAAGGTTCCCATGGTAAATTGAATGATGCAAGAGAAAGCAGTTTTATGTTTTTCCACGTGTTTTTGAACTGGTATACAAATATTTGTTAGAGTAGTATATATTCAAATTTTGGGGGTAAACTATACTGCGTTTTTGTGTATGAAAAGAACTTTTAATTTGAGTATTGTATATTTTGCATGTGTGTAACTAGAAAAAAAAAGAGCTAGTATAATTTTCAATTTTATTTGTTAGTAGAATTTTCAATCTATTTACAACGGTGTTAATAAGACATTTGATATGCCCAAGATGTCAGAATTAAAACAGTTTAGAAAGGCAGACCTAATCTCTCTGGCGGAAGAGTTAGAGGTAGAGCTCAGTGCATCAGACAAAGTAGCTACAATAATAGCAAAAATAGAAGGGTCCCCAGACTATGATATTGAACTAGCTATTTCACAAATTAAATTGATTCAGGAGGATAGATTAAAAAGGGAGAAGGAACAGGAGAAAGAACGTGAGCGGCAAGAAAAGGAACGTGAGCGACAGGAAAAAGAACGTGAGCGACAACACGAAATTGAGAAAATTAAACTTTCACAACAAAGTGAAACTATTAGTTTATCCTCGAGTAGAGAAGAGACGACGCGTCCGGTCTGTTTGAAGTCAGTAATGCAGCCGTTCGACTCAGAAAAATCGGATATCTCGTTATTTTTGACTTTATTTCAAAAACAAGCAAAAAAATATAAATTAAATGAAGAGGAATGGGTATCCCAGTTATTAGGTCTTTTGCCAGGTAGGCTAGCAGAAGCTGTAATGAAAGAACCAGAAGATAAAATTGAGGATTTCGAATATGTAAAAGAAAATTCTCGAGAGATTTAGAGTAAACGCAGAAACATACAGAACCAAATTCACACAGTGTCAGAGGCCACCATCGGGTTTGTGGAAAGACCTAATTTTTGAATTGCGCTCCTACTTGAGTGGGTGGTTAAATGGGTTGAATATAAAAGACTTCGAAAGTCTGAAAAATCTAATGATCACTGATCAATTGAAGCGAAGGGCAACCCCGGAGATGCGAGAAAAATTCTTAGATTCTTGGAGTGAATTCGTAAATCCCGAAGAATTAGCAAAAAAATTTGACGATTATGAAAGCGTCAGAAAGCCCCTTAAAAAGTTCTCAGTAAATAGAGGCGCGGATGAAAAAAAATCGGAACGGCATCAAATCCCCGAGAATGGTCGAGAAAGGAAACTTCCAGATAAGAAATCGTTTAATTGGCGAGATAAATCCACGGCGGACCAAAGAGAGAGAGCATTCGAGAGAAGGAAAGGCCTGCATGTTTTGAATGTGGGTCTACCGCTCATTTGCGCCCAACTTGTCCCCGGTTGAAAAAGACTGAAACGCATCCCATAAACAATATAGGAATTGCTGAGGGCTTCGGACCTTCATTTGAGCCATATTTATCTACCGCGATAGTATTTGATCAGGAAATAGTGATTCTGCGAGATTCCGGGAGTAGCATAGATCTTGCACCCCGAGATTTAATTGATCCTAAGCATCTAAACGGAGAAACAATTTGGGTTAAGCAGCCCCTAGAAAATACAATGCTAGAAAATACAATATGTTTGCCCTTGGCAAATATTGAGATCAAAATTCCCGAGATCGGAGTCATTAAAACAAAGGCAGCGATTGTTGATAAGTCAGTAGAAATGAAACATTACTTACTAAGTAACGAGACACAGAGCTTGATAGACCTGAGAAAAACGCAACCAGAACAAATAAATGCTGTTGTGACGCGAAGCAAATGTCGGGAAACGGAAAATAGTAAGAAATCGAAGATTATCGAGGAAAAACCAGAGATTAGCGCGGAAATCCCTGACATAGGTGACTGTGATCTACCCGAGTTTTCTAAAGAAAGTCCGGAAAGTTTAGTTCAGATCACAGCAGAGGAATTGAAGAGTGAACAAAGTAGTGACCCTTCCCTTGCAGGACTAGGGGAAAAGGCGAGACAAGAAAATAATCGAGAATATTGCGTGGAAAATGATACACTGTTTCGGTTAGCGACCGATCATAGGGGAGAGAAGAGGAAGCAGGTCATTGTTCCTACTAAATTTAGGCAAGATATTTTGACGTTATGCCACGAAGGCATTTCAGCTCATTTAGGCGCTACGAAAACTAAAGATAAGTTGTTGCGACATTATTTTTGGCCAAATATCGTAAAAGAAGCGGAAAATTTTGTTAAGACCTGTGACCCATGTCAAAAATTTAGTAAAGGTGGTGAGGCCAAGAAGGCTCCCTTAAAACTGGTCCCTATTATTTCAGAAGTCTTTTCGAGAATAAATTGTGATATAGTAGGCCCCCTAATTGAATCTGATAATCATAACAAGTATCTTTTGACCAGTTTATGCCTGGCATCGAGATGGCCAGACGCAATACCTTTAGCTGATACTAAATCAGAATCGGTTATAGACGGATTGATGCTTGTTTTCAGCCGTCTAGGTTTTCCTAAAGAAGTTCAGTGCGATCTCGGAACATGCTTCACGAGTGCTCTCACTTCCGCATTTTTCGAGAAATTTGGGATAAAGGTAGTTCACTCTAGTGTTCATAGGCCACAGAGCAACGCTATTGAGAGATGGCATCGATCTGTTAAAAGATTGTTGAAGGTTTTGTGTCTCGAAAATGGGAGTAGTTGGGAAAAAAATTTACCCTGCGCTTTGTTGGCCCTACGCACAGTAACGCACGAATCGACGGGATTCTCTCACGCAGAGCTAGTGCACGGAAGAAACTTGCGGACTCCCGAAGTCTTACTGTTTGAAAAGTGGACATGCCCAGAGGAAGAAAACACTTTCGTTACTGAGCATATTTTTACATTAATAAATAGATTAAAGAGATGTCAGGAGTTGGCTGTAGAAAGGATGGAAATTACTAGGCATAAGAGGAAATTTTGGTATGATAGGGACACGGTAGAGAGAAATTTTAAACCTGGCGATGAAGTTCTGGTTATGGCTACTTCAAAGCCACACAAACTATCAGTAGACTGGATTGGGCCAGGTGTGATAGAGAGCAAATTATCAGAAACAAACTATATAGTGAAAGTGCCTGGAAGAAGAGAAAGCTCTCAAATCTATCACGTCAATTTACTGAAACCATATCACAGGCGTGTAGAGTTTGTAAATTTGTTAATGTCGGATCAGGAAACTTTAGAGGCGGATTTAGAAATCTCTTACCCGAATGCCATTCCAGATGTATTTGATTTCTCAGAAATCGTAAGCGAAAGTGGGCTCGCAGAGAAATGTACGCCCGCTCAGATTGAGGTGCTAGGCAATTTACTTAATAAACACAGGAAATTATTTTCGAATAATCCAGGCCGCACGGATCTGATCGAACATGATATACAGTTAATTACAGAGCAACCTTTTCGGATTAAACCTTACCGAACCTCCCCAAGACAAACGGAAATACTTAAGCATGAAATAAAACGTATGCTAGAGCTTAAGATAATAGAAGTTGCGGAGTCTGATTTTGTTTCACCCCTCTTATTAGTAGAAGTGCCGGGAAGGGACCCTAGACCTTGTATAGATTATCGAAAGCTTAACTCCTTGACCCGCACAGAATACTTTCCCTTACCCAATATTGAGGAAAGGGTCGAATTAGTGGCAGCCGCAAAATTTATAACCGTCATCGATCTGACCAAGGGATATTGGCAGATCCCTTTGACCCCCAGAGCTCAAAGATATGCAACATTTGCAACCACTTTCGGAACCTTTAAACCCCTGGTCATGCCTTTCGGTTTAGTAAATGCTCCTTATCAATTCAGTAAATTTATGTCAATGCTTTTAGCGGGATGCGAACAATTTTGCGTACCGTATTTGGATGACATAGCAATATTTTCCAGCACCTGGGAAGACCATCTTAAGCACATAGATGTGATTCTAGAGAAATTAGCAGAGGCTAAATTAAAAATTAAACCCGCGAAGTGTAAGTTCGCACAAGATTGTGTGAAGTATTTAGGTCACATGGTAGGCGGAGGCCGGAGAATCCCTGCGGAGGCAAAGGTAAAGGCCGTACTCGATTTTCCTACCCCTACTACCAAAACAGAGATTAGAAAAATCTTAGGGTTAATTGGATATTATTCCCATTATCTGCCGAATTACGCAGTTATAGTAGAACCACTCACTCGTGCTTTAAAGGGAAAAACGCGAAAAGAAAAGATAGACTGGACGCCTGAAATGGAAGAAGCTTTCCAAGCGGTTAAAAAGAAACTAACAGAAAGTCCTGTTCTGTATGCCCCTGACTACGAATGGCGAAGAACATCCCATTTTATATTTAAGTCGAAAATTCACGGGTCCAGAAAAAAATTACGGCGCGACTGAAAAAGAATGTGCCGCCGTTATTTTCGGCATAAAAAAGCTAAGACCATATCTGGACGGTCAAAAATTCAAAATTGAAACCGACCACCATCCCCTAGTATGATTAAAGACTAATTCGGGCAAAAATCAAAGGTTAATGAGGTGGGCGTTAGCACTTCAACCGTACAATTACACCACCGAGCATAAACCGGGGAAAAGCATAAAACATGCTGATTGCCTAAGTAGGATTTAAAAAAAAAAAAAAAAATGTAAATATTTCTTTGTATAAATTGTTACTATTATTACTCATAAATATGTGGTTAATTTTTCATATGCTATTATTTTAGTGTTTAAATGCAGGTAAGAAATTTCAAATCTGTAAAAATACTCTATAGCAAATTGCAGTAGGAATTAATTCTTGCTACCAGTGTTATATAGTGTTTCTAATTTTTCTTCTCCAAACCTCCCGAAAAATTGTTTTGAGGGGAGGGTGCTGTAGAGTTTATAGTCTCAGTTTTATATTCGAACGGAGAATTGAAATGTACAGGCGGTTGCCGTGCCCCCCCCCCGCCAATATTGCACCTGCTTGGAACAAGAGGAATTTTCCTAGCCCGCTAATTTTGCACCTGCTTGTAACAAGCAGGTGATTTTTGAGAGGGAAAGGAAAATGTAGAGGTTGAGAACGGGGACTCAGAGAGAGACAGGAGCCCTGAGCGGACGCGTCTAGGACGCACTACGTTGATTGTAATTTTCGAAAAAGATTCCGGGAATCGACCACCGATTCGCCGAGACCAATTTTTGGGGCAGAGACATCCTGTCTCGTAGATCGACCTGGACAGTGGCTCCGAACAGTTTCTTCGAGCATTGACATCTTCACACGGGACAATTCGATCTTGTATATTTCGAACCTGCACGGTTTATGTAGCCAAGAGAATATGTATGAGTGTTCTAATTAAATTCGTTATCGTTACACTTTTGAGTCTTTCTCAACATTAAAATTTCTGCACACTCCCAAAACGCTACACCCTCAACCCTTTAACGCACGGTGTCCTCACCGTGAGGACACAAAACTTTAACGTTTTGACTGTTGTCAGTCACGATGCATAAATTTGATTTCTTCAAAAATACACTTGAGGATGACTACTTACACGAGAATCCTTTACTTTTTACAACATCATTTCCTGTAAAAATTATCGATTATTTGGAGGATTGTCAGGATTATTTTTAACAGCACTGGCATCTAATAAAAACTGGAGAATACGATGGAAATGCAATACTGCCCAGTGCTGAAAAAGGGGCAGCCGTTGCCATCGCTTGATGTAACTACCAGCAACATGGCAGTCGATCGAATCGTTTATCGCTTGCCATAGATCTAAAGACCATTTTTGACACAGCTGACTGTGCCGCGCAGGCAGTTGTGTTGAAAATGGTCTCTATATCTGTGTCGCACAACCAGCTGTGTCAAAATCGGTCTCAAGATCTGTGGCACACGATAAACCATTCGATTGACCGCCATGTTGCTGGTAGTTAAATCGAGCAATGGTAACGGATGCCCTTTTTTCAGCAATACGAAATGATTGCGCTTCAAAGCGTTAAAAATTCGTAACAATATAGAGTTGGTGCCATAGCACATTTATCTCTTTCTGATATTACTCCCTGATCTATACAGCGCCCTTCACATTCAAGTTGGGAAAGTTTAATTTCGACAACCCTGTACTTGAAAACGGGCAAATGTGAATGAAATCAATTTTTAGATGTTTTCATCTATATGCCACTTTTATAAAATAAAATAATTTCATACAAAATTTTAAAGTAATACGAAAAATTGATACTTCTAATTTTACCCTGAAACTATCCTTCATCCTTTTCGAGCTACCAAAATGTTATGAAACAGCATAACAGTGAGTCACAAATTAAATTTCCATTTTACTTACTAAATATTTCATCAGTGCAAAGTAACAAAAAAGTAGAATTGCAATAAAGGGTTTTCTGAATATCTTGCTTGAAAAAATGGATAATAACCCAGAGATCTTTAGTTGTTCTTTCGGATTGAGATATTCCATAATTAATTTTGAATATTTGTACCATATATCCTCCAAGACTCTACACGACGCGCATTTCCATTGAAGTCGCTCTTGAATGTGTGGAATGATTTAAGTTAAGCAGATGATAAAATCTGGAGAGACAGTAGTGAAAAGAATTGCGACCGGTATACTTTCTTTAGCCCACACTTTTGGCATCATTGAAAAATACTATTCCTTAGACTGCCTCTTCTTTTTTGTCTCAGAAGAATGCTGCAACTTCTCCTTCTGCACTATAAATTTGAATGACAATAAGTTTATTGACAAGTTTTAGAGACATTCTGATACTATATTAGATTTCTCGAAGAATGGAATTTTTGTTTTTGTCAAAGCAGTCACTTTGCAGTAAAACGTTACAATCGCGGAGAGGGGACACAATTGAGAAACATCTATTGTTAGATTCTTTTTAACACGCCGTTTCCCTTTTTTGGTGCAGATTAATTTCTTTCTTTTCAAAGATTATTGCGAAACTTCGAGAAGAGCTTTTCACGAAAATTCATCTTAATCAAAATGCTAATATTATGTATAATAGCGTCGATATTTGATTATTTATGAAAATAGGTAAAAAGTTAAAAAGGAAGTTTTTTTTTTTTTTTTTTTTTTTTTTTTGCTTAATATAAATCCATTCGAATATATTTACTATTTTGCCTAATTATGTATTCCATTCTTGAATCAATCGCACGGTAATTAAAACTTCAGAACACAAATACACAGAGGTTTGTAGATGAAAAGATTTGGTAAGTATCTTACTTAGTAACTAAATTTAATGTAAAAAATAATGCATTTTCAAAAGTAGAATGAACTTTACTTCTAAACGAAATTTTTCTAAAAACGTAAAAATCACAATTTCTTTCACTGGTAAATGAAGGGGAATAGATAACTCAAATATTTTGATATGAAAAGTTGTGCAACGAGCATAAAGTAAAGTGTAAAGTATAAGTACATTACTCATTTCTAGTTCAAGTTCACTCTTTTTACTGTACAAATGTTGATAAAATGTATGACTTTTTTTTTTTTTTTTTGCGTATAAAGTCATACTATCGAATCAGAAGAAGACGGCTCGTACATAGGGACTTAGGAGCTTCAGCACACCCCTCTTTAACTATGAATATTTTTTTTTCGTTTATGCTTTATTAATACATGAACTTTACACAATCATTAAGCGTGAAGTCAGTTGCCATCAGGTAACAAAAACAAAAGTCACTTCAAAAAAATACAGAAAATATAGTAAAAATCTTTGAACGGAGGTGCCGCTGATGCAGCTACCAGCACTGTTGAGTAAGATTACTCAGTGCCAGCGCAAAATCCTCGACATACGTTTTCAAAAAGGGGAGGTAACTGGTTAAAAGAGTTTCATACCTTAGTCATGGCGATTTTTTTCCCCGTAGTTCTCTTTTACTTTATTGACAATGGAAACTGTACCTTTTTTAAAAAGTGAAAACTACGCAAAAATAAAAATCATCTTTTTTTTTTTTTTTTTTTAGTCGTGTTGTCATGCATCCAAAATTGGATCCCCCCCCCCTCACATCAGCCTACCCGCCTCGGTTATCTGGACAAGAGAAACAGATATATTTCTAATTTTATCACGTTCCCCATTCAGTGATAAAATTTTACATAAAGTCTACTTTTTATTTTGTTTTTTGAAAAATTATTACTCTACTATTTAGCCCATTTGTGTCCGGATATTTTTGCGACTTTCTTCGATTTTTTGCTAATACCAGCAATAACAGATAAATTTCTGATGTCAACTTCTTAAACTTTGGATGATTTCTTTTAAAATCATCATCTATAAAAATATAAATGTCAACATCCTACTTGATCACGTTAAAATATTTTGTGGAGTTGAGTTTAATACTCGTGAATAAAGGCTAGGAAAAATAAATAACGTTTTCAACTGAAGCGAAAATGCCTTCCCAAAAAGGGACACTAGTCATAAATGGGTCAAAGTTTACCAGAAATATTATACAATTATCTAAATAATAAAAGTCCTGTCTGTAACAATCCAGGGATAGACTCATCGCCCCCATTGCATCTGCCGTCACGTTGAAATTTTGATAAAAGCGACATTTTTATCTCTAAGTAAAAGTAAAACTTTTTATGCAGTTCGAAAAATTTCTAAAAATTAATCTTTTTTAAACTTGCAGCTACTTTCAACTCTAAATATCCAGCGAGATATCACGCCTTGAAAAGTAAACAGAGGAGCGAAGACTATTTATTCCTTGATTCGTTGAAAAAAATCACGGAACATAATCTCTGGCGTAGATCGATTAGATGACGTCATATACTGGCGAAAATACTCCTTTTGCGTGACAAGCAATGCAAAGACAGTTTTATTTAGTATTTAAGTTCTATTTAACTGAAAAATTTCATGGATTTTGGGCAAATTTATTGAGAATGTGTAAAATTTTGTTTGCACAACACTTAAACACTTATTTGTAGGAATTCTTTTTAAAAATTGGCAACACTCTTTGAGATGTGAAAAACGTATTTGCTGTTTTTTGTGGAAATCACTTTTTCTTTTTTTTTCACTGCTCTCACCCGAGTGTTTTTAAATGTTAACGACGTGACATTTGTGAAATCCTATTTTTAAAGTATTTAAGTGTTTTACATTGTTTTGGTGACAGCGTTTGTTTAATTTTGAATTCGTTTAAACGGATGCTTTTTGATTTCAACGTTGTTGGGTTGTAACTTTTATTTCGATTGTTTTGGGACATTTGTTTTATTTTTGTCATAAATCCATAAGCGTCTGTTTAATTTTGAAGTGTTTAATTGAGTTTTTTAGATTGTTTTTGGTGACTATGTTTTTGTCATAAGCGTTTGCTTTATTTTGAATTGGTTTAACCGGCTGGATTTTGATTTCAACGTTGTTGGATCATTGCTTTTATTTAGGTTAATTTGGTGTCGTTTATTTTGTTTTTGTCGTAAATCTATAATTAATAGCCGGCACGCCGTCAGCATCGCTGGACCGTGAAAATTTGCTTAAAAAATTGCCGACCAGTAAGATAGACTTCGTGCCTCAGTTAACTGTGTCAGTCAGTCTAAAGACTACGTCTGTGATTTTATTTTTTAAAAACTAGAGTCGTGTTTCAACAACTCAACTCTGAACTCTAGAATTTCTTTCTGTTTTCTTAAGATATTGGATTCAACAGAAAGAAATTCTAAATTTCAGAGTTGTTGAAACACAACTCCAATTTTTAAAAAATAAAATCACAGACGCTGTTGTTAGATTGATACAATTAATATCTCCTCCTCATTCAGCTGGTCACCGAAGGCGAGCGGCCTTTAGGTTGCACATTTTCTTTTTTTTTTTTTCCCGAAGCTACCCGTTGGCTGACCAGGTGGTCGCTGAAGGCGGATAACCCGTAGGTTGCACTTTTTGACCGCGAAGAGGCCGTAGGCAGACCAGCAGATCGCTGGATGCAGCCCCTCACCGAAACGTGTAAAAGCCTCCATAAATAATTCGGTGACTATTTTAATATTCGCGAATACGTATGAAAAATTTTTACGATATAATTAAAGATTATAAAAGTTTAGAAAACATTTTCTTTATATGTCAACTAAAACATTCAAAGGGCATTAAGTCTAAAAATATCTCTTTCTTTTAGTACTCAAATTAAATATCCAGCATTTCGATAAACATTTGGATTAAACTAAAGGGGGGAAACATTTCTCGTGACTTCAACTGTAATTAAATAACTTAATTTTATTTCTACTCATCAAATTAATTTTTTAAATAAAAGATAGCTCCGTTTGAATAAAGTGATTCTTTCTCAGTCGTGAAGGAAATGTAAAATGAAATAAGATGAGGGGAAAAAACATTCTATCCAGTCTTCACTGAATAATGAGAAGGATAAAAAGATCTAAATTAGGAAAATATTTTTTCCTCTACTCTGAATTTTGTAAACTTTCGCAGATGAAGTTGATGTAGTGAAAATTTAATTTTGCACCTGTAAGAGGGAGGAAAAAAAAATATTATTTAAGATTTATTTTTAGAGTACTTTTTATGGCGGATAGAAAGTTAAAGAAGATTTAGTAAATTTAGGCTTTTTAAAATACAATTCCGTCTTTTGAAAATTATTATGCATAAATAATTATTCTGAAATACTTTTTTATAAATGCTTTTCGAGTAGAATCAGAAAATGCTTCATTTTACATCAATGGGGTGTGCATTTGCGTACTAAAATATTTATAACTTTAAAACTTTTTTATTGTTCGGTTTTATGTTGAATAGGTTATTAATTGAAACATTGTATAATATTGTTTCTCATTTTTTTTTCAATGTGAAGAAAAATGTTATGAATAAGCTATAAAGTAAAAGTTTTTTTACTGCACTTTCCGAAAATTAAATGCATTTGTGTTTTAATAATTTTGACTTAAAAATTGAAACTAACAGACAGTGAAAAAATCTTTCAAAGGAGGGGAAAGAAACTTTCTTCCATTATTAATATTTTTCATTTATATCAGTTTTTGGGCACTTGCCTGCATTTGTTATCATTCTGAACATTTCGAGAGTTTGCGAAAATGGATAGTTTGAGAATAACAGAGCATCTCTCTGAACATCATATCTTAGTTATAAGTACTTCTTTCATTTCTCTGTCTACCTGTCTGTGTGTAGGTAGTGCAGCTGATGAAGGGCGAACCTTTTTCTGAAATGTACCACCCAAACCGTACGTATTCTCGATTTTTATCTTTTGTATATTTTGAGCAAAATTATTTTTAAATTATTTGAATGTTTTGGTAATTCTGTAAATGGTAGGTGCAAAACTAGGTGAAATTTTTTAGCTGTCTTCTCATGGCTCTTTCCCTACTAGCAATTTCGCTCAGGTTACCACCGGACACGTAGCCGACCGATGATGGCCCGAGCAAAATTGTTAGTAAGGTTATTCCCAAAATCACTCATTCGCGCTCGACATTCTTAGCGGCGTTACAAACTTTTTTTTTCCATTGCTTTTTCGTCGATGTAAAAATTCAGGAAAGTCGCCACACATTTACTAAGGAAATTTTAAATAAATACTAGCTGACCCGGCAAACGTTGTTTTGCCATATAAATTATTCCTAGGATTATTTTAGTAGAAAGAAATGACTAACTCATTGTAAGTGTGTGAAGATGTGGTATATGAGTGGAAGAGGCATGGAGCGCTGTGAACGATGCTGGAATATAAAAATAACACAATACCAAACATTTATATTTTTAATTCATTGTAATTTATTCTTTAAATTTATATATATCGCTAATTACAATAATTTTACTAAAAAATAATATCAATCCCTTAACGCAATAGAGTATACAATATTTTTTGTCATCCCATCTTTAGATAACACAAACAAACTGGATGCCCACTGTATGGTTTGCCCACTCGAGAGCATGCCACGTATGACTGTCCGTGTGAAAAACACGGTGTGCTCAAATCTAATCCACAAACAGACATAGTTTGGCCTTGAGACTTATTGATAGTCATTCCATAAAAAAATTTGCCCCCCCCCCCCTTCAAAAAAAAGGATGAAAATCTGAAACACTTTCAGATTTTAAATACGCACTATAGTGCTATATATTAAAATCGTATCATAATTATTCGTCGTCCCTATTTTTCGTCCTTATTCCATTAAGTTGGAAAGTGTTATCATTATTCATGACTGTGCTGTGTTTTTCTTTCTTATTTCATAAAACCCATCTTTGGAATCGAAATCTATCTTAAAATCGCCTACTAAAACTATTTTACAATCTTCGCCAAGTATATCACAACTATACTTCACCGTTTTATATATTGTTTCCTACTTTAACGCCTTGACTCTCGCCAAGGAGGCGATGATTAAACATATGCAGTTACCATGACGATTTTTTGCATTTATGTAGAAATCGTAATTTAGAATTAAAATGGCGATTTGGAACAACATGTAAGTACAGCATGCCGTTACATTTTTATTTATTTTGGATTACCAATTAATGTAGTTTTAATAATTAAGTGTCTTCAAATTCCTTAACTGGCGCGTTTATCGCTAGTTTGGTTACTTTAGATATCACCTAGTTCTTTTGGGTGCGTTGAAACGGTACTTACGCATTATCCCGGAGGTCACTTCCGCCAAACTACTTTTTCGTAGATTTTAAATACGTTGCCAATCGTATTCCAAACCATCAACAATTTCATGTGCCCGGCATTTATCTTGGTGAAAAATTGCTTGTCTTGGCGGACCGCCGGGACTGCAAAGCTCGCCAAAGTACGGGGATTTCTTAGTTTGGCGAGAGTGGGGGTGTTAAAATAGGAATCAACTCTTTCTTGTACCATAATACACATCTTTGGAATCGAAATCTATCTTAAAATCGCCACCTGAAACTGTTTTACAATCTTCGCCAGGCATATTCTTCCTGTAGGCATATTCCAACTATACCGCAAAGACATTTTAAATGCTGTTTGGAATGGGCATCATAATCCACGAGTGTACCGTGTTTTCCTTTCTTGTTCCACAGAGAACTTCTTCGGAATAGAAATCTATATTAAAATCGCCTAATAAAACTCTTTTACAATATACGCCAGGCGTTTTCTAACTATACGCGAAATATATTTATAATAAATTGTCGCGTTTTGGCACCACATTTAGCGATCCATTATGAAAAATTGCAAACCTTGTGCCACTTTCAACATTTTATTAACTTCCCCCCCCCTCTCCACATTATCTGGCAAACATATTTGAAAAGTGATTCGACACGCTAATATCTACACAGAAATCCTGATTGAAATGAATAGCACTCGGGGGCTAAACATTTTGGGGTGGACCGCCCTTATGACTTAGGGGTAGGAGACATAGTTAAAAACCTATTCTATGACCTAACGAATATACATAGAAAATTTCATTAAAATTGGTCGAGTGGTTTAGGAGGAGTTAGGTGACTAACACTGGGACAGGAGAATTTTATATATTAGATAAGTGAATTACTACAGAGCATTCGGTGCAAACCTTGAAAGTTAGAAAACACAGGTATGGCAGAGGTTTTAGAATGCCCATTTTCAGCAAAGAGCCTGTGAAGGTGGCCAAATATGGACCTTCCAAGTTAAGACCACCGAACCCTGTTAAAATATTTAGTTATTAGAAAAATAAAAAAAATAAAAAACTTCGGTTTGTGAAGTGCTGTTCAGAGAATTCCAAGAGAGTTGATTGATTAACGAGAGAGGTTCTAACCTTTTCCCGAAATGTTTATTGCAATAAATAATTTACTTTTAAACTTGCATAATTTAAAATTCTCGAATAAATAACTTTGAATTCATAACACCACTTAAGGTATATTGATAGATTTTCGAACCCGGGCAAAATACCTGATGTGTCGCTAGTATCCACCTGCTACAATGCAGGCCGGATTCAAGAAGAATACCTTGCATCATTTTGTGCAAATAATGCAGACTTAAAAAAAAGTGATTTGTCAATCAATAAGGTTTAGAAGGGCGATAGAATGTGTACATGACGTTTCGTCCAGATATTGTGGGCATTGCTGCAGAAATGTGCAAAAACACTTTTACGTCGATAAACATCATGTGGAATTGCACTTAAATCTGTATATATCACTTAGCGATTACCAGGACTCTCAGAAAATATTCAGGAAGTTGCGGTTACTAAATTTTGATCAGAATACATAGGGTCTGATCAAACAGTATTTAACAATACAGTTTGTCGAAATTACCGACGTTATTAATCAGAGAAAAAGTCATTGGAAAATTAGGCTCTCGGACAATCTGCTGTGTAATCCGACTTTCGAAATCCATACACTATGGATATTCAATTCTATAAATGCATGTCTTCATGGAGTAAGTAATAATTATCCTCAAGTGCGTGACGTCTTAAGGTGGATAATGAAACAACTAACCAATTCAAATAACCCCCCCCCAAAAAAAATAAGGATATTGGTCCTCTGATTGTGCACGATTTTCTTCAAGTTATGTTGCTTCGGCTAGCGGTAACGTATTATTAGCGGCTTTCAAATGGCACGTCAAAAAATAAAAACTATTCTTCATTTATAGATGAATCTGATTGGTCTAGCAGTATAAGACTACGTTATTTTAACATGTCATTTGCACATATGTTTTCACGTATGTTATAGCATGTCAGATTCAGTCTTTTGTCAACTCCTGCATTATAATTATACATGTATATAATAGAATATAGAGATAACTAAGCATATTTCATGTTAAAGATACTATAATGGAATGTCGATATCTTATCATTTTTATTCTTTTGGCGATACTGCTAAGTCCCAATAGAATGTAAAGAAGTATCAGGTTGTAACGAAAGTTTTCCGCCAGATTTGCTTGAGTCAGCTCACGCGGTTCCCAGCTATTGACCTTATATGCCAATTTAATCCGATGCTTAACGCGAATAATGGACATGGCACTAAAGTCTAACTCTTTTAGCTAACTCTCGAGTGGATGAATATTTTATCGTCTTCCACAGATTGTCGTAGGCGGGTTTCATCAGCATCATTAGGCCGGCCAAAGCGCTCTGCTTCTTTAATGTCCCAGTCCTCTTTTTTGAACTTTCGGTACCAAATCTTCACAGTGTCATATGATACAACACTAGTGCCTTAAGCTGTACACATCATTCGGTGTCATTCTGTAGCTGACTTTTTGCAACAGAACTGCGAGTAAATGATGGTTCAATCTGGTAGCGTGATAGTTCCATTTCAGACACCTTATACTTAATCATAACGATATTTTTTCACAGATTTCACAGCACAGTGCTGTAAAACAAGTCTTTTTCTTTCAAATAACAAAAATCGTTTCGCAAAATATTAGCAAAGGCACCAACGCGAACTGCTTGTGCAGGCAATACTTGCAGTGGCGGAAAACTTTCGTTACAACCTTATAATTTCTATACTTAATAAATGTAAAACTTATTTCTACGTGTCATTGTACTTGACATAAGCCATCTATTATTTTCTTATGCAAAACTAGAAAGATGTTTTCACTACTTTAATCTGTTTATAGATATAAATCCATTTTAAGCACGATAAAATAATAAATATTAGATTTTTACATACATTTGTGACCGATGAATGAGAAATTTTAAAATGGGCTTTGTGATTGGGTGTTAAATGCTCTGCGACTCTGTTTGTAGGTCGCGGCTAACAGAACAGAACTCAAGTCCCATGCTTCAAGATAGCCCGTTGTACGGTGACAGAAAGGGTAGTAGCAACTAGTAGCGTTGGGACGTACCCAACGAGCTACTACTAGGGAATTAGTACATCATAAATGAGAATATGAACAGTCCGATTCTTTGAGAAGTTTTGTTGCGCATTTATTTTTGCCTCTCAAAACTGACGGACGGCAGACTTTGCGAATAGAGCATTTCGACGTGATGTTGTAAGTACATTACTTAAACGATAACTGACTGTGCATCCTTCTACGCAGATAGTACCATTGTATTTCTCTTGTGGTATATCGAGAAAAACGGGTTGAAAAACTAGCACCTGAAATTATCATAGATCACTTTAGAACATAATTAGTCGTGGGGATCGATCGGAAAATTTAATAAAATCAAACCTATTAGAAATCAACAAGCCACTTGAATTAAATATCTGTTTAACTCTTTCCAATAAAATTGAAAAGAATTTTTGCCATGTGTTATTTCAGGTTTCTAGTAGATCTTTCACAGGATTTTATTCAAAAGAATTCCAATATATTAAGCTTTACGGGAGGACGTTTTTGGTTAAATTTGATTTTGTGGTTAAGCTACATGACAACTAAAGGAGGTGCCTTGTCAGCCAATTTTAAAGTATATTTTAGAGACGTATAAGTATTTCAAATAAAACATGATTGATATTTGTTATTAAGGTTCATATAAAATGATATTCTTCGTGAAAAAAAATGAATGCAGCAGTGGGATTTTTTCCCCTACTCTAGGGCATAAAAAAAGGCTCCAAAACATAGAGGTCTATCTTAGTTTAGAGCAGTAGCATATTCAAGTGAGTGCGTAGTAGTACAGCGTCCCCATTATTTTATTTGTGTCATGCGTCCCCTCACTTTTTATTTACAAGAGAGACGCTCAAACTTCTATGTAATGGATTAAAATTATAAATTTGTAATTCTGCTTCAGAAAGGCAACTTAAAGACCTTAGTCCACGAGCATCTTCCAGAGTTGTTGAAAAAAAAGAGGTGAAAATCTCGATTAGCAAAAGGTGCATCTGCACAAACAAATAATAAAAAAAAAATTGTATCATTAGGATTGTTAACGGTAGTCAATAGAATAATTATGTACTTTTCAAGGAACTGTTTATCAAAATTACATAAATAAGTTGAAGGTGAACCAAAATGGTCCTAGCGGACAAAACGATCCTAATGTCGGAAAATTTAATAATCTTTTTCTTCCAGACAGCTTAAAATAAGTCCAAATTTTTAGTATAAAATAAAACTGTTTAAAAATTGTGGTGGAAAATCCGGAAGAGGTGGCAGCTGTGCCATGCATAAAGTTCAATATTGTAATCTTTACAAAAATTAATTTTGACTTTAGGAAGACAGTGTAATATTATTATGTAACATACCTTATTTAAATCATTTTTATTATTGGAAGTACCGTCCATGACCAATGATCACGAAAGTACAAGCTGGGTACGAATTTTTTAGGTAAGGAAAGGTGGCCTAAAATTATCCAAGCGGGCAAAAGGATCCACATATGTTTTCTTCCTGACAGGCAGCTCTATAATCTATGTAACACATAAACTAGTTGCGCCAAATGAAGAAGAAGCAATGACGGTAGTTAAGCGATCGGTGTTCGATCGGAGCGATCGGTCGGACGGTAGTAAGCGGTCGATATTTTAGAGTAAGAGTAGTAATTAGAGTAAGAGTAGTAAACTATGTGTAAGAGTAGAATTCTTTAAAAAAAAACTGGGTTTTATCATATCTCTTGTAAGATAAGCACTAACTTACCTATTTCTTTTTTTTTTTTTTTTTTTTTAGAAATACAGTCTTTATTGCACAGAAATATGACTTGGTTTGCTGAATAGAATATGTTTTTAGATGTGAATTACACTTGTTTAGTTTGTTATGTTTCTCAGCGTGTTCTAGTATTATCACCTAAATTGGGCAGCCATACTGTCAGGTAAAATGAACCATCGACTGCAGAAACTCCAGTGCCGTGTCCTCGTCATCATGGCAGCCCTTCAGACGTTCTCAAAATGCACGACTCCCTATTACATTATTTAATTTAATCTTACGTTTATTGTAGGCCATAATTTTTAATTATAATTTTGAAATATTCTATTTTATGGTTTGTGACACTTTTTTATTTTCAACTTTTCATAAAATAAATCATGCATACTATATGATTATAAAACTTATTTTATTTCACTATGTATAGTCATAATTACTTTTACATCTTTCATTTTGCTAGTAAAAAAATAAATTTAAAATTATTTTCAAATGAGTGATCATTTTACACTTGGGTGAGTGTAAAACGATCCTTTGGACTCTTTTTCAAAATTCTGTTTTTTTTTTTCGTTTCCCAATTTGGGTTTAAAATATTATTAAAATATGTTTATGATCCAAAACATATCGTAAAACATTGTATTAAAGTGTTATTTTATGCAAGTTTATGTTATTTTGTGCAAGTTTTTCTCTTCAGGGGATCATTTTGGACCACCTTCTCCTATTTTTTTCACTATCAAACCTTTATTAATTGCACAAAAGTAATAATGATCTATTAATTAATTAAAATGAGACGTTTAATTTGTTGTTTTTAATAATAATATTTGACTAATTACACACGCGAGTATTTAACTTAAAATTCTGCAAAAACGAGCGTCCGCTCACATTTTTTTTCCTTAGAACTACACCACTGGTCTTGTTCTTTGCAAGATAATTTTCAAAGAGGAGGTCGAACTCTTAGAGTCAAAAGAAAAAGGCATTTCTTAATAATATTTTTAAAAATATAGTTTAAAACTCATTTGTGGTTATTATTAGAAAATTTAGACAAAACAGTTTTCTCTCTTTTTTTTCTGCGAATGCAAAGAAATTTCTGCTGCAAAAATTTATGGTATACATTCATTTCCCAGTGAGCATAAAATAATTAAGAGACCGTCTTAGGTTATGTATAAAAAAAATACAGAAGCATTTATCTTTCTGACACGGCTGCATACCATTTAAAATTCAAAGAAAGAAAACATAAATAAAAGCACGCCGCTTGTAACTACTTTATTTATCGCAATTCAGAACAGGAGTGGAATCGAAATAAAGCGGCTGTTCATTATGTGGAGAAACTGAATTATTCACTCTTTTCGAAATCCAGATACGTTGCCAATACTCCGCAACAGAACTGCAAAAAAAAGAGGAAACTGTAATATTAATTTTAACGACTCTATTCTTTGCATAAGGTGCAAATAAAAAGGAGCCATAGAACTTGAAAAATTCTCGGGAGGAATCATGACGTTGAAAGTAATTAAATAGAGCAGACGATAAAATTCTGCAATGTAAAATATGCGCAAAGAATTTCTTCTTATACAATTTCTTTGTCAGAATAAGTGGCATGAAGAGTTTGCTGTTTATGCCGAAAAACGCACGTAAATTAATCTTTTTTACTTCTCCCCCCATTTTCTTTATCTTTTCTGTTCTGTTCCTCTGTACTCTTATGGTTTTATTTACTTACTTATTTTTTGAGATACAATAACTGTGATCAGTAGAAAAAATGTACTTTTGCACTATTATTTATTTTTCGAAGCATTTTCCACAGAATTTTTTTCTTTTTTTTTCTGCATTCATCCATGCTAAAAATCCCCCGGTACTATAATGGAATTAATTATTTTTAGAAATGAAGCAGTTAAATTTTGCCTGTATAAAAAGAGATGTAATTTAAACCAGATGAGTAAATCGATGAGTAAAAAGATGAGTAATTTAAAAGAGGAAAATATTAAATTAGTTTTATTTGAAAGAAACAATAAAAAGTAGTAGTTTGAATAAATTGTAAAAACACAATAAGCTTTAATGTAAATTACTTTAATATTTCAATATGAGAAACAGTTCATAGAACATCCTGAGTTTGTCGCTATACCTGTTTATGAAATATATCCTATAGGGCAGAAAAATGTGAAACTGGGAGTGGGGCAACTGTTGTCTTATAAAACAATAAAAACACAATCAATTTCTCATAGAATATTATCAAAAACATTTGTAAAATAAATCATGAACCGTTTGTATTATTATACAGGGTGTCCCAAAAAGGTGCGGTTACGGGCTTTAATTTCCGGTGTATAAAAAAAGGATCTATGTTTATCTAAAGTATCTGTCCTATCTGTTTGAGGTAAGAGGGTGGTGTAAATTGAAGAAAAATGTTCAAAATAAGGTCGGAAATGAGATGCCGTTATCTCATTCATTTAAAAAAAGTTACACTTTTTATTTTTTTTACGCCCCCCCCCCCCCCGTACGAAACAATTCCCAATTAGAAAGTTTTTATTTTCCATCCAACAAGACTAATAGAAAAACCGTATAGCTGTAAATTTAAAACTGAGTGAGTTATGCTTAATTGAAAATGGAAGACTGTGCAAAGGGACCATATGCAAAAATCGAAATGTAAATTTGTGGCATGTACAAAAGATAGAATGTATGAAAATATTTACATTAGAGCCGTTTTTTGCGTTTTTATGGTAGATTTATGGTTCCGTTGAAAATTATGATGTTTCTCAAAACAACGTTTTAACAGACGAACTCAGACGATTTTTTATTTCCAGTAAGTGCTATTTAACCATTTCAAATGTTTATGATAAAACATTTTTTAACAACTACACAATGAAATGCATACGACTTCTTTGAGTTTACTCATGTTTCCAGTAGTAACTCATATCAGATCAACTCATCCAAACTTTTCTTGTACATATCAGAATAAATAGTGTCACGAAGGTAATAGTGCATTAAAAATTATGCAGCGATATTCAGTTTCATATTTTCAAAATAAAAACATATAACTAGTATTGCATACATTTTTTTAACAAATTAAGAGCTGCTTGAATCAACAATGATTTATTCTAAGTGCAATAGAAATAATGCAGAAACTGCTCGAGAATTTGAACGACGATATCCGAATTCACCTGAAATTTCTCGCATGTTTGTTTACCGGACGATGAGGCGATTGAAAACTACCGGCGATTTTCATCCGAAACCTGGCCCTGGGAGAAATCGCTTGTAACGTGAAAATGAAGATATTATAGCGTATTTTTCTGCCGACCCACGTGCAAGTATTCGAAAACTATATTTTGTGCAAGAAATACACCACCAAGGAAAATTTTCTGTCTCCGTGTGGTGCGGAATTTGGAATGGAGAATTGATTGGTCCTGTGTTTTATGAAGGGACACTTACAGCCTCAAAATATATCTGCAGCTTATTTTAGATGGCATAGTAACAGATATTTTAGAGAATATACCATTATCGTATGTAAAATTTATGTATTTTCAACAAGATGGAGCACCTGCACACAAGGCTATAAGTGTAACAAACTGGCTGAATGTTAATTTTGATAAACTGTGGATTGGTTTGAAAGGAGTCACAGAATGGCCTCCCAGATCCCCTGATCTAACGCCGCTCGATTTTTATTTTGGGGGTCGGCTATAAACACTAGTTTATAATACTCGTCTCCTAAATGCAACTGATCTAAAACAAAAGATAATCAATGCATGCAACAATAATACTGGAGAAGAACTCCAAAATACTTAGAGAAGCATTTTTAGAAGAGCTCGGTTATGTATTGGAGTTGATGGAAAACATTTCGAGAATGCCTTGTAAATTGCATTTCTTTTCTTGCATTTTTAGCATTTTTAATGAAATTTGCTTTTTTATATGAGTAGTATCCTCTAAAAGGTTTATAAAATTAAACATTTAGCAATCGTAATAGGTACTTAGTCATTTTCGAAAAATGTTTTAATTTTAAAATTACATGCATTTACATAATTGTTATTGATTGTAAATTTAATGTATTTATTTGCAGTGAAATTTTTTTATAAATATAAGTTTTAATAACACGATAAAGCATAAATAAAAAAAGTCTACGTAACAAGGCTCACATTATTTGCATATTCTTTAGCTTTCCGTTTATCTTGCGAAATCTGTATTTAATTTGTAAGGTTTTAAAATAAACTACAGATTTAGTTGTTTACCAAAAAAAAATTTTTATATTTCTTACCTAAGATTCTTAATTTGAAAAACATTCCAAGATGCAATATCATATTTTTTGTTCTAAAAATTCCCGTTATCAATTTGTAGAAAATAGCCTTTTATGCGATGAAAAAAATGTCCTGAAAAATGGTTTAAGTCCAATTTTTTTCTGCATCATAATTCAGTTGATGGAAAACATTTCGAGAATTCTTTGTTTAAAAAATGTAACTGTTTGAGGATCAGCAAGAGGAAATTTTTCTTAACGGATTCTTACTTCCGACCTTATCTTGAACATTTTTTCAATTTACTCTACCCACTTACCTCTAATAGTTAAGAATTAAAGCCCGTAACCATCTTTTTTGGATACACTCTGTATTATCTTCATAGAATGAAAGTATACAAAATCATTTTACATCGGTATATGTCCTTTGTTGTAAATTTTGTCTTAGAGGTTTATCAGAATACTTATTTTTTAGGCTCACTGACTACTCTTTATTTTCACTGGAAGCTAGAGTTCAGCATTAGCAACAGAAGCCAAAATAGAAAATTCCATTAATTTTTAATGAAAAGTGAATACGTTCGGAACACAGGATGTGTGTGTTGTGTGTGTGGAGGGGGGGGGGGGTACTTCCTTTTTCTTTAATGAATATATCAATTTAATACTGCGAAGTGAAAGCCACAATATTAAATAATTTCAGATAAATATGCACAAGTTTACTTCAAAAATACTTCAAAATACTTGAAAATATCAAACATTAAAAATATTTAATGACTGAATGAGCTTAACTAATGGAATAATAGTATTCATTAATTTTGAATGCTTTTAGTACGCAGATTTGAGTAGCATAAGCATTATTACAAAATTGGTAAGCTGCAAAATGTATTACGTAAAATAGGCAAATGAAATAAGTAAATAAAATTTCTTGTGAATATAATAATTTACTAATCTCTGTAAATAACATTTCTTTTATTCTTTCTTTACACGTTTTGTGAAGCACTGTAAGGCTGGTAGTCTAAAGAAAGTGGAAAGGCCTAAGGCTTGTGATATTTTGGCATTATTTATCATTTATAAAATTAAAACGAAATATTTATCATTTATAAAATTAAAAATAAAAACGAAAATCTCTGTGTTTGTCAAGTTCGCATACAAATCCACACTGTTGGACCGACTAGCTTGAAATTTTATACAAATACGTAAACAGAAAAATAAATAAATAAATAAATAATGCAATAACTCACCATTTTTGTTAGCCCCTATGCAGTGGTGGATTAATGCAAGTTTGTCGGGGGGGGGGCGGTTAGTCTGCCGGTGGGGGTGGTTAGTTAGAAGATTGACATATACATCCATTTTATGGAAGTAAAATAGAATCTTTAACATTAATTTCTTTTTTCTCGGGGAGGGGCGGTCGCCCCCTCCGCCCCCCCCCCCTTTAATCCGCCCTTGCCCTATATAACATAAGTATACAGTCTCTCCTACTTTTCCGTTAAAGCAAGTATTCTCCTCAAGCTTGTGACCAGAAGGGTTCATTGGTACATGCGTTACATGCCTGGTACCGGGGAAGGGGGGATGCCTTTGGAAGCAGCGACCTCCTGAAAAAAAAATGAAAAAAAAAATGAAATCAAAGTATCAATTAAACGATATATGCGTTTTAAAGTTCTCAAATACACCTGCATTAACACTACTAAAGTGCATAGCGCCATTTTATACAAGTACGCATTACTAAAGTACACCTCGGCATTTTTAGTGCTCCAGATCAGAGGTGTTAAACTGTGGTCGGAGAACCCCAAGTGATCCATTACCAGGGATCTGTGAAATTATGATAAATGGTTACAAATAGTTCAAGAATTCCATAACAAAGCTAGAGTTGAACCTAAACACTTTTGGTGACTTCTCAGATGTAATTACCCTGCACTTGTAACTCCAAATTTGATTCCATTCTGCAAAACATGTTTATGTGAAAAGATTCTTCAGTACTGTTATATATGAAATCAAAGTATAGAAACAAACTAGAGAACCTCCGAATGAAACTTTTCAACATTGCGTCCGATTATGAGGTTCCTGTTTCAAAATAACTGTACCTCTACCATTAACCCTTTAAGGCGCAGTGATCCCGCTCTGGGAACACCCAACTCTAACGTTTTGACTGTTGCCAGTCACGAAGAATAGATTGGATTTCTATAAAAATAGTTGCGGGTGACATAGCTCCACGAGAATTCTTTACTTTTTAGCCGTTATTTCCCGTAAAAGAATGGTCACGATCATTTTTAACAGCACTGACATCTGCTGAAAAATGGAAGAACGCGAGAACAGCTGGATAGATTGCCCAATGCTGGAAAAAGGGCAGCCGTTGCCATCGCTCGACTTAACTACCAGCAAGATGGCGGACGATCGAAACGTTCATCGCGTGCCACAGATCTAGAGACCCTTTTTTGACGACAGCTGGCTGTGCTCGCGCACAGCCAGCTGCGTCAAAAAAGGGTCTCTAGATCTGTGGCACGCGATGAACGTTTCGATCGTCCGCCATCTTGCTGGTAGTTAAGTCGAGCGATGGCAACGGCTGCCCTTTTTCCAGCATTGGGAAAGGGTTACGCCTCAAAGGGTTAAGTAAAAATAATTATTAACCGAAAACATTGTAATAAGATCTATTTTGACCAAAAAAAAATTTTGTATGAGTTTAATATATTATAATTTGTAAATTTTACATGTCTTTTTATAACTATTTTTATTAAATTTGTTTTTTTTATTCAATATCCCAATAAAAAATATTCATCTTTATAAACGCACAAGGCAGTGTACTAAAAAAAATCAGCGAAACATTTTTACTAATATTTATTGAAACGTAGTGCTAATGAAATTATTTAGTCATATTAAAACTGGAGTAAAAAGCCTGTGCTTGGGACGGGGTTCAAAAAAATGATATTGGGGGCGGGAAAATGTAGACTTACTATAAAGTAAGTATTCGTGTTCAATACATTTTCATTTATGATACATCAAATTTAGGCTTCGAACAGAGGGAGTGTTTTAAGGAGCGTTTTTTAAAATAATATTATTAATTAAAAAAATTGAGAATAAAGGAAGTAAATTTTCCGCATTACCGCCGATTTATTTTTTCCTCGGTGATAATTTGTTAACAAAATAACTTAAATATTAAATAGTTGAAATAAAATAAATTTAATAAAGTTAAATATTAAATAGTTAAAATAAAAATATGACCAAACTATTTAACACCATTAAATTAATAAAATTAGTTCAATAAATAAAAAACCCAAAAATACGGTTGTATAATATTTAAAGGATCGTTCTTTGCGGGGGTAAGGGGGGCGAGATACTATTTAAAATGCATAACTAGGTTGGGGGGGGCAAAGCATAATGACATTGCTCCCTCCCCCTAGTCAAATAGCTTAGCTACGGGCCTGGTTCCCATTTAAGGAATATTTTTAAAAAAAGTTGTATTTACAAAATTTCCAGGTGTGAAATTAATATTTGTTACGTCACGCACCCACACATTTTACAGAACATTGATGTCAGGAGTTTTAAAATTTTATTTTTCGCCGCTATTTCTTTCTCACTTTTCTTTAATATTACTAGACTATCATTCCAATATGCTGATATTTACCATAAGAAGACCATAATCTTTTTTTCTGAATTCAAAGGTTTCTTTTTTTGCGTATAATTAAGTTATTCCGGAAGAAAGCTAAAAATATTCAGTTGTTCAATTTGTCCCATCAGTCTTCCAATTTATTTCAATAAGGACGTGATGCAAAAACCTTTCATGAAAAGGGGCATTTAGAACTCGAAACTTCTCTTATTTTTCTTGTCAACTTTCTTCAGTATACTGGTGAAAAGGAGTAAAAACGGTAATTCGAGAGAAAGAGTTGAGAAGCATTTTACCTTGGGAAAGAGAATTACCAGATTCATTTAATTAAGTTTGTTTCGGACTTTTCTAGGACAAAATTATAAAAAATGTCATTAGACATTCAAAGCAGATAACGCTACTAATAATTTTACAGGTATCCAGACATTCTACTAGTAATATGAATTAAAACTAATAAAATATGTACTTTTAAAATTAGAATATATAAATAATTTATAGTACGTAATTTATTTTAAACTTACAGAAGAGTGAAATAAAACTTTATAATTACGCTTCACAATGTGTAATTTTTTAATTTTTTTCCCGTGAAAATTGAAGGATCAAGTACGTTTTCAATCGAAATGTGAGCCAAGTTAAGTTTAATTCTTATGTTTGTACAACGCAAAGTTATTTCATTTAAATAACTTTAAAATATTGGCTTTCAGAATTGAATCTGATTATAATGCTAATTTTCGTATTTCCCCGAATAAAGTTGTTTAAATATTTTCAGCTCAGGATTAATTACATGAATCAATATTTTCTAATTACATTAATCAATTTCTAATTTCTTTAATTACATTAATCAATATTTTCTAAAGAAAAGGTATGCTTTATTAGCCATTCACTTGAAATAAATTTTCTTTCGCGAAGTACTTAAAAGCAATGTTCTTCCATATGCAAAATTCGCTATGTTTCACTGATAAGTCGACAAGTTTGACGACATTTGGTGCGGTGTTATTATTGGGGCGTGTAATGTTTTTTCATTATATTAGTATTATTAATCAATATTTTCTAATTACATTAATCCATTTCTAATTTTTTTAATTACATTAATCAATATTTTCTAAAGAAAAAGTAAGCTTTATTAGCCATTCACTTGAAATAAATTTTCTTTCGCGAAGTACTTAAAAGCAATGTTCTTCCATATGCAAAATTCGCTATGTTTCACTGATAAGTCGACAAGTTTGACCACATTTGGCGCTGTTTTATTATTGGGGCGTGTAATGTTTTTCATTATATTTGTATTATTAATCAATATTTTCTAATTACATTAATCAATTTCTAATTTCTTTAATTACATTAATCAATATTTTCTAAAGAAAAAGTATGCTTTATTAGCCATTCACTTTTAAATTTTCTTTCATGAAGTACTTAAAAACAATGTTCTTCCATATGCAAAATTCGCGATATTTCACGGATAAATCGACACGTTTGACATTTGGTGTGATTTTATTATTGGGGCGTGTAATGTTTGCTTCATTATATTAGTATTACGCAATAGCATTAGTATTACGTCATCAGTATACGCGACCAATAAGAAATGTTTCCGAAGATGAAATTACTTTGAAAATTCTGGAAATTTTCTTCAAAAGTTTTAAAAGGGCAGATCAACCCTCTGAGTCAGTTGTGAGCTTCGTTGCACAGAGTACGTTATTTAGCTCAGCATGCTTAGAGCTAGCTCTGTTCCGCTGCATTGTTAAATTATGATCGGCGCATTCTCGTTTGTTTTGAGAAGCCTAATATCTCAATGGCTGATTGTTAATTCTTTATTACTGTATGCTGAGGAGCAGTAAAGTGTTCTGCTTAAGAATTCCACTGATTTCTAACTGAAATTTTAGACTGTGGAAGAATATTATTGTATGTGTAATGCTGCATCTGAGAAAGCCTCTGTGATTAAACTGGACTGTTAAAAATCGAGCTGTTTCTTGTTAATTTCTGTGAATTATGTATTGAAGATTGTTCGTCGAATTTTAAGAACCAATAATATTTGAACTTCGTCCTGTAAAGTGGGCTAATTGCTAAAACTTTCCATATACACTGTACAATGGATCCGAAAGCTAAGCAGAGTTCTCTGCAACAATAGAAAAGCGGCAAAAAATTAGCTGTTATTTGAGATCGATTGATTTGGCTTTCTAATAATTTATTAAGGAAGTTATCTGCGATCATTTTACTGATAAAAAGCTCTAATTTAATTATTGTAGATTTCGCTTTTGTTAAGAATACTTTCTAATTTTATCCATCAAATCTCATTAAAACCTGTTTTAAAGTTTACATAAATTGTTTTGTCTTGTTGCTGTCAATTAATGCATTAGCTTTTTAACTATCTTAATTACTGCACTAATGATAGTGATGCTGACAGATATAATGTACTTAAACTCGATCAGCTTTTCAATTGTAAAAAAAAAACGGCAAACGCTTTTCGTGTTTAATTTGTTTCTCCATTTTTTTTTTCCTTTTGACTATTCAACAAGAAAGTGTTACAAAAATGTGTCTCTCAGAAAAAAGTCACTTAGAGCTTCATTACGAACACTTTCATTACCTCTCTTGTTAATTTTTGTTCACTCACATTAGAAAAACTCCAAAATTTGCGGTTTGAATGAACACTCCGTTAAGTAATTTATTTTAAAAAGTGCGATATTGGATTCTTTTCATTCAATCACCTTTAAAGTTTTTGAGGAAAGAAAAAAATAATTAAACACCATTAAGAATTCAACGGTAAATACTTTTTACATTTCACTCCTTAGGAAACTTCTTTAGACGTCTGTAAAGTACTTTAACGAATTGAATAACCGCTTGATAAATTAACTTTGGTGTGAAGAAAGAAGGGACATCAAAAATGCATTAAAATACAATAAATGTTCATCAAGAAAATTTAGTAAATTTGTGTTTCTAATGAAATAAATATTCATGTCAATTCATGTAGAATTTAGCAGTGTATACTTAAAACATTTTTTAATGCATTGTTTAAAATTGCACGATAATGCTATGGGAAATATGGCCTTTTTGAAAAAAAAAAAACATATACTTCAGTAATATGAATAAAAATATTAATAAACAATATTTTTTCTTCAGAACGAAAAGTAAAAATCATAGGGATGTCCATGAGAGCTAAATTGGCAGAGCAATAAATTGTATAATTATGCAGGGTCTCTGAAAAGCAGCGAATGGTTCATTTAATCGAACAGTACCATCACCATCTTTATAACTACATCGTTGTGCTGATGGCCTTTGTCGTTTCAGCACAACGTATCAAATCGCAATAAACAGGGTGTCCCAAAAAGGTGGTAACACGCTTTAATTCTTTATGTATTGTAGATAAATGGCCAATGTAAATTGAAACGCTATTCAAAAATAGCTGGTAAAAAAGACTGCGGTAAGAAAAAAATCCTCTCGTGCATTTTCTGAAAGTTACACATTTTAAATTTATGTACGACTTCCGTACAAAGAAATTCCCAGTTAGTAAAATTTTCCACATGCACTTATGAGTTGACGTACAAAATTTCAGCCTTTCATCATAAAACGGTTTAAGAGATATATATAAACAAAGATGATCGGGGTTGTAGATAACTTTGAATGTGAACGTTTATTTCTAGAGTGGCAAAAAATATTTCTCTCTTAATTTCTTCACGATCCCAAAAACTCGATCATCCGACTTGATTTTTCTTTTTGAGCCATTGAAAAGTGGTTCAAGGCATCATAGATTTATCTTCATATCTCTGGCACTTTTAAGAATATAATTCTCTAATTTCGTACATCACCTCATCAGTACATGGGGACACATTTTACGAACAAGGAATTTTTTTTTTTCGATTGTCGTGTACAAATTTAAAAAGTTTAACTTTTTGAAAATTAACGACAGGAAGTATTTACTTAACATAGTCTTTTTTTTCCAATTTTTTTAACTTGTTTAAATTTGCATTTCCCACTTATCTGTAATAGATAAAGAATCAAAGCTTGTTACCACCTTATCGGGACACCTTGTATATTTGATCTTAAAACCTCGCAACAACCATTAAGCGAGCTTTTGTGGATGCTCACTTCGGTTTAAACTGCGCAATACATTTCATGATAAACCAAAATATAGGATCTGTGGTGTACTATTATTTCGTTTTTACAAAATACCTTTAAAAGTCATTTTTAAAAGGTGGTGCCCAAATCGGCCTTTTCGGGGGTTGAACCAAACGCCTCTTACACAACATGCAAGTCACTAAGGTAAAATTACTGCATCACTTATGGAACACGCGATTGTGCTTGTGACTCCTAATATTTATTTATTTTTTAATCGAGATTTAGGTTTGCTTTAAAAGTTCTTAAATGAAAGCCACGATGACCTTTCTGCTCTTTACATCGGCAAGTCCCTGTGGTGAGTAGGCTTTTAACAAAGTCCAGCGGGGATCGAATTAGGAAAAAAAAGACTTTCAGAAAGAACTGGCTCGACTAATTGTGAACATTGAATGAGAGATATTATGAGCACCCAGAGCTGGGCTGTCGAAAACCTCGGTTAAAACCGGTCCAAATCGGTTGGACTATGGGTTTGCAAAGGGGGGCATCTTTTAAGCAGTGCCCTTATATGATCTGCTCTAGATAAAGGCCAATGAAAAAGAGCAAGCCTTATAGCAGTGAGACCCTATAACTTCTTCTTCCAGAGGGGTCCGATGGTGCTCTATCTCTCTCTCTCTCTCTCTCTCTCAAAAAAAAAAAAAAAAAAAGGAAGAAGGAGAAGAAAAAGAAAGTGATTCTGAGTGAAGACGAATATCAGAGTTCAAAAGAATCGGAATGAAAAAGTTAATCTTCAGAAGTCATTAGAAAACTAAGATCCAAATAGTAACTACATTTAGAAAAGTGGAAAATCTGAAAACTTTTATGATAAAAATTGATTTATAGATAAGTAGTATTATATTTATAAGTATTATTATAAGTAAAGTATTACATTTATATATTTTTATTGTGGTTAAGGCAGCGTTTCTCAACCTGTGGGGCGCGCCCCCCAAGGAGGCGCAGAGCGTTTCCAGGGGAGGCACGAGAAAAACCAAAGAGCAAGTAATGATGCACGATTTTTAAAAATCGCCTAATTTATTCTCATTTTTACTCAAAAATATATCCATTTTCGCTTAAAATGTTCATTCAAACTTTACTGATAACATTATTTTGTAGAAAATTCGACTAAATGTACATTGTTAAAGATTAAAAAACTGAATGTATGCTGAACAATGTGAAGGGGGGGGGGTGCTACCGTAAGTTAGCCTTTGTTGGGAGGGGGCGAAGTTAAAAGGTTGAGAACCGCTGGGTTAAGGCACGGCTATTTTCCTCACGGGAAGGTTGCCTTGGCGGAGGGCTTTTTAAGAGGCTCTAATGCGTATTCACGTGACATCTGGAGAAAGTCGCCCAAAACTCCAGACCGTTAGATCGACAGCCGCGTGGTATTACATTTATAAGTGGTATTATACAAAAGCAGTACTTCCCAGTAAGGGACACTCCCCGGACAAGACATTTGTTAGAAACCAACTTCGAGTCGTTTAGCGATATATCGCCAAATTTGGACTGGGCGATTGAGTTTTGGTAGACATGTGAACGCAAATTAAGAACTTCAAACATTTCTCATCCATACGTTCCGGTTTTAGGTGCACATCTTTATCGTTTTCGCTACCGACTATTGCTACTTTTTTCAAACTTTATTTCTACAATGGTGCAAATTTTAAGTTTTTTCCCCTGACTTTCTAATTACCGCATCCATTATTTAATAAATACTTTTCTGGTGGGTTAGTATTCAATTTCTTTTTTATATCATATAGATTAATTTTTTTAATGGAGGGTAATCGCAGAAATATTTGTCGTTACATAAATCGCTTGAGGCCGTTCTGTTGAAATCGAAATAAAAATTATGACAATTATTTGGAAATATGCAATGGCGGTCGTGATAAACGCCAGAGTTCGCACACATTTATTTTATTTATTTATTTATTTATTTATTTCGAAAAGTCAAGCGTAATTTTTTACAGCTCAGAATTTCGAGTGTATTTAAAAATTACAAATGATGTAGGAACTGTAAATGCAGCAGTAAAAACGGTGTTGCAAGGACACCAGACTCATGCAGTTATATTTTGAAAGTATTTCAAGCCCTCATTTTTTGCCGTGGACATTAGGTTTCATTGGGACAGTAATCGTGCGTTCTCCGTTTCTGTTATTCACTAGAATCTCCAACGAGCTACGATTTTCATTTTATTTCGATTAGTTGAACGGAATAATTCGTCCTTTAATATTTGTATTTCTTTCAATTCACATAAATAAAGTTTTAGGTTAAGCTATGTTATAAGGCTTTTTTTTTATCTTTTTAGTTGTAAACTAACTGTTCCATCTTACTTCAGTACTTTATTTTTCTGTGTTTGTTTATTTATTTCAAGATCACAATTCTTTTCTATACTTTATTTTTTTTTCACTAGAGCTTTCCATCGCAATATTTGGTACTAAATCAAATTCATTGAGGTGTCCGGCGTTATTTACAATGAACGCTAAATTATTGACCTATAGTCATCCTTCAATATTTTGCGTCCTACTATTTTCTCAAAATCTACTAAATCTTATTACAGATCAATAAAAAACAATAATAATAATAAACTTTTACCTTTCCTCGTCTCCTTCTTTCCTTCAATTTGCATTAATAAGGCAGTGTCATCATAATCGAAAATAAGTTTTTAGATTATGGTGACCATTATTCTTTAAACTGACGGTAATTAAGTGCACATGATTCAATAAAATGAATACTGGATACAGCTATTTCCGTTTTTTATCGCATTCCTTAGCTTAACTTTTTGAGTTTAACTTTTGAGTTATGTTTTTTAGATTTATTTATTTCAGATTCTGCTCAAAAATTTTGTTCGTGAATACTGTAATGAAAATTTGATAATTTTTTTTTCTTTTTGGTGTATAATTCTCTCATTATCGGTTCTAATAATTTAGTAGCAGACATATTTTCTCTCTGGGGAACTTTGAAAGGGTCTGATGAAAAATCATGAGCCAGATAAATTAATCTCGGAGGACTATTAATGTTTGAACAAAAAGTAAAGAGAAATTTCAAAATTTCACTTGACTTGTCACGTAATTTTGCAGCATAACCATAATCAATTTTTTATTATTACTTTTATTTTTTATTTATTTATTTTGTTTTACGTAAGAATTAAAGAGACACATTCTAATGTATTTAGATCCTCTTTCGCTTTTAAAACATTTTCTTTAAAATGAATGTTTAAGAATGCACATCTTTTACTTCTCAAGTGTTGCAGATTGATATGAACACTAATCTTCTTACTTTTTTTTCTTTTTTTTGCAACAAAATTGAAAATTGTATATAAATGGATGGTAATAATTTTGTCTCATTTGTCTAAAATAAAGCATAAAATGTTTGTTTTATTTTTTGAGAACAAGAGAAGTTTTATGAAGGAAAAGGGATTTTAAATAGCAATTGAGAAAGGTAGTTTAAAAAGGGGAATTTGGTAATTTAAAGATTAATGAAAAGCATCCTTATAAATTAAGAGACTTGAATTATTTAGTAGCATACAAAAACCGTTTGAATTTTTAATAAACTTAGTACCAATTTGTATACGTTAGTTTTCCCACTTAGTTCAAAACATGTAAACAAAAACCTTGTGTGAAATAATATTAAAAACTCAGAATGAATTCCCCGAAGTAGGAACTCCAGAACAATAAAAAAGTAAATAAAAAATTTCGAGAATTTATTATTAGTGAATTCTTACTTGTCCACTGTTCTCATTTATGTTATGCTATAAATTTCCAAGTTTGAACAGACAGCATTTCTGCATCACATTTATGAACGATACCGAAATAGTTTTACGAATATACCGCATTTGTAATTGAGATTTCTTTTTTGTTTTTAAAGCAGGATTTGTGACATTTGGCTGATGATTTATTACACGTTCTCAGAAGTATATTCACAGGGACAGTGTTTCCGAACCAAATCCAGCCTGAAGAAAAGTAAAGAGGCGTGGCAGAAGAGTATTCTAGAGACAAAAGGATGATTTTCGGCATCTGTCTCGTGTATTGAAATGAATCCGTAAGAGTTTTTCTACATTGCAGTCCAGATTTCGAGAACTTTTTTAAAACGTTCTTGATTCAACCTGCAGGACTCCCCAGGTAAATGCGGTTTAGAATTTACCGATTTAGTGCGTTATGTTGCATTAAGACAAAGCTACGCAAGGGCTATCTGATTGAGGGAAGGTTGCGTTGGTCGGAGGAATTTTTGAGGGCTTCTAACGCCGGACGGTTTTACGGTTTTGGAGTTTTTCAACGCCATACACACACACACACACACACACACACACACACACACACACACATTCAATTTTATGTAGATTTTCCTTACTCTGATTTAGGCATAAAATGCCTAATAATTTATAGAGGCACTAATAATTTATAGTTAACAGTTCAAGAACATAAAAGTAAGGTAAGTGGATAAAAATAAACTTAAGGATGTTAAAAAGGGATGTTATTGATGAAACTAATGTTAAAATGTGGAATTGGGTGGATTTATAATTAATTAAAAATAAGAATTTTAGTTGATATAGAGTGTGTTGATGTACGGGCTAGAATGAATGTTAAAAGTTGTAATTTTAGTAAAAAACAGCATATGAGTTAAGTTGTAATAAATTGGTGTACTAGAGTGAAGATCTGGTTTAAAGTGTGGGTTTGTGTTAAAGAAAGCAACTAAATTAAAAATATGGCATAATCTTGAAAATAAAAAAGGAATATTTTAATTGGAATTTAAAATAAATTAATGAAAGTGTCCGCAGCTGAAGTTATACTGATGTGAGTGTTTAAGAAGTAATGAGTGGACATGAGGGTACAGTATTAGGCTAAGACAGTAAATAGGTGTAAGAATTTTAGTTAAGGAGTGGTTTGAATTAAAAATATGAATTTAGATAAAATTATGAATCAAATGAAAAACAGGCAGTGCGCGTTTATATGGGACAAGGATTAGTTTTGTCTGTGTTTTTGATCAAATTTCGAGAAGCTGGGTGAAATTAGATATAATAAAATTCCATTGAATTCGAATAAATGTATTGCTATGATGTGATAAAACTGTGTTTTCCTTTATTCAGTCAAAAATAGAAGTACATATATTTATATAAACGTTATCATTAAACAAATTTTTTCTTTTATTCTTAATCTAATAAATCCACAAATATAAAGTCTAATAATACTTCGTTGTAAAATTAAGAAAATTTAACAAAATAAAATAAGTCAGCTGTTTAATATTTATTACATTATTACACTCATGTCCATAAATTAAGGATAATGAAGTTCAGGCAAAGAAAGAGAAAGAAGCAAAACAAATTTGACTTATTTGTAATGTCTATTTATTAAACAAAAAGTAAAGAGCAAAAAAGATGCTATATGTTTGACATAATTAATAAAAATTGCAAGTTTTACTCCCTTGACCAAATTTCAAAAAAGAACCTATTTACAAAAAACAGTATAACATGGTTAGTAGGATGGTTAATACGGAGTATGTCTCCCGGACGATGCAATACAGGCCTGACAACGCCTAGGCATGCTGAGTATCAAATGATCAATCTGATCTTGGGGAATATTACACCATTCATCAAGCAATGCACTCCGACGTTCCGGTAGACAGATGGGAGGGGGTTGACGGGCTGCAATTCGTCGGCCAAGCATATCCCACACATGCTCTATTGGATTCAAGTCCGGTGAGTATGCTGCCAATGCATACGGGTGATATCCTCCGATTGAAGGCATTCGTCTACAATGTTTGCACGGTGAGGACGGGCGTTGTCATCCATAAACACAAATTCAGCACCCATGGCGCCCCGAAACAAACGTACATGTTGTTCCAGAATGACATCCCGATAGATGTGGCCTGTCATCATTACACTCTGAACATGCAGATCAGTTCTGGAACCAAGAATAATTCCTCCCCAAACGAGCCATCCTGCACCACCGTAACGGTGTCTTTCAATGGTGTTCTCTTGGTGGTAACGGGTACCTGGCGCTCTCCAGATGAATGTCCGGCGAGAATCAGACTCCAAACTAAACCTGGACTCGTCGGGAAACATCACACAAGACCACTGTTGCGGTGTCCACAATGCATGCTCTCTACTCCAGATTAATCGCAGGCGACAGTGAGTTGCGGTAAGTGGAACACATCTGACAGGCCTACGAGCATATAGACCAATGTGCCCTAAGCGTCTGTACACGGTCTGCCTTGAAACTGTCGTACCGGTAGCTGAAGAGATTTGACGAGACAGGTCTGATGCTGTACTCCGTCTGTTTCTTTTGGCAGTAACTGCCAAATAGCGCTCCTCATTCGACGTTGTAACTCGGGGGCGACCTGTGCTGTAACGTCTACTCACATTACCATCATCTTGGAGTCGTTGCCAAAGCTTGGAGATGACACTCTGGGCGATTCCAAGTTCCTCGGATACTTCCAGCTGGGTACGTCCACATTCCAGTCGTCCGATAATTCTGCCACGTAAAACATCATCCAAATGCCTCCTTTGTGCCATAGTTATGCGGTTTTTGCACTGAAAGGCTTTCACAGCGCTTGTGAACAATTTTACTTCTTTGCCACCATTCCTTATATACCCCTCTCTTACACTCTCGTCATTGTGACGTACCATCCACGCCATCTGGTGGTTTCCTGTAATTTGCATATTCTTCTTCAAGATGTGTGTGATCATTCCACAGGTGAAATTTTTATTTTAGAGATCAATTTCTGTGTGATTCTGAATTATCCTTAATTTATGGACATGAGTGTATATTGCATATGAGTACAAAAGAAAAACATTTCTTTGGCATTTTATTTTCTATAATACTCTCAAAATAGCTAACGATTTCAGTCATAGTTTTTAAATAATTATTTTTCTAAAAGTTTTGGTAGAGTTGAAAATTCCTTATTTTTTACCTTCATTTGAAAGTCAATCCTATTCTTAACCAATATGATTAATAAAAATTTGTAAATACCAATACATATATATATATATATATTATATTATATTATATATATATATATATATATATATATATATATATATATATATATATATATACTAGCTGAAGTACCCGTCCTTGACGGGTTAGTGAATGCAAATTTCCAAAAAGCAAGAACTTTCGTCAGCATTGTAGGAGTACGCAGAATGGATGGAGTATGTTGCCAAAGTAAAGAAAGCGAAGCTATAATTTTTATGCATTGTTAAAATATTACAGGTTAAGAGAGTCACTAAGTAATATCATTTCATTCGCTTTAGGCGTAATTATGTGATGCGCGAACGAATATTTGCGAATATAGAAATAATTTTCGCAAAATCTCAAAATCTAATCAACATCTTTGAAAAATTGGAAGCCTAGAATTTAAGTTGAATGACAAACTATCATGTCACCCAATTTCGTTTCATTCCCTGCAGTCTTTATTTCGTGATGCTGGAACAAAAGTTCAGCATTTTAAAACGATTTTCGCAAAATCTCCAAGTGTAATCAAAATATTTTAAAAATTCAACGCCTATAAATTAAGATTAGCAACTACCTATCATATCACTAAATTTCGTATCATTCGTATTAGTTGTTATTACGTTATGTTTGAAAAAATATAAACGTATTTTGAGAGAATTTTAACAAAATCTCAAAATCTAATGAAAATGTTTAAAAAATTGGATACCTATAGTTTATGTTGAGCAACCATCTATCATGTGACCAAATTTCATATCATTCGCTTTAGTCGTTATTACGTAATGCGGGAACAAAGATTCACTCAGTTTTAAACGATTTTCGCAAAATCTCGAAATCGGATCGATTTTTTAAAATTAGATGCTTATAGTTTAAGGTGAGTGACCACCTATCATTTCACCAAATATCATTTTTTCACCTTTGCAGTTATTACGTGATGCTCGAACACAAATTTACGCAGTTTGACAGGATTTTCGTAAAATCTCAAAATCCAATCAAGATTTTTTAAAAATTGGACGCCTATGTTTTAAGTTGGGTGACCACCTATCATGACACCCAATTTCGTATCATTCGCTTCAGTCGTTTTTACGTGATGCTTGAACACAAATTTACGCAGTTTGAACCGATTTTCGCAAAATTTCAAAATCCAATCAAGATTTTTTTTAAATTGGACGCTTATGTTTTAAGTTGAGTGACCACCTATCATGACACCCAATTTCATATCATTTGCTTCAGTCGTTTTTACGTGATGCTTGAACACAAATTTACGCAGTTTGAAACGATTTTCGCAAAATCTGAAAATCTAATCAAGATTTTTTTTAAATTCGACGCCTATGTTTTAAGTTGAGTGACCACCTATCATGATACCCAATTTCATATCATTCGCTTCAGCCGTTTTTACGTGATGCTTAAACAGAAAAAGCGTCACGGATAGAACGACAGAACGACAGACAGACAAACTTTTTTTTGAGGGTGGCATCGGATTCCCGGGTGCTTGAAACGGATAGAAATCGCAAAATTTTTGAATTCCAAGAAATGTACAGACAAAAGTCTAATTTTATTTATATAGATTGCAGTAACAATAGAGTAAAATTTTACTCTTTTGTATAATTAAATCTAAGCTTCAAAATGTAGATTTGTAAACTGATGCTGAATGTTTTCATGAACTTACAAATTAAAAGTACAGCAGACTTAGGAACTTACATTTTCATCTTCGGTTTTTGTTGAAAAACGTTTTGTTTATGTACTTTAATGAAAAAGTGATTGAATTTATCAACTAATATTTTTTTGTTTGCGTGATAGAAAAAAGAAAGGAATGTAAAAATATTTACGACAGTATGCTTGAGAAATATTCTTTAAGAAAAAAAATATTTTAGAAGTAATAAAAAAATTTTCTCAGAAAAAGGTCTGAACAGGATCATATCCTACACTATTGTATGAATGTTCGAGTGATTAATTCTAATATTTTTTTTTTCGCAGAATTGCCTTTCATAGAACTCTGCCCGTGCTCAGAGATATTCTTAGATTTATGCACGAATAATCGCACAATTTTCGTCATCATATGAAATCATACGTTCAAAAGGAAAAGCAAACAAACAAAACCCGAGCAAATTTAGTTTTATGAGAAAAGCCTTAAGTGTAGTTAATTTCACTGTTTGTCAAATGCTTATGAAAAAGGAGAAATTATAGAAATACCACCCCGAAGAAAAATTAAAACATTTATATTCTTTTTTTTTCCTTTTACTGTTTTAGTCTTCAACCGAAGTATAAAATGAGTTTTTCCTAATCTAATAGAAACTTCTAGCTGAAAGGCCATTCAAGCAAATGTGTACACACAGACTGAAGTCATCCATAATACTTGAACATATTACAAGAACAAGCGTAATAAGATATTACAGGAATATCTATTTCAGCAGAAACTAAAACGTAATTACTCATGCACACGGACAACGGTACTGATGTAAAAGGACTCTTTTCGATGCATAGTTTAAAAGCTAAAAAATTAATAAAAACGATGGAATAAACAATTACTACATGCTGTCGCATATTAGAATCATACGCTTAATTAAACTTTTTGACTTGACTAAAATATGGCACTGAACTAAAACAATATTTTTTTACTTTTCAGATTGAAGGATCCGCAATAAAAACTTCTGCAAATGCAAAACAAGACAGATTAATCATGCAAAATGCATCATTTACAAAATACTTCCAACACAACAGTTCTTTTGCGGCCAAATTTGGCGATGTATCATCGTCAAACTTGAGAGACATTTTGGGAATAACCCCAAAATAGCTCTACATCACTGTTAATGTGATTTTGAGTGAATCTTTTTTTAAAGAGCTATAAGTGTCGTTTTCAATCCTTTAAATAATGAGAAAACTGTTTTACTCACTAACATCCCTTTGCTTAATTGTCCTTAAAATGGCTGAGTGCTGCTAAATGGCTGAATGTCTAAACTGTCCTAGACAACAACAAAAACTGTACATATTTTTCAAGAGGTATAAAAACATATTTTGGCCCATGCTCTCGTAGATAGGAAGGCAAAAATAAAGGTAAACAGTGGGAAACTGAAAACAGCCAGAATTTTGCAAATTTGAGTACCGAACCTGAAGCAGAATATGCCCAAATCGACGACATGCGACGCAGAATAAACATCTCTGCTGCAGAACAATTTTGGATGTAGAAAAATGGGGAAGGGGGAAGCGAGCATGGAAGTGAAGGTAGAGTGTGGTTTTCTGGTCAATAATCACGTCGATGTTGACATAAACTCTTTATTAACTTAACAACTAGTTCACTACTGAACGGAAACAAGGAACTTAAAAATATGGAACTTCCATAACTCTAATAACTCTTCCATCAATATGACAGTTGACGATCAGGCAGCAGGACATCAGCACTCAGAATCCTAGGCAGAGATCCACTAGGGTGCTTGGCATCAGAACCAGGAATGAGTAGGCAGGGCTCCACTAAACCGCTTGGCATCAGAACCAGGAATGAGTAGGCAGGGCTCCACTAAACCGCTTGGCATCAGAACCAGGAATGAGTAGGCAGGGCTCCACTAAACCGCTTGGCATCAGAACCAGGAATGAGTAGGCAGGGCTACACTAAACCGCTTGGCATCAGAACCAGGAATGAGTAGGCAGAGCTCCACTAAGCAGCTTGACATCAGAATCAGGAATTAGCAGGCAGCGAGCAGCAGCACCCGTTGCTGTGACTGCTGACAGCGTTTTTTTCTAAGCAAGAACTTGGCTGGCCTTTTATCCTTGTTCGCCATGCGCACATTTGCATTTAGCAGCTACCGATCGCGCACATTTGAATTTTAGTGGTCAGATCGCAACAGCGATATGCAGCTCGTCTTGCGCACCTCCTCTCGGCGACCGGTCCCCCGTTGGTATCGGACCTTCGACCGCCGTAACTGAGGAAGGGGTGCGCGAGCCTAGAGGCGGCGCCTGCACAATACAAATGAAATTTGAATCTGTTGTTTGAGAAGTACCAAAAATTATGGCCACTAACAATATCAAATTGGCCACTGAACTTTGTGAAGTCACTGGTCACTGGCTACTATGGATTTTTTTATTCTGAAGCTTTAGTGATTACCTGTGCTTTTTTGTCTAATGTAAGGACTGATCATTTTTAAATAGAAAAGTTACGTGGGAAGAAATGCTTCTCACTTCTTTCCTTCTGACTCACAAATAAGATGTGTGATCAATATGTATTCTGCTCGGAAGCTTGATCTAGAATAAAATATCATTTCCCTTTTGCGAAGACAAGGGTATTACAGTATTTACTTAAATCGAAATTCCGAAACTTGCGGTTACATTAATAGCTGGCTTATCGGGAACGCAATCCTTTTGTTCAAGAGATGAAAAATCGACGTCGCGTTCCGTGACTAAAATGCAAATCGCGCGGATTTAAAGAATTATTTTCGATTGCTTTGTTTCCCGGATTACTGTTGTTCCGTCTACTAAATTGTTGAAGTAATTCTTGATGGAAGCTGGTTTATTAAATTAAGGCTGTCTGCAATGGGATTAGGAGGCAAAGTTAGATATGAAATAGATTGTTAAGTTCCTCACATTTCAAAAAAATGTTTTCGAAAGGATTTCGTACATATATGTGCATCTTCAAGTGCGAATTTTGATGTTTTAGTCACATTATAGTTATCTTGATCCATATATGGTCTTGGTCCCCTTTATCACTCTTTACATCAGTTTTTACAATAGTTCTCAATCACACATTGTGTACGTATAAATAATTCGCTAACACTATTTATAATTGAAAGTTATCTAGGTTCTTGGTCCTACATTTACTTCGACCTTTTCTGACACTGAATGAGTGTCGTATCCCTTCTCCTGACAACCAACTCACCCCGTCTGCAGGCGAGTAACTCAAGATGAGATCAGGTTTTTACTCAAAGAAAATTTATTTAAAACTCAAATAACAACTCCGGATTAAATGATTAAATAACTATACACATATTTACAGATCAGATATACTCGTTCTAACAGTAGAACATTCATTACTCGGAGTCCACCCAGGAGCTCCTACAAAAACGTCTACCCCCAACGGTAGCTGAAGTCCGTCTCTCTTGCTTCTTCTCTCTTCCGTTCACTTCGTAGTCGTCGCCGGAGTGTTGGATGTATGACAATGAGTATGCACTTTCAGCTGATTAATGAGTGACCTTCCAATAATTAAATGGTTTCGCATAAAATGTTAATTTTTGAAAGCAAAAATTCTGGAAATGAGGGTTAAGGCCAATTATCTAAGCTAGGGGTTGGATTGCCCTCCGTGGGAGACTTTCTAAGGGGTCCTAACCCGTATTGACACGAAGTTTCTTAGAAAACCACGGAAAACTCCGAAAGGTTAGGTCGGCACACGCGACGAACCAGGCAACTTCCGTCTCCCAGTTCAAAGCCGTGAATTACACAATAGACTGTCTCCGGTAGTGAAATATCACGTGACCCTGTTGGTTGACGTGTGAAGTTCGAATTTTCATTCGCGGTAGTTGCTCTAGAAATCTCTTTTGAAATGTAAAAGGTTTATGTTTTTAATCTTTGTGCATTCAAAGTTTGCCGTTCAGTGTATTATTATGTGTTAGAAAAAGATGTCATTTTATTATGTTTCCTACAATTTACATTTGAAAGTTGTGTTCATTTAAAACATTCATCTACTTTGAAATTGCCTCGTATCGACAGTGTTTATGGATGTCGGTCGAATTACAGAGGAAAATGAAATTATTCGTGTTGACAAAGAAAACTACAAAGGAAAGGCCAAAACTTTGTGAAAATGCTGTGCCCATCATTTTTCGGAATACGAATACTCCCAAATATTTAACAAATTGTAGCAATAGTTGCAGACAACTAGACTCTAAGATCACACCTCTTTTCCGAACAGAAATTAATTATCCTGTTTAGATGACATTTGTGTTGCCCTGAAGAAAATTTATAATTATCAGAAACAATGAAGTACACATAAAGGATAATACTAAAGTAACTATTTGTTTTGTAAATTTTAGTAATAATCCGGCATATGTTAATCATTTTATTGTTGTTTTCGGATATTTGGTTTATAACATATTTATTAATAATGTTAAAGTGACTAATGTTGATAAAATTTTAAAATGCAATTGTATCGATTCTACAAACATGTTAGAAAAAGTATATTTTCTAAGATGCGATTAAGAGCAAACCATTGAAATATTAACTGGTTTTTCAATATGAGTCATAAATTTTGCTTGCCTTATAATTATCTGAATTTCAATCTGTCTTGATATTTTGTTGATGACTGATTAAAAATAGAAATTACTAGAGGTAACATTATTTACATTACATAAAGCATATGAAAAAAATGCTTTTTTAACAAACCAGCATTTTAATATTATTTATATGCACTTTCAAGAAAGAATGGAATAAAATTTAATTATCTCTGGAAAACGAGTGAAAATGTTTTCATGATAATAAAATTAACAGACATACAAACAATACGCCTGTTCTGTATGAATGTTTTCAAAATTTGCTAGTAATTAATTTTGTAGTATCCTTCTAAAAGATTTTGAAAACATATATAATAATGTTTATTCAAATAAAAGTTGGATTATTTTATTTGTGCATAAAAATAATGTATGTTCTACATTAAAAAAAGATTCAGAGGTTCTTATTGCTGATACGCTCCTTAAATTTATTTATATTGTTATAAATTCATAAATTCATTTAAAGTTATTTATATTGATGTATTATTTATTTTACTCAGATAAAAGTTGGATTATTTTATTTGTACTTAAAAATAATTTATGTACTACATTAGAAATAGAGATTCTTACTGCTGAGACATTATTGCTCATATGCTCCTTAAATTTATACTGAAAACTTGATTTGAGAAAAAAGGTTTTATCTGATAAGGTTATATTTTACTTTATCAAGTTTCTATGAATATTAGTACTAAAAGTGAAGAAAAAGTGATTGCCTTTTTTTACAGAATAAAAAGAAATGTATTTTTTGGTGTTTTTGGTGTTTTCCTTCCCTCTTTTTGTCTTTTTTGTGTACCAAATATTTAAGTTATTTTGTATTTACAGCAAATTTTAGCAAAAATATTTCTTTCTGAAAATGGGACAATCAGCAAATTAAGTAGTGTGGGGAAATATTCAAGTAATTGAAAAAGAAGTGTTCATTTTATTAGCGAGAATAGATAATCTTTATTCTTAAAAAAATATGAATGTTTTATCAAAGGTAAGTCTAAAAATAAATTGTTTTAAAGCATTGTCTGACTGTGTATGTATTTCTCTGCGTAAGAGCTAGTGTATCAAAAGAGCAGATTCTCACTCTCTAAGAGTCACGTGACTTCAAAAGTAGGCGTGACCACCGGAGCCTGTCTATTTCGTTAGCCACGGTTAAAGGCGCTATACGCTATGCCACTGGTCGATCAGCAAATATTCTGAATTTTAATTGGGGTTTCACCCAATCCAAAACATCAATAGTAATCCATTAACTAGTGCTGCAGCTAAAACTGCCTCTAAAATTTTATTTGTATCTCGTGTACAGATTATTTAACAAATGCACGTTAAAGAACCAGAAAATATTTTTTTAATTCTGGTAAAAATAACTTTAAATTTTAATCTAGAATCTGTCTCCCTATGGAATGTTTTTCATTTAGAGGAATTAATTTTGTTCAATTTGGTTGCGACAGACTTCATTTTCAGTTACTTTCAATTAGCTTTTTTTATACTTCAGAGGTTTTTATCGTAACTATTCATTCATGTTTTCAAGTGCCGGGAGCTTTTCGTTTAATTAGAAAATTTAATGTCATAATATATTTTAAAACTTTTGCTTTGCGACTTGTTTCTGTTTCCACCTTTCTTTCTTTCTCAAGCACTCCAGTTATTTAATATTTGCGATGTGAGAAAAAGACATTAATCAAAACGAGTTTTTAGCTGAGATTATTTTTTTAAATTCATTTTTTAATTAAGCTACATCCACTCGAGAAATTTCAATGTGAATGAGGTTGGTGAATTTCTTTAAGGGACAGGACAATTTGGCGACAAAGCTGAAACCAAAAATTACATTCTGTAAAGTAAACTTTTGATCATAATTTTGTGTTCTAAATTCGGGATTATGCCAGTCTCATTTGCTATTAGAAAACGTAGAATTCGTTGGAAGAGGCATTCGGATTATATACAATACTAGCTGAAGTACCCGTTCTTCGCACGGGAATGAATGGACTTTTTGATATTACGATTTGAGGTGATTACTATTCATTGTAATAAAGAGATATAGCAAAATGGATATCGCATTATAATGTGTTCAATAACCATGCATACCGAATTTCAAGGCAATCGTTTGTACGGCGCAGAAGGCCATGCGGCGTAGCGCAATCTAGTGGCGAGTTTTAGCAAAACGGATACGGCGAAAATATTCTTCGCATTCAAATATCGATGAATACGAAATTTCAGGACGATTGGCTGGACAGCCCTGAAGTTCATGTGTTGACGCGACATCTAACGCGAAACTCTTCCCCGTGTTCAAATATCTATGTATACCTATTTTCATAGCGATCATTTGCACAGTCAAGAAGTGATACACTGCAGGGCCATCCAGTGGTTCAATAAAGTAATGATTTGCTACAGCACCGTCAAGTGGCGAGTTATAGCAAAATGGATAACCCCAAAATATTCTCATTGTTCAAATAGCTATGTATACTGATTTTCATAGCGACCATTTGAATGGTCAAGAATTTGGCCTGCTGCAGCGTCATCTAGTGGCGAGTTAAAATAATAATGCATTGCAGTGCCATCTAGTGGTGAGTAACATCAAAAGGAACACAGTTAGAATATATTCTTCGTGCTGAAATGTGTAAGTATAAGAAATTTTATGACGATCGGTCGAACGGTATAGAAGTTGATGCGTTGCAGCGCCATTTAGCGGCAAGTTACAGAAATGGATACTGAAAAATATTCTCCGTGTTCTAATATCCGCGTGTACCAAATTTCATCGAAATCGGTTGGACGATATTCGCATAGTAAACGGCTAAACGGAATAGAATTCGACGTTCTGCTGCGCCACCTGGTGGCAAGTTAGAGGAAAACGGATAGCATAAAAAGCTTCTCCATGATAAAAGACTTAGGTGAACCAAATTTCATGGTGCAACGGTGTTCAACGGTGCTGGAGTTTTTCAACATCATACACACATACCAACATTCATTTTTATCTATAACCAGTGTCATTATATATCCCAGTCTCAAATAAAATCCAGTTTCAAATCTAAGCCTCTCCAAAGTGCCAACATATGCCATTTTGCAAGCGTTTTTTCAGGAAATCATTCGAAGCATTGACTTAGCAGCAATCAATATGGGAAATGGTTCGACCGCGAAAAAGTAAAGCAAGCCTTTATTTGAAAAGTGGAATCCCTTATTACACCGAATTTTTTAAAATTATCAACTATAACGTGTTTTATTCATCGTTACTCCGATGTACTAAATGAGAAGATTTCAATTTTCTGAAATTTCGCGGAATTCCCCCAACTTAAATCAACGTACTCATTTGGCAAGAATTCTGGAGATATATCGCTTGAAATCCCTTAACAACTGCATTATTTCTTCACGGATCATTAAAATTTAACGCTGTATTCTAATAAAACCTTTGCACTTGTTTTCAAAAATCTATTTCCTTAAGCTCTTAATAAATTGCGCCAAGCCGAAATCTGTGCAAACCGCTAGAACTCACTTTCTCAAAATCGGCATTTGAGCCATTTTATTTTTTCGCCAAACTAAAAAAATTTACCTATTAGCCTCGGAAATCTTCAATTCTTATTGTTTTGCGTATAAAACATTTCATTCCTGCTCCGATTTCCCATTCACACGATATTATAATTTAAAAAAAATAACCTTACGACTATAAACTAACAAAAAAAATCATTATTATTCTTTTATTTTTACTTTGAGAATTTAAAACATTTTATTCGGCAAAATCGCCACACATGGCAACCACGATCCTTATTTCACACTTTTTTCACTACAGGGGTTACAATTACGGAAAGCTTTTTGCGTGGAGAGCATAAAAACTCTTAAATTCCGGGAACGGGTGGACTTTCAAAGTTTTAAAGTGGACTACGATTTATTCTATATTATTTTACATATCTGTGCTAAATTTCAGGCAGATAGGTCCATTTTTGTGGATTTGTATACGAATCAAATCCACAAACAAACAAACAGAATTTCATTTTTATTTATAAGATAACTTGAAATTCACATAAATTCTGAATTTTAAAATAGCAGTTGTAATACACTATTCATGAACATGAATAGAGCGCTTAAGAATTAGAAAAAAAAAGGGACATTCCTTCTTGAAACTATGGATATTATAGTATCTTCAGCTGCAAAAAAAAGTAGACACTACACGCATGGAGTAGTTGACGTGTACTTAGAATTCAACAAGATTAAAAGACGTGATTGTATACAACAGGGGTGGCCAAATTTGGCTCTTTGGATGATTTCAAGTGGCATATTACATCCTTCTGCCAACATTCCTTTTAGAGAGATATTAAGATTTTAATAAAAAATCCCTAAAGATTTTTGCATTAATTTCGTGCCCGAAAATATTTGATTTCTCATAGTTTATTACTTATTTTTTTAACTTTCAAAATTGCTTTTAAAAAAAAAGAATGTGTTACATATATGTCTATATGGTCAGATTTGTTACAAAAGTTCAATATCGTAAGGTATTGGGAACTATTGTAAACTGACTGTTTTTATACTGTATCGAATTGATGCATTTTACCAATTTTAATTCAAAAATTGTGCTGCAAAAATTAATGGAAGCCGCTGCCCTGATGGACCTGGGTCTGCGGATGGGGTTCAGCATGACAGTAGGACACTTCAGGAACTGTAACAGGTCTTAAACCCAAGGTAGGCCGTTCCTGAAAGTAGTATCCAATAATTTATGATACTACATCAAAAGAAAGCATTTGTACAATCCAAAGATCAAATCTTCTCTGATCCCTTGCCAAATATCCGAAAAATCAGTTCTTCCTCAGAACAACAATTTCAATCTCATGCTCGCACGTTCTTACTTTTCCTCCCCTAAAGTAACGCCATATTCATATTTCCAACTCTACTCGTGAATATAAGGAAGTAAAAAAGCCGCTTCAGTTGTATGGCGCATCTAAATTTGTCCGTGAAAAAAAATTGGCGCTTGATATGCAAAAGATCGGCCACCCCTGATATACAGTTTTTAGTGTAGCTATAGGGGAGGGGGGGGGAAGACTTCAGAAAGTAGCACTTAGAAAACAATCAAGTTTAAAGAACGTCATTTCTAAAAACCAAAAAATATCATATTACGGTGGCTGGCAGCTTGCAGAGTTACGTATTTAGTTCGACAAGCTATCCAGTCGATGTTTCTAAAATAAAGCGTAAAACTGATGAATGAAGACAAGTGGCAGAGAAAACAAACAGGAGCTTTCAGCAACCGTCAAATAAAACTTCACTGATCTTTAACTCCGAATGTACACCTGTAGAACGTTAGAAGAAAATAATAGAAAAACAACTTTTGAAATAAGATTCGCCTATTAGTCAGCGGTAGAAGATTATATTGTTTCGAAAAGACTTGGGGAATGCCATATGGCAATACATGCACTATTTTTTATTTTCAAAAGAAAATTACCTAAAGATTTTACTAAATATGTGGAAAATGTAATTTTTACGAGCCGTCAATCATTAATTACGATGAAAAATATATATGTCCCTTACCATTTGTTGAGCAGCGTGCCCAACACATTTCTATAAAATAAAAGGCAATTCATTAAACTTTTAAAAATAGTCTCACGTTTGACGCCATAATGCATCAAGTTAAGATAAGAATTTCATATTTTTTTAACTCTCAAAATCTTTTAGACCCTGGAAATTAATTTACACCCGAAGTAAATAAAACGTAAAATTCAATTTTACGAACCATGTCAATCATTAGTTATGATGAAAAATATCTATAGCCCTTACCAATTTTCAAGCAGTGTGCATAACACACACACACACACACACACATATATATATAACATATATAACACACATATATAACATAAAAGGCAATTCATTTTAAGTTTAAAAATATTCGCACGTTTAATGTCATAATGCATTAGGCTAAGATAAGAATTTCATATTTGTTTCACTCTCAAAATCTTTGAGGGGCTGGAAATTAATTTACAACAGAAGTAACTAAAACGGAGTGTTTGTACGACACATCGCTATTTAACAAATTAACTTGCACTCCTGATTGCTTTCCGCTCCATTTAGCCACAATGACAGATGGCCACCATTACTCTAATATCCATACTAAATCCCAACTGATTAATGCGGAGTTTATGAAGAGTCGATTTCATTTTCAAGAAATGCATGCATGAAAATATTTTTAAGTTATCTGGAGCGAAGAAGACGAGAGTCGGAAAATTTAATTTAGCATGTCTCTCCACGGATTTGATCAATTTGAAGAAATTAATGCACGCGATTGCCCACAATTGGGTTTCAAATGTGCTTCCAGTTAATTTTTTCGTACGTTTCAAAGTTTTTAATCATTGATGTTTGAAGGTCTGAGCCGTCTTATAGGAACGAAAAGCTGAACTGCAAGGGAGTAATTTATCTCTGCAAACCGTCATAAATAATTGCGCTGTTGTTTTAACATATTTATGAGAACATAATTACAGTTAATCAAATGAAGCTGCATGAATATTTCATTTCAGAAAACTGAACATAAATTAAGGAAAATAACACTGTGTTTTGCTCACGTTATGTTTTCCTTTATTAAGTAAAAACGTTAGATTTAATTAATTATATTTCTTAATAGAATAAATATCATTCAGTTGCTGTTTTTTTTTCATACAACTTTGTTATTTTGAATTTTGTTATATGAGCTCAGTAAAAGCGTTATTTATTTTTTTTTATCAATTTTTAATTTAACATTTAATCACCTTACATTAAAATATAAACTTGGATTAATACTATTTTTAGGGGTAAATTTTAGTAGCAATGAGTTTTATTTTATAAGAGACTAGCTGAAGTACCCGTCCTCGACGGGTTAGTGAATGCAAATTTCCAAAAAAGCAAGATCTTTCGTCAGCATTGTATGAGTACACAGAATGGATGTAGTATGTTGCCAAAGTAAAGAAAGCGAAGTTATAATTTTTATGTATTGTTAAAATATTACAGGTTATAATAATGCATTGCAGTGCCATCTAGTGGTGAGTAACATCAAAAGGAACACAGTTAGAATATATTCTAACTGTGACGGTTAGAATATATTCTAACTGTGAAGTTACTCTCTAACTGTAGAAGTTACTCTCTAACTCTAACGGTTAGAGAGTAACTAAGTAATATCATTTCATTCGCATTAATCGTAATTATGTGATGCGCGAACGAATATTGACGCATATTGAAATAATTTTCGCAAAATCTAAAAATTCAATCAACATTTTTGAAAAAATGGAAGCCTAGAATTTAAGTTGAGTGACAACCTATCCTGTCAACCAAATTCGTTTCATTCCCTGCAATCTTTATTTCGTGATGCTGGAAGAAATTTTCAGCATTTTAAAACGATTTTCGCAAAATCTCAAAATGTAATCAAAATATTTTAAAAATTCAACGCCTATAAATTAAGATTAGCAACTACCTATCATATCACTAAATTTCGTATCATTCGTATTAGTCGTTATTACGTGATGTTTGAAGAAATATAAACGCATTTTAAAAGAATTTTCACAAAATCTCAAAATCTAATAAAAATGTTTAAAAAATTGGACTCCTATAGTTTATGTTGAGCAACCATCTATCGTGTGACCAAATTTCATATCATTCGCTTTAGTCGTTATTACGTAATGCGGGAACAAAGATTCACTCAGTTTTAAACGATTTTCACAAAATCTCGAAATCTGATCGATTTTTTTTAATTAGATGCTTATAGTATAAGTTGAGTGACCACCTATCATGACACCCAATTTCATATCATTCGCTTCACTCGTTTTTGCGTGATGCTTGAGCACAAACTTAAGCAGTTTGAAACGATTTTCGCAAAATTGGAAAATCCAATCAAGATTTTTTTAAAATTCGACGCCTATGTTTTAAGTTGAGTGACCACTTATCATGACACCCAATTTCATATCATTCGCTACAGTCGTTTTTACGTGAATCTTGAACACAAATTTACGCAGTTTGAAACGATTTTCTCAAAATCTCAAAATCCAATGAGGATTTTTTAAAAATTGGACGCCTATGTTTTAAGTTGAGGGACCACCTATCATGACACACAATTTCATATCATTCGCTTTAGTCGTTTTTACGTGATGCTTGAACACAAATTTACGCAGTTTGAAAGGATTTTCGCAAAATCTCAAACTCCATTCAAGATTTTTTAAAAATTGGACGCCTATGTTTTAAGTTGAGTGAATACCTATCATGACACCCAATTTCATATCATTCGCTTCAGTCGTTTTTGCGTGATGCTTGAACACAAATTTACGCAGTTTGAAACGATTTTCGCAAAATCGGAAAATCTAATCAGGATTTTTTAAAAATTCGACGCCTATGTTTTAAGTTGAGTGACCACCTATCATGACACAAAATTTCATATCATTCGCTTCAGTCGTTTTTACGTGATGCTTAAACAAAAAAAGCGTCACGGACAGAATGACAGAAGGACAGAATGACAGAATGACAGACAGACAAACTTTTTTTTGAGGGTCGCATCGGAATCCCGGGTGCTTGAAACGGATAGAAATTGTAAAATTTTTGAATTCCAAGAAATGTACAGACAAAAGTCTAATTTTATTTATATAGATAACGTGTTTTATTCATCGTTACTCCGATGTAGTAAATGAGATTTCAATTTTCTGAAATTTGGCGGAATTCCCCCAACTTAAATCAATGTACTCATTTGGCGAGAATTCTGGAGATAGATCGCTTGAAATCCCTTAACAACTGCATTATTTCTTCACGGATCATTAAAATTTAACGCTGTATTCTAATAAAACCTTTACACTTGTTTTCAAAAATCTATTTCCTTAAGCTCTCAATAAATTGCGTCAAGCCGAAATCTGTGCAAACCGCTAGAACTCACTTTCTCAAAATCGGCATTTGAGCCATTTTATTTTTTCGCCAAACTAAAAAAATTACCTATTAGCCTCGGAAATCTTCAATTCTTATTGTTTTGCGTATAAAACATTTCATTCCTGCTCCGATTTCCCATGCACACGATATTATAATTAAAAAAAAAATAACCTTACGAATATAAACTAACAAAAAAAAAATCGTTATTATTCTTTTATTTTTACTTTGAGAATTTAAAACATCTTATTCGGCAAAATCGCCAGACATGGCAACCACGATCCTTATTTTACACTTTTCTCACTACAGGGGTTACAATTACGGAAATCTTTTTGCGTGAAGACCATAAAAAATCTCTTAAATTCTGGGAACGGGTGGACTTTCAAAGTTTTAAAGTGGACTATGATTTATTCTATATTATTTTACATATCTGTGCAAAATTTCAGGCTGATAGGTCCATTTTTGTGGATTTCTATACAACTCAAATCCACAAACAAACAAACAAACAAATAAACAAACAAACAAACAAACAAACAAACAAACAACAGAATTTCATTTTTATTTATAAGATAACGACCTTTAAAAGACCATAATTTAAAAGGCGCATTTTTGAGTTTACATAAAATTTTGTCTAACTATATAACACCACTATTGCCCATACACCAACACTTAATTTAGATCTTCAGAACTAATTCCTCTCCATGCGTATATTAATATTCAGGATATTTGATATTCGTGGATATTCGTGAGTTACTGTTACACATAAAAAGTAATGATAGAATACAATGATATATGCACTTTATTCAAATTTGCAATATAGATATAAATGAGCTAAACATAAACATTTTAAAATTACTTTGAAAAATATTAATAAGATATACGAAGACACAAAACTCACTTTTGACTGTTGTCAGTTACGGAGAATAAATTTGTTTTCAATAAAAATACTTGACGGTGACATAGTTACGCGAGAATCTTTTACTCTTTAGCACACCATTTCCCGTAAAAATTCTCGATTATTTTTGAAAATTGTCAGGATTATTTTTAACAGCACTGGCATCTGCTGAAAACTAGAAGAATAGAATGGAAATACCTTAACATAGTAGAACAACTGGATGGACTGCCCAATGCTGAAAAAAAGGCAGCCGTTTCCATCGCTCAATTTAACTACCAGCAACATGGCGGTCAAAAGAATTGTTCATTGCGTGCCACAGATATAGATACCATTTTTCACACAGCTGGCTGTGCGCTCACAGCCAGTCTGTGTTGAAAGATAGCCTGTATTACTCAACAATGAAGCAGCTTACTGATAATGAAAACAATTTAGAATCGATTCAGTACTTACAGATGCAAATATATCGTTATGTAAAGTATGTATCGTTATGCAAATATATCGTATGCTTCAGAAGCCCCAGTTCAGTGTAAGAGAGCGCCCGTATTGTGAAAGCTCTCTGAGTGAGTACGCTTGCTTTGTGACTTGATAGTGCTATAGAAGCTGTGTTTTGGCTTGCTTTTTGAAGCTTTGAATTTAAGTGCTGTGTGTAAATTCTTCACTGCTGAGTCTTGAGGGACTGTTAGTGTTATCCCTCGAATATTTCCACTGAAGTTTTACCTGTGGATGTGTTTTATTTTATGTGAGAATTACAGCATTTGTGAAAGCTTCTGATCTTAGCGGATTGTTAAAAGCACGTTACTGTTAGATTGTGCTTGTGAATTTTGTACAGCTGATTGTTCTACGAAGTTCTAGAAACAATAAAGTTGTGTTCCATCCTGACCAGTGGACTTTTTACTAGAACTTTCACACCATCTGGACTTAAGAACGACGAACCCCGGAAACAAGCAGAGTAGTTCTGCAACACTACAATACTCAGGAATTGTGCAGCTTTCTATCAGTGAAAAAGGTTCCAAAACCGGTTCAGTAGTTACAGAGATACCCATAGAGCACATTGTATTTCAATTATTTTGAGTGCTCCGGTAAAAGAACTATTTATGCTATATGCATTAATTTTAGCTTATTACTCAGGAATAGTGTAGCTTTTTCTATCAGTGAAAAAAATTTTAGAATCAGTTCAGTGCTTACAGAGATGTGCTTAGAGCGTAATGTATTAGAATTATTTTGAGTCTTCCTGTAAAACAACTATAAATGCTAATGAACGAAAGGTAGCCTGCATTTAATTCAGTGTATAAGCGTTTTAACTCATACTTCTGCATGTATTTCAAAAAATAACTCCCATTTGTTGAAAGACATTCTTTAAAGATGTAGTCCAATTTTTCCAAGTACATTATTGACACATATTGCAATACACAAAAGGCATTGTTATACCATATATTTTGCATTCATCTCAGCAGTTAGGTCCCTGCGTTTAAAGTCCATTTAGATTGAGGCCATTGTTTCAAAGTATATTATTGACGCATTCTTAAAAAAACATTGTTATACCGTACATTTTTGCGTTGATTCTAAAAAAATGCTCCTTTGCTCAAAGGTATTGTTTAGAAAATGTTTAGTACATTGTTCCTAAGTATATTATTCACACAATCTTAAAAGGCTTTGTCATAACGTATATTTCTGCATTCTAATAATTACATTCCTTTGTTGAAAGTCATTTTTTAAGATGGATTTCTTCCTTTGTTTTTAAGTATATTATTGACACAGTCTGAAAATGCATTATTCTAACCCATCAGTTCCCAACCTTTTAAAATCGCGTGCCCCCCACAAAAGTTAACTTTCGGTTTCGCCCCCCTTCCTTACACTTTTAAGCATAAATTCAGTTTTTCATTCTACAACAATGAACTTTTAGTCGCTTTTTTTACAAAATAATTTTAAACTGTGAAGTTTCAGTACAAATTTTAAGCGAAAGTAGGTATGTTTTGGAGTAAAAATAAGATGATTAACATGCATTATCACTTGCCCTTTGCTGTTTTTCTCGCGGCTCCCCTAGGGGGCGCGCTCCCCCGGTTTGGAAACGCTGTTCTAACCAATACTCTTGCATATATTTCAAACAATTACGTCCCTTTGTTTGAAAGTATTGTTTAAAAATGATCTAGTGCAAAGTTTAGTTGTTTCTAAATACATACATATATTAATGACACAATCTTGAAAGGCTTTGTTATACCGTATATTTTTGCATTCTCACAATTACATCCCTTTGTTGAAAGTCATTTTTTAATAAAGATTTACTCCCTTGTTTAAAAGTACAGTAAACTCCGGACAATCCGGCTTAATATGGTAGAAGGGTAGGCCGGATAAGAAAAAAGGCAGATAAGCCGCAGTTCTATAAATATTTACTCACTTTCTGCCCCCTCCTCCACGCTACACCAAAAACACGTGTTACATATTTTAAGATAAACTAGCGGCCGAAATTTTTTGCTATTTCAATAGACTGAGGTGCACAGATTTTAATAAAGTAGCTTTTATATATACAGTACATACAGTTTCAAAATAAGCAAAACCCAAGTTTACTCGAATTTTGCATTTATGAAAATACATATTTCATGGGAGAAATTCTCATTTTAGTGACTATACGTGTATTGATGTGCAAAATTTGAGTATACGGCCGCTAACAACATTTAGTTTTCCTAACAATATTTAGTTTCCGCTTAGTTTTCCAACTAGGCCGGATAGTCGAGAGTTCACAGTATATTATTGACGCATTCTTAAAACGCATTGTTCTAGCCCATACTTCTGAATATATTTCAATTACTTCCCTTTGTTGAAAGTCATTCTGTAAAGATTTAGTCTATTAATTCTAAGTATATTATTGACAAAATCTTAAAAAAGGCATTGTTATAATGCATATTTTTGCTAACAATTACGCCACTTTGTTGAAAGGTATTTTTATATAGCTCATTATTTCAAATTATATTATTGACAAATATTCTCAAAAAGCATTGTTATGCCCTATATTTTTGCATTGATTCCAACAATTACCTTCCTTTGTTGAAAAGCATTTTTAATAAAAGTTTATTCTATTGTTTCTAAGTGTACTTTTGACAAATTCTTTAGGAGCACTGTTCTAACCAATACTTTTCATATGTATTTCAAAAAATTACGTCCCTTGTTTAAAGGCATTGTTTAATGAAGGTTTAGTGCATTGTTACTAACAATATTATTGACATAGTTTATTGTAATAATTCTAAAACATTACAATCTTAAAACGCTTTGTTATACCGTATATTTTTGCATTGTTTCTAACAATCTATTTCTGAGTATTAAAGGCTACTTTTCATGCATACATCACAAAAAACTCTTTTACAGGGACACTTATAAAAATTACATTACCCTCTAGGTGTATCTCTGTAACTACTGAACCGTTTCTAAATATTTTTTCGCTCCTAGAAAGCTATATTATTAATGAGTATTATAGGTTATATTTCATGCATATATCATAAAAAGTTCTTTTTTACAGGGACATTGAAAATAATTCTAATACATTACGGTCTATCAGCATCTCTGTAACTACTGAACCGATTCTAAAACTTTTTTAACTGATAGAAAGCTACACTATTTTTGGGTATTATCGGCTGTCTTTCATGCATATAGCATAAATCATTCTTTCACAGGGATACTCAAAATAATTTTAATACACTACGCTCTATGAGCATCTGTATAACTACTGGATCGATTTTAAAACTTTTTTCACTGACAGAAAGCTACACTATTTCTGGGTATTATCGGCTGTCTGTCGTGCATAAACATAAATAGGTCTTTTGTGGGAAACTCAAAATAATTCTAATTCATTACGCTCTATGGGCATCTCTGTAACTACATAACCGATTCTAAAACTTTTATCACTGATAGAAAGCTACACTATTCTTGGATAACATAGTCTATTTTCATGCATATATCACAATTTTACAGGGACACTCATTAGAATTACATTATGCTGCAAGAGCATGTACGAAACCACTGATCCGATTCTAAAAAAGGTTTTTCAGTGAGAGAAAGCTACGCTATTCTTGAGTACTATATTCTACCTTTCATGCATACAGTATAAATAATTCTTTCACAGGGACACTCAAAATAATTCTAATACTTTACGTTCTATGGGCATCTTTGTAACTACTGAACCAATTCTATAACTTTTTTCGCTGATAGAAAACTACACTATTCCTGAGTATTAAAGTCTACTTTTCAGTCATATATCAAAAAATCTCTTTTATAGAGACACTCATAAAAATTACATTACGCTCTATATGTATCGCTGTAACTACTGAACCGATTCTGATTCTAAAACTTTTTTGAGTCATAGAAAGTTATATTATTAACGAGTATTATAGATTACATATTATGAATATAACATAAATAGTTCCTTTATAGGGACACTCGTAAGAATTACGAGAAAAGCTACAGTATTCCTGAAGGAAAGAAAGGCTACAGTATTCCTGAGTATTATAGGCAACCTTTCATGCCTATATCACTATTTTACAGTGACAGTGCATTAAAATTATTTTGAGTGTCCCTGTGAAAGAAACGATTTATGCTTTATTGTTACAAAATTGTAATGCTGTTTTTCCGTGACAATGTGTATTGCGGGAAAGTGCGTTGTACAAGCATTGTTGAAAGGAGTATGTAACCCCTTGACCTTGTCGACAAACTTGGCAACCATTTTCAGAACTTGACGACAAATTTGGCGACTTTGGAGACAAAAAGAAAGTTCTCGAAACTGGTGGAATTTTGATTCTCTCTCAGTTAGGAGAGAAGTTTCTAGAAATGCCTACAAAAAAAAAAAAAAAAAAAAAAAAATGTCATATCCTATGCGACGTCCCATCCACTTTCAAATCTATAAATAAAGAAGTCGCCCTCACAATGAGTTTGTGTTCGGGCTTTTGGCCCTACCTTACCACATGATATTTACCACAAGATTTTTAATCACACACTGGAGATAAGGCGGCTTCCGCTACAGCTTAACATTAAGACCATTCTTCAGTCAGTCGGTCAGTGAGTTAGTGAGTGATAGCCTATAGTCTTCAGTGGGTTCCTACTACACTTAGCATAGGTACGGGTTAGGACCCCTTAGAAAGACCCCCACGGAAGGCACCTCACTAGAGTTGAGTTCGGACTCATTTTTTAAAGCCCGAACAGGAGGACTTTCAATTCGAGTCCCGACCGACCGATATTATTTAAGTCGGAGCCCGAAATTTCAGCTAATAGAATAATAAAAGTCAATTACTTCATTGGTAGAATATCACATTTGCCGTTTGTACAAATTAAAGATAAATATAATCGAACCCGAACACAATCGTGATCTCTACACCCAGCCCTTAGAGCCCACGTGTAGCTGATTGGCCGTAATCGCAAATCATAAGACTCTTCATAAAAGTTCTAGTCTAAAACCTCACTTTAGTGCAATTTTATACAAATGCGTACGTGTGTGCGTATGTACGCATAAACCCATCTCATTATGCTCTTTTTCAAAAAAATTTCCACGCCGCTGCCGCCAAGTTCCGTGCGGCGCTGACCTCTAGCAAGGGAGAAGTTGACATTGCACTTTGAATTGTAATTGTTGTATAATTTTTAGTGATCCTCTGTGATATACAGTCGAACCTTGATTTAACGTACTTTGATTGAATGAATTCTCCCATTTAACGAATATTTTTTCTGTCTCGTCAAAAAGGATGCTAAAATGCTCTGATTTAACGCTTTAATTTAACGAACAACAATCGCTGAAATAAAATTCGCACATAAAACTCTGAATTTTTCGCACAGAAAATTAATATCGACAAAGAGCTTTGGAAAGTGAAAACAAAGCACCATCAAAGATTTCTTTCCAAAGTGCCATTAAGTATGTACCGGGTGTCCAAAAAATGACTGATGGATTTTGAAAATCAATACAAAAAAATCTGGAGTGACTCCACTCGACTTTCCGAAAACTCACGATTAAGATCTTTACCAAGCATTTAAATAAATTTTAATCGATGAATAATTCAAGCATATATACCCAATTTGAGCTCAATCGAATGTACCATTTAAACGCTAGCGCACTTTCAAGAATTTACCCCCATATATCATAATGTAAAAGAAATCTCTGTCGTAGCCCTATAGAAAAACTATAAGTCCTATACACACCAAAATCAATACCGGTCTTGCGACGATAGTTTATAACATATATACCCGATTTGAGCTCAATCGAATGTACCATTTAAACGCTAGCGCACTTTGAAGAATTTATCCCCATAGTCCATAATGTAAAAGAAATCTTTGTCGTAGCCCTACAGAAAAACTATAAGTCCTATACACACCAAAATCAATACCGGTCTTGCGACGGTGGTTTATGACATATACACCCAATTTGAGCTCAATCGAATGCCGGAGATATCGTGTTCACTCACATACACACACACACACACACGCATACACACACATACATACATACATCTCGAAAAAATAGTATAACAAATATTTCAGGTACCCCCAAAGAAAACAGTCGCTGGGCGTCAAGTCTGGCGAATAAGGACCCTGCCATGCCACTTCCTGTATGCATGTCGTAATCCAAGGCAATTACCCGCTCACTCAAATGTTCGTTCAAGAAATCAAATACTGCAGACGTTCGATGTGGACAAGCACCATCTTGCATGAACCAGGTGGCATTCGAACAGTCCTCCAAAAGCAGTATGAATCCCCACAAATTCCTCCAGAATCCCAAGATATCGTACAGTATTTATCGGTTGCTCTCGAAAAAATGGCCCTATTATTCCTTTGGAGGAAACCGCAGTCCATACCATTATTTTTTGTGAATGCAGGGATGAAGGTTCAGCAATATGAGGATTTTCGCTTCCCCAAATTCGCGAGTTCTACTTGTTGACATAGCCATAGAGGTGGAAATGCGCTTCGTCTGAGAACCATATGTTGCCAACATCGAGTTCACCGTCATCCACAAGTTGCAACATGGTGTTCGCGAAATTATAGCGTGCATTAATGGCATTTGGACTGAGGGGTTGGTGAATCTGGATTTTGTACTTGAACATGTGAAGACTGTGGTGCATGAGACGGTGAGTGCTCATTCTTCGGAGTCCAGTACAAGGTGCAGCATGGCGTACGGAAGTCCGGTTCTCTGTTGGATAATCTGCTGTACGGCTTTAGCATTCGACTCTGTAACTGAAAGGCGTGGCCGGCCGGTATTTCCAATACGGTCATCATTCACGCTCCCCTTTAGTTCGAATTTCTGGAATAGAGTCCTTATTGCATTGTCTGATGGTCCGTTTCTCACATGAAATTTTCTTTGGAAACTGCGCCTCGTTTGAACAAAACTGTTTTCCAGACGGTGGAACTCTAACACAATAAATACCCGCTGTTCAACGGAAAAAACCATTTTGGTAGAACGGACTTGCAATTTCAACAGCACACGCTATCAGCTTGACGACGAACTACGGAATGGCGAGCTGAAATGCTTTAACCATACCTGTTACAGATCGCCTGCAGCACCATCTCTAGGTAGAAATGTTAACTAAATTTGAAATTTGGTGGGATAAAATTCCCTGAATTCTAAGCATAAGGAAGCAAACGATACAAATCTATCGCATTCCGTCTTTTTTTATTGACTTTCAAAATCCATCAGTCATTTTTGGGACACCCGGTATGTATTATGAATTAAGTTTTAAGAACTAGTAACATTAAAGAATTTAGATAATTTTAAAGTTGATCTTATAAGGTATAACTTATAATTTTTAAGCTCGCAGTAAACAATAATCATTATTTTTTTCATATCTAAGGGTATTTTGCATTGATATTTTTATACCATACACTTTACAAATATTGATATTCGATGTAAGGTATTGCTTCGATTTAACGAACCGATTTGTGGGTCCCAATCAATTCGTTAATTCGAGGTTCGACTGTATGTGTTAAAATTGCTGTAATTGTTGTGAGTTATTAGTGCTCCGATTCGGTGAATAAAGTGTTATATATGTCCTTCGGACTTGTGCTATTTTATCGCTGACTCACTGCCAGATTTTCGTAACAATATGCATGGCGACATGAAAGATAGCCTATTATACCCAGAAATAGAGCAGCTTTTTTATCAGTTAAAAAAGTTTTAGAATCGGTTTAGCAGTTACAGAGATGCTCATTGACCGTAATATATTAGAATTACATTATGCGCTAATGCCATCTCTGTAACCACTGTATCGATATTAAAAATTCTTTCACTGACAGAAAGCTACAGTAGACCTATGTAACATTAGCTAAAATTCATACATAAATAGTTGCTTTTATAGGAAAACTAAAAATATGTATAAGAAGAATTACGGTACATTAAAAAAAATCTGTTAAAAATTCAACATTTAAAAGCCACGCATACATTTGTTAAAAAATAACCAAAAACATCGGGCTCGTACAGGGTTAAAATGACGTTTTCGGTCATGTTTTCCTGTGCAGTTCTTATTCTTCTAATGTGCACTATCGCCCCTAAAATTTTGTACAGATTCTTTAGAACCACCCAGTATAGTATAAACCAGGATAATTGCAGTTTTTGCACCACAAAATTATGCTTTTTAAAAATTATTTCGAGTTCATTTTAACCGAACGTGTGTTTAGAAAAAGAGGTAATGCGCTAAAAATTAATTGAATATTCTGTGCAGCTTAGACTGCATTAAATCTTTTTTATCTTTTTTTTTTCACTTAAGATCAACTTACGATAAGAAATTTAATATTTGAAAAACTCGAACTAGTTGGATTAGAAATTAAAAAAGAAAGCATAAATTATGCAAATAAAATAACATTTTTGTGAAGAAAACAATTACATTGATAGTTAAAGCAATAATATATTCATTTCAAATAGCTGGATAAGGCATTATGCATGTATGGACATGCATATATGAATACATTTTATTTTTTACTTGGCTTTTTGAACATGCTTTCTCTACACAAGAATGGGTTTTCATTAGTTTATTTTCTTTTTACTAAATATTTTTTAAAAGATTGTAAAATATTGACTCTCTTTACTACAGAAATTACGAAGACACACTGAAAAATAGTTTTGTTAAATATTTATATCATAAGACGTGAAATTTCAGCGCATTTATACGTGCTACTTTGAATATTAATAAATCTTGTAAATGATGTTAATAGTTTAAAGTCAAACTTCTAAAAATTCAGTAGAAGTGCTTTAAAATGTCTATTGAATTTTGTATTCCCAAAAGACTATGCTTTCAATGCGTTTTTCTTTGAGTATTACACGCAGTATTTTGTATTCATTTTAGGAAAATTAATATTTCATGAAGAAAACACAAGGAATTTAATAATCCAAAGAAGTATTTCAAATTAAGTGATAGAAGCTATGCAAATTAAATATCACAAAAAGTGTTCTCGAAAACAAAAAGAAAACTGCATATTATTTGAATTTATAATCATGGTAAAATTACCTTCAATGTTTAAAATGTGGTATAATCAGTGGCGGCTTGTTACCCACTTCAGTGGTGGGGCCATAATTTTATTTTTTATTTTTATTTTTTATTTTTTATTTTTTTTGAACGGTAAAACATTTGCCTAGCTTTTGGTAAATAGCATACATAATTTAAAATTTTAGAATGATGAAGGGTACAATAATTTCTTTTCCTGAATTCATTACCAAAATTAATACATATGTTGAAAAATTAATAAATTTACTTAAATAAAAATTGTGGTCGCTCTTTTTTTTTCTGTGTGTGTGGGGAGGGGGGGGAGGGGGGTCAATAACTTTTTCATTGAAGTCTGAATATTTTTTCGAATAGCATCTATGTGAACAGAAAGAGTTTTTTGACAAATTAAACCTGACGGGCCTGGTTCCACCTTAAAATTCAATTCAAAATCTTTTCCAGTTATAAAAGCTACTTTCGTCATTTTTCCTTACTTTTAAAATATGCAATTTCACACTATTTATAGAGTATCAATTGAAAAACACACTTAACGGTGTATTTCAAAAAATCACATGATTTAAGTGCATACAAATAAACTATGTAGTTATGTCAAAAAAGTCAAAATTTTTAGAATGTTTCTTTAAAAGCTGTCCTATGCACTGAAATAAACAAAAAAATTGTATTAGTTACGAAACTTTTATAAAAATTTCTTGAAACTCGAAAATTTGGACGGATGTTTCAATCTTTGAAAAATTTTGCTAAGTTTAAGATTTTTTTTCTGAAAGTTTTATAAAATGCACCATTTTTTGATTCATTTGCAGTTTATAAAAAATCATCCTGAATTTTATAGTCCCTGACACAATTATTTTGTTCAAATTTGCGTACCAAGACCGTGAGGTAGATTTTATTTCTTAAAAAAAACACACTTAAAAGAATGCCAGGTTTTTTTCTCCTTCCTAAATCATACATAGGACAGATTACACCAGCCTGGAAAAAAAAAAAAAATTCTTGTTTGTAAAATTTTAATTGATTTATATCAGCAATGATGATGTCATTCCAAAATGCAAACTAAATTTTATGTAACACGTAAGGATTTTTTACAAATGACGATGAAAAAATTAGCAAAATGCAGTATAATGCATACATAGCAACTGTAGTTACAACTGTAGTTACTATTAACTGAACACAATAATGCTGTTCATTTACAATATTATGATAACTTTTGTGTTTTTCTTGAAGTCAAGAAGCTTCTCTTTCGGGTTTTTCGTTTATGGTCCACATCACTGTCTCTTTTTAAACACCAACAGTAATCGGCCATCATGTTAACATCCCACCGTCCTTGATATCTGCGTTCCATCTCCTTTATATCCTGGTGGAATCTTTCACCTTGCTCGTCACTCATTTTTCCAAAATTGTCTGGGAAGTATTCCAAATGTGAGTGAAGGAAGTGAATTTTAATGCTCATATTGCACCCCAAAAGATAAGTACGTAACAACTCAGTTACAAGTTCTTTGTAATTTTCTTTTCTCTCATTTCCCAAAAAACCTTCTATGACATCTTTAAATGTAACCCAAGCCTGCTTCTCTCTATTTGACATACATTGTTCAAAATTGGAATCTTTAACTAATTTTTTTATTTGTGTTCCATCAAATACACCTTCTTTAATTTTAGCGCTAGACAATTTTGGGAACTTCGATATAAGATACTCACACAAAACATTTTCCACCTTTATCCAAAACTTTCACAAACGGCTTTATGAGTCCCAATTTTATGTGAAGTGGGGGCAATAAAATATTTTGTGGATCTATTAAATATTCATTTAAAATATTCTTCTTACCAGGAATACATTCTTGTCTCTTCGGCCATATCTTTTTTATCCAATGACTTTCTCTGTCCCTGCTATCCCATTCACAAATAAAGCACGGAAATTTAGTAAATCCACTTTGTTGCCCGAGAAGCAGACCTATAACCTTTAAGTCACCACATATTGCCCACTTGTGTTCAGTGTATTTTATTTTAGTGAGAAGCATCTCCATAATTTCATATGTTTCTTTCATGAAAACGGAATGTGCAACTGGAACTGATTCAAGTTTAGATTCGTTATGCAATAAAACTGCTTTTAGACTCCTCTTTGAGGAATCTATAAATAGTCGCCAATCATTCGGATTATAAGGAATATCTTCTAATTCATGTAACAAACCAGGCATGTCGGCACAATAAACCAGGTTATCAGATTTGAAAAATGATAAAAATTGCTTTTCTTGATTCCTTGCCAACTAAACGACGTATGTGTCGTTAATAATTTTTTCTCTTTTAACCGAGAGCCTAATAATTCTGAATTTTCTTTAGTTAAACCTAAATCACGAATTAAGTCATTTAATTCGGCTTGATTAAATTTTTCAGGTACTTCATTTTTCACGGTGAAATCCAAGTCTTTTTCATCACTTTCGCTTTCAGATATATTAACATTGTCAAAAGCCTCAGGTCGTGTCGGGACAGGAATATTTTCACAATGTGCGACATGTCTTATAGCAGACTTTAAATTTAGGTAAACAATGTTTGATTTCGATTGCTTATTATATCCTGCAATTTTACACAAACAGAAATACCAGTCATCCACATGGTTCACCGGTTCACGCCATACCATAAGTATTCCAAAAGGTAAAATACAATTATAAGTATTTATTCAATATAAATGTATTATTTGATTTCAATGAAGTAAGAGGTTTTCAGAATTTATTTAAACAAATAAACATACATACTTTATTAATTTATACTATCCAAATCGCAAAAAAATCTGTGTATTTTCACTTATTTAAAAAATTTACTTTTCAAAAAAACTGTACGTTGTACATAAAAACTGATATTATTTTTGAAATAAGCATGCAAAAATACATAAAAAACAACTATTACTTTTAGAACAAGAAATTCTCGCAGGCTGGTGTTATTTATGTCTCCGTGCTTGATGTATTTCTCAATGTCTGTATGTTTGGCTGTTTATCACATAAGCTATGTTGAAGCATGATTGACTTGGCTTTAGAGCAGTTTTCTTGGTGCAGTCTATGGGGCCAGTCACAGAATGCTGTTCTTCTGAGTGAATAAATTTTGCCATTTCTATGATTATTGATGAAATTCGCCCACTCAGTAAAAAATCTTTTTATGTTCGTACAATCTTTGTAGTCAGATATTTCACCGTTTTCTTTTCCGGATTTAAAATTTACATTTACAATGAGGTGACAAAAGTCATGGGATACCTCCAAATATCGTGTCAGATCTCTTTTTTCCCGGCGAAGTGCAGCAACTCGAAGTCGCATGGACTCAACTCATCATTGGAAGTCCCATGCAGAAATATTGAGCCATGCTGTCTCTATAGACGTCCATAACTGCAAAAGCGTCGCCGGTGCAGGATTTTGTGCACGAACTAACCACTCGATTATGTCGCATAAATGTTCGATGGGATTCACGTCGGGCGATTTAGGTGGCCAGATCATTCGCTTCTTCAAGCCAAAAGTTCTTCAAACCAATCGCGAACAGTTGTGGCCTAGGGGATTCAATCCCTCACAGTTTTTCGCTTCGCAGGATTGCGGGATCGTGATTTCTTGATCCCACGGGATTAATATTTCATTCAACTAAAAATTGGTTTCGATAGTGAAAAGTAAGAAAAAGTAAGATTGTAAAGTCTATGAGGTTTCACTTTAACAATAATACTTTATCTTATTTGATGATTAATACAATATCTTACATAATTATGAAAATTCTGTCATGATATTCATAATAATATACTGTAATTTGGTAGTTTCTAAAAAAGAAGAATGTAAAAAAGACAACGTAAAGAGGCACTCGTTTTCCTAGTCTTCATCTAATTTTGGAATCGAGAATACAAAAGTGCTTAACAAAAGACTTTGTATGAAACCCAGTGTGATGCAGTTAATCACATATTTATAATTAATTTTCATTCAGTTAATTCACACATTTATAATTACTACTGTTTTCCCTTTACCTATAATAAATTCAATACTCTTTACCATTTTTTAATTTCCCATCTATCCATAATGCTATTTAACTTTTTCTTAAATTACTTTGGTTTTAACATTTGCAATACAGTTTGTTGGTGCCTTTCGTCTGAGAATTCATTTTATTCTCTTCGTTCCCACGGGGCTTTAATAACTTTGCATAGGTTACATTTTATCTCTATTGATCCCCCCTGTGGCGTGTCACATTCAAATTTTAGCATACGCATGTAAGGCCCAACGTTTCTTTTCATTTTTACAATCTGTCGATTTATTTGGCGACAGTTCCCTTTTAGCGCTCTGCTCTATCGCCAGGTTGGCTTTGGGTTCTCAGACCTTTTTCATACACACTTCACGCTTTGGTCTCTGCCCTGTAAGCAGTGCCGGATTAAGACAGCGCGGGGCCCGTAGCAAATGTTACCAAGGGGCCCCCTGCTCAGTGAAGCACCTATATATATATATATATATATATATATATATGTTCACCCACATATTAAAGTAATAGAGCTAAATTGAATGAGAAAATAAATAGTGCTAATTATATTACAATTTATGTTTAGTGCTAATTAATGGTATTACTAATGCTAATTAGATGTAAACAAAACTAAAAGGTCCCACGTGTTATATTTACGAGAGGTTTATCCCAGCCCTTCCTCCACCTTGGGTGAGCTAATCTGTAGGTTTTGTACGATAATAAAATAAAACACAACTTTTACGAATTTTCTTGATTCAAAATGAACAAATTTGAGTTAACACTGGACAAATCAATTTCTCCAAGTAAATTAGTGTGCGGAAAAAATTCCTGGCAAAATAAAGTGGGGGGAGGGAGGGCAAATAGATAGTGAGACTGACGATGTTTAAAGTAATTTATTCGTACAACTCAGGTTTTTTTTTATATGAATGTTAATGTTCATGGATATATATTTGGAATTTCTAACACTTCCCACCTTTCCCATATGCAAACATATAACTAGACAAGTTTACACACATAAAATAATAATTGTTTCTGTAAAATTTTTAAAACCATCGAAAACAATATGTACTTTAAACTGTGCCCTTAAACACTATTTTGTCCCCTATAAAAATACATGCTTGTAAAATTATTTCATTATCTGGACGGTCTTTACTAATTATAGGTTACATATTTTTAACTTCTCTTAATTTATTTAATGGGTTAATTCATAAGAAATCGAACTGGGGATAGATAGATCTAGCACAATAATACCTCCACCATTCAAAATATACTGCATACACGGAAGGCATTTAAACTGTACACGCTTGTACAGGGGGACTGTTACTTCCACAAACCGCTTGGAACACTTCTAAAGGTCATTTCGTTAGTGTTCTACAAGCATATGTACATTACTTTACAACTTATCTTCGTTAAAATGATATAAAATATTTTGCTCAAAAAAAATCTTTATAAGAGGAATAGAATAATCTATATAATAAATAATAAAAAATTCGGATAAAACATTCATTATCGTATTACGTTCAAATGTTTTTGCAAGACATAATAATCTTAAATGTGACAAGTAATTTGTGAGTTTCTTTGTGGGTCAAGAGTATCCGAGAATTCTTTTTGTTTTCAGTTTGCCTGAGGTTATGGCTTCTCGGATACCCCGACCGTGCGAAGATCCTCTCGGTTCTAATTATTTTAGTTGAACGAACGTACTGGCATTCGCGCACTTGACCTGTGGTTTCGACCGGCCAAAAATCAATTCTTTCATATTTAACGTGGTTAATTTCCAAGATTAATAAGATAATTTATCGTAATAGTGGATTCCCCAACTATAAAAAAATGACTTACATTCTATATATTATTATTGTTTCAAAAAATAATTCGCCTTTGTTTAAATATTGTAAAATGTAAAATAAATAATTAAGTAAAAACAAAGCAAGCCAACTGCCAAAAGCCTTCTAAGATAGTTTACACCCTAGTACACCTTAGAATTTCGACAAAGCCACACTGTAAAATACCTTTTAGATGTGTGGCTTTGGCGTAAAATGCCGTAAAATGCCGTGGATGCCTGTAAAATGCCTTTACTGTAAAATAAAAGAACTTTGGGGCTGCCCAACATCCGTTTAAAATACCATCCTCATATTTACTGCAAAACAAAATAACTTTATGTCCAATATTTAAATAAAAATTATTGTTTCGTGGGGGATTATTATTGATTATGCGGCGCGTTTTTCCTACAATCTTAATCCTATGGATCTCAGCTCTCGGGAAAATGCAGAAGGTCAACTCGCGTTCCAGAGAACATCTTCAGAAATAGCCACAAATATTTCCGTTCTATTGAGTCATTTTGAAAAAGTTTGATTATACAACTTCATTAAAAAATTCTTTCGACTTGTTACTGAAAAGTCCCTGAAATGATCGGGACAGATAGACTACAGCCTAATGAATAATCCGGCCCACTGACGGATTAATACAATTTTGTGGGTGGAGGCTTGGATGGAAGATTCACACACACACACACACACACACATATATATATATATATATATATATATATATATATATATATATATATATATATATATATATAAATTTTATGGAAGTAAGTTGGGATTGTTTACATTAATTTCATTTTTCTCGGGAGGGGCGGTCACCTCCTCCGACCCCCTCCCTTTAATCCGACCTTGATCAGACCCTGAGTCTGTTTTTTTGTTTCGACACTTAGTTTTCTTTCTATATTTTGTTTATTTCTGGATTCATTCTTCAAATAAAGACAAAAATGTAACATTATTGGTAAGGAATCCATTTTGTAAAGGCCATAGGTGGGTGGTGCAAGGATCTGGATACCCCTCCTCCGTTTGTCCGAGTTTCGCTTTTAGTCAACGAAAAGATAATGATACAGCCTTTCTTTCTGTCTTTCTTTAATTTCCCCCCTTTTGGATGCTCCCTGAAATTCTTTTACTGAGAACCGTGTTTTTGTTCCACAGTATTGTTGGATATACTCTTGTGTGTGTTCTTATTGCTGACTTTAGAATACTCATTCAGTTTCGCCTAGGTAATGAGTTGACTAAATAATGCAGGCATGCAACAGCCACATTAAATATATTAATGACTATGTCATTTTATCTCTCACCCCCTTTTGAAAATGTGACATAAAAATAAGACACGAAAATGCGTTACGAAAACGCGACATAAAAGTAAGAATAAATGTCCGCTGAAAATGTTGTATGTGTTACGTAAACCACCGTTTTCTATAAGCTCCGTAAGGTTGCATTTATTTGATAAAATGATTGTTTAAAAATTTCATCCGTTTATTTAAATACTATTAGTTCACAACTGCTTTAATCTATTGTTACAATATTTCGTAAGCTGTAGAATATACATCACAAGTATATTTTACATATATTTAAATACTATTAGTTCACAAGAGCTTTAATCTATTGTTACAATATTTACTAAGCTGTAGAATGTGCATCACATGTATTTTTCTATAAATAGGTTACAATCCTAAAAATTTCAACATGGGGTTACCAGGTGAAATACACGATAGATGAGAGATAAAATGACATAGTCCATTAATGCCGTTTTAATATGGCAATCATGAAACTAAAAAATTAGGAGGCTTCAGGGGGGTCTCCCATTGACAAGGCTCGAACAGCCGAGTTATACATATATTCTTTCAATGAGTTGTCTACAACTGATTTACAGTTCCACTATATAGAGCTTTAGAAATTGTCTTATCCAAAAAATAAATAAATGAAAATGAAAAGAAAGAAAGAAAGAAAAAAAGAATTACAAAATTTATCTGTTGCCTTAAATCAAGAAAGATAAATCATGCCAAGCTCATAGATTATAAAACACTTTCCAATACAAAGTATTTTTGCGCCAAATCTGCTATGTTTTTTAGTTAAAACTGGCGAGATTTCGTAGATAAAAAAATGTTGTATTATCACTATAAATTTTTTTTAGCGTTTAACTGAAAAATATAAAAATTTTATACTCATTGTCTTGTGCTAGAAATGTATTAGTGTCTCTCAAATGCCACAGACTGCAATGGGAATACTTTTGAGTGCTCCTGTAGAACTATTAATAATACGGACGTTATTCTCAATGGAGAGCATCATTTTGAGAGCCTTAGTAATATATATGCCAACTTTGTTTTCTTTCAAAAATCGAATATCTCTAAAATATGTTTTCAAGAATGACTGTTGATTCAGTCATTCCTGTATCAACAGATACAGGGGGAGACCCCCCCCCCCGAACCCATCCCCCTCTTTTAGTTCTGTTTTTTAGACTGTGCTATACATTGGATTTTTTTCTCCTGTAAAAGAAATATAAATGCTACATACACCATTTTCAATATGGTAGGTGGTACCGTACATAGAAAAAACATAAATTTCGCACAAATCGATGTATATCCACAGCAGTTAGAACACTGGATGGGTGGACAACCGAACAGACAAATAACTGAAATCATAAGGACGTTAACCCGTTTTGGGTTCTAATGCATTAACAAATTTTCGTCGGTCGGAGACCCCCTCATACTCCTAGGCACATAGCCCTTAACAAAACACAATACAATAAATCAGTTAATTAAAGTGCGAGTAACGACTTTTCAAAATTTCCAAAGAAATCGACATAGCTTAATATAATTACATTAGACATTTTTCGAGGTACTACAATCCAGGCGATCCGCCAAGACGGCCGGACACATGATAACGCCGGATAAATGCCGCCGGACGCCGGATAAATGCCGGACACATGAAATTAATGATGAATGGGAATACGATTGCCAACAGTTTGCCAGGAAATTTGAGGAAAAAATAGTTTGGCGTTAATGACCGCCGGGATAATACGTAAATACCTTTTTCGATTTCTCGTAAAATAATAAAAATATCGCCAAGTTCGGTTCATTTTTCAAAGCATTTTTTTCGCACCCAATTTGGCAATTTATCGCAAAAGTAGCCAACATTGCCGGCTTTTAGCTCAAATTTTGAAGGAGGCACACGATCGTCGTCGGATTATTAGCTAATCATATTGCAGGATAGTATTATATGCTTAAAATAGATGCCTGTCTCTAAACTGCCATTGACCGTATTGTATTGAAATTATTTTGAGTGCTCCCGTATGGAAAAACTTTTAACTATACAGACACTATTTTCGATGCAAAGCTTCATTTTGTAATCCTTAAGAACATTCAATTTTGTTTCATTTCAAAGAGCAGAATATCTCTAAAACTAGAAGTCAAAGCCTGTTGTGAAGGCAATTACAACGGGCGAGAGAAAAAACATTTTAAGGAAATTTGTCTTTCATTCAATATATTTAATTTTCATCCACCTAAAATAAATAAGTTCATATTCAATTTTTATTACAGACCCAAATCGAATTTCATGCTCATCTGGAAACGCGCGGAATCTTTTCGCAGTCGAAAGCTTTCGTTTTGTATACATAAACATTCGAATATCCAATAGACGATTTATTTGTGGGGAAAAAAATAATAAACTGTGTAATCGGGAGAAATTATTTTAAACGTATTGGAATACCCCCCAATTGTATGACGTCATTTTCACTTAAAATAGGTCATTTTGTCACGCAAATGATTCAATTTTTCTGACTCTCGGAAACGAAATGGTGCTGAAAATAGCGAAAAATCGCTTAAAAATGAAGGAACGGGTGGATTTTCAGATTTTTAAAATTGACAGATTGTTTTCTATATTTTTTTACAAACTTGTGAAAAATTTCAAGCGGATTGTACAAACGATGTAGAAGTTGATAGGTTTTTTGTCCTTGACTTTGTAATCTTTTTGCAGTCATAGAGGAAAAAGTTTTATCTTGAAGTCAGGGTTCAGCGCAACTATAAGGGGTGATCAAATGAAAAGGTACAAAACGTCGCAACAACCTAACCGTTATCATATTTGTCCATGCAGCTATGAGAGCACGTAGCGAGACATCTAGTAATGCGATTCCTGCCTTTTGTGTGGATAGGAACATGCGGGGGCCCGCAGGAGAGAGCAGAAGCTCTTGTAAAAAGCACCCTCCTACGTCCAATTGACGCGGCAGTGCATGTGAGGACAGGATGGTGTTCACATTGCAAAATTCGGCGATTTAGGGGCAGCGAGGCGTTATCCGATTTCTGACAGCGGAAGGTGTTAAACCGGCCACTATTCATCGCAGGAGGATGATCGTATACTGGGAAGGCTGTGTGTCCCACAAGTCAATGAGAAAATGGAATGTCCGTTTTCGCCAAGGAACTGGCCACGTTCAAGTGGGAGACGTTGGACCATCCGCCCTACAGTCCGGACAGGTCGCCCTGCGATTTCCATGTGGGTTGATTCCACTGAAGAAACCACCTGAAAGGGAAGCGCTTCAACTCGGACGACGTACTCAAGGACGCTGTGACGGACTGGATCTCGTCACGGCCACAGGAATTCTGGGAACAAGGAATCCTGAGGCTTGTTCGTCTGTGGGATCGTTGTGCTCAGGCCTGTGGTGTATATTTTGAATAAAGCCTACATTTGTACCCAAAGTACTACATTTCGTTTCGTACCTTTTCATTTGATCACCCCTTGTAGTTATTAGGGTGATACGCTTTAAAGAATAACTTCCCATAGAGCGCAATGTATTGGGACTATTTTGAGTGCTCCTGTAGAAAAAAATCTATAAATGCTACATAGATCCTTTACAATAGGGTACATGGTACTGCAGATAAGAATAACATATATAAATTTCGTAGAAATCAATGCCTATTGACGCGAGTCAAGGACGGACAGACAGACAAACCGAAATCTTAACTTTTCTACCTTGTTGGAAAGTGTCAAAAAAGCTAGATCTTGAGGGGGAAAGACGAAAACTTTCAAGGTAAAGGCGCGGGGCCCCCAAAAGCGCGGGGCCCGTAGCATTTGCTAAATCTGCTATATTGTTAATCCGGCACTGCCTGTAAGGTTACGTCTCATGTCGCTATTTTACCAGCCACCGCACTAACCGTATATAATTTTTAATTATTGATAATGTCAATAAAATATAGTACAACTCTCTATTGGCATGGAGTTCCTGGTTATTGCTTGCTTCCACTATGCCTTAGAATAGAACAAATTAACGAATTGAACAAATTAACACTTACATCTCGAGTGTAAAATGTCTCCCATCGGAATCTACACCACATATCTCGAAAACAGTAGTAATTATAAATGTGTGAATTAACTGAATGAAAATTAATTATAAATATATGTGATTAACTGCATCACACCCAGAGGGAATCATACATTTTTTAGTGGTTAACTAAAGATCACCATTTCAAGATATCACTAGTATGGGCGGCCATTTGGTTGTTTATGGAGGGGGGATCATAAGTCAAGGGTCTTGTTCCAGAAAGATACAATGTTTAGTGTTGAAGCACTTCTGCGTTATACCAGTAAGTAAATCATAACAATATGGGAGCTGGGGGGGGGGAGGCATATCAGGCATTCGGCCCCTAATAAGGCTTACTAGCAAAAAAGGCATAATTTAAACAAAAAAATCCCAAAGGTTGGATCAGATAGAATGTTACCGAACTACATATTGCTTGGTTCTTGCATGTTCCTTGGAAGATAAAAATTTAAACTTCGCACTATTTTTAATTATGTGAAACCCGTGGAACACCTTGCGTGTTAGCCAATTATGGCAATTTTTCATAATTTGGCGACTTGCGTATATGTATAGTTAATAATTAGCTCTAAGAAAACAATGCTTCATATATTTTCTTTGATAAAAATTATGGAACAGCCAGAATAGCTTGCCACCTATGGCGACTTTTTATTATTTGCCAATTTACACATGCTCACAATCTATAATTACTGCTCATGTAAGGTTCCCTGAAAACCATTATCCATATTTTCATATACATAATCCTATGCAGATTGGAGTATTTAGCATCACGAATTATATCATCTCGCCGCGCTGGGAAATATCCAAAATGTACTATAACTCTTAAAATGGCATAGTTAACGCCGCCAAATATTTCTACTGGTAGCAAATAGTCCAGCTGGACAGAACCGGCTTTAAAATAATTTGTATTTTAATTATTTTTCATTTTCAAGATATTGGTTTCTAACATTTTGGAACTCGCTCTTTAGATTCACCCTGCTTGGAACTATACCATTTTGCTAAATCGTACCTAATGCCAAGATGGCGCTTTTAAAATCAGTTACAATTAGTTATTCTGTTTTGGAAAAACGAATTATCGCTCATTCTAAACTCCTGTTGTCTAAGCAAACCTACTATTTGAAAATTGTCAACTTTGTGTAACACACTTTGAGTTATTTATTTCATATACCTTTTAATTTGGCGTAAAATGGGTGTCATTGTACTTCATGTTTGTCAATTTCACGCGGTTCTACATACTCGGAAATGCTTTTTGCAAAGGAATGATATGATTTTATGCCAAACCTGGCAATCATTATGTTTATTTTTTCAGTTTTTTATTAATATCCTCTAAAATAATTTGATTTTCGAAATTTAAGTCAGTTTATCAGGTTCCTCGGAATTTCCCGAATCCGTAGACACCTTTGTCGGAACTCAAACCCCCGCGGTTTAGGAGGAGATAGTCGATCAAGCTCTTGACAGCGTCAGCAGCCTTTACTTTTTTTTTAGAATAGAGAGACTAGGGGCCAAAGCCCCTGAACTCGCTACGCTCGCTTTCCGTATGATGCATTCGGCCCCTAATAAGGCATATTCGCAAAAAAGGGATAATTTCAAAAGAAAAAACTTAAGATTGGATCAGATAGAATGTTGCCACAAGCTACACATCACTTGGTTATGTATGTTCTCTGGAACATAAAAATTTAAACTTCTCACTATTTTTAATTATGTAAAAGCTATGGAAAACCTTGCGCAATTGCCACCCATGGCAATTTTTCATAATTTGGCGACTTACGTATATGTATAGTTAATAATTAGTTCGAAGAAAACAGTACTTTATATGTTTTCCTTGAAAAAAACTACGAAACAGTTAGAATAGCTTGCCACCAATGGCGACTTTTCATTATTTGGCGATTTACACAAACTTATAACCAATAATTACTGCTTATGTAAGGTTACCGTGTAAATCATTATCCATGTATTCATATACACAATTCTTTGCAGATTGGCGTATTTAGCAGCACGAAATATATGATCTCGCCGCGCTGACAAATATCCAAGCTGTACTGTAAGTGCTATAATGACATGGTCAACGCCGCCAAACATTTTTACCGTAGCAAATAAGCTGAACCTAACCGGCTTTACTGTAATCTGCATTTTAATTATTTTGCATTTTCAAGATACTGGGTGCTAACATTTTGAAAAACGCGTTTTACCCTTCTTGGAGAGATAGTCTTTCGCCAGATCGTACCTGTACCTGATGCCAAAAGGGCACTTTTTAAATCAGCTAAAATTAGTTATTCTGTTTTGGAAAATAATTGGTAATTCTAAACTCCTGTTATCTAAAGGAACTTTGTGTAACACACTTTGACTTATTTATGTCACAAACTTTTAAATTTGGCATAAAATTGGTGTCATTCTACTTCATGTTTGTCAGTTTCACGTGATTCTACGTACTTGGAATTGCTTTGTTGCAAAGGCATGAATGATTTTATGCTGGCGAAAATTGCCTTATAGCCTGGCAACCATTATGCTTATTTTTTTTCAGTTTTTTATTAATATCATCTAAAATAATTCGAATTTCGAAATTTAAGTCAACTTATTGGCATCCCCGGAATTTTCCGAATTCGTCGACACCTTCGTCGAAACTAAAATCCCCACGGTTTCGAAGGAGATATCGGCAGGCCCGGACTGGCCAGTGTGTCCGACTGTCTGAAGCAGGGAGGGCCCTCCACACTCGGCGGGCCCTCCCTGCTGAGCGCAGGCCCCCAAACAGAAAAAAGAAAGGACATTTTTAAAAAATGTGCTGTACTGATAGCACTTGAATGAAGTTTGACACATAAAAAAATTTTTGCAGCTGCAATTGCGTCCCAGAAGGCTTCAAAACACTTCATTTTAAATGTAGTTCTCAAATTCTTTTGAGTGAGGGTTCCCGAATGAAAAATGGATTAATTAATATGAATGACGCATATTAATTAATACGTAGATCAATATTTTATTAATGCATTAATTATCAATCCTAATTAATTAATAATAACACATACCTCCCCCATACCCCGAAAGTTAACACATTCTATTTATCGGATGCACAATAACCCGGGCCCCCCCTTCTCTTGAGACGGGTGGGCCCCTCCCACCCAGTCCGGGCCTGGATATCGGAACAAGTTTCGGCAGCGGCCGTTACTTTTTTTAGAATAGAGGGAAATAAAAGGTAGTCCATAATACTCAGGAATAGTGTAGCTTTCTGTTAGTGAAAACAGCTTTAGAATCGGTTCAGTAGTCATAGAGATGTCCTTAGCCCGTAACGTATTAGAATTATTTTGATTGTCCATGTAAAAGAACTATTTATGCTATATGCATTAAAGGTAGCCTTTAATACGCAGGAATAACGTAATTTTCTATGAGTGAGAAAATTTTCAGAATCGGCTTAATAGTTACAGAGCGTAACGTAATTTTTATGAGTGTCCGTGTAAAAGAACTAAGTATGCTATGTGCAAGAAAGGTAGCCTACGATACTCAGGAATAGTGCAGTTTTCCGTCCGGGAAAAGTTTTAGAATCGGTTCATTAGTTCCAGAGATCGTAATGTAAATCGAATGAGTATCCCTGTAAAAGACCTATTTGTGATAGATGCATGACAGATAGCCCATATAATACTCAGGAATAGTGTAGCTTTCTATCAGTAAAAATTTTTTTAGAATCACTACAGACGTCAAAGAAATGCCCATGTAGCTTAATGCATTAGAATTAATTTGAGTGTCCCAGTAAAAGAACTATTTAAACTTTTATTTCATTTTATTTTTAAGAAATTAATGAAAGGTAGCCAATTGTTGCAGAAAACTTTGTTTAATTTCTGGGTCCGCCGTTCTAAAGTCCAGAAGGAGTAGAAAGTTCTAGTAAAGAGTCCACTTGTTAGGATGGAACACGAACTTTATTGCTTCTAGATGTACAAAATTCAAAGGCACTAACGGCCAGTAGCTTGCTCTAACAGTCCCCTCAGTAACGAAGCTTTCACAGGTGCTGTAATTAACACCCAATAAAATACTTCCACAAGTAATATATTCAGTGGAATCTTATGAGGGATTGCGGGAACATTCCCTCAAAACTAAGCAATGAGGAATTTACACAGCGCTTAAAAACGCGCTTTTAAAAACATGCAAATTACTACTTCTATAAGCGCTAACACAGAGTCTTATGCTCTCAACAGAACGGACGTCCATTTCTGATAGCAGTCAAAAACAGACTGACTCAACCGGGACACCACGCTGTCGTATTAATAGAGGCTGCAGAAGCTATTAGAAATTTCTCGAAGGATCCCCTTAAAGAGCGAATTTTGATTACGTCATAGAAATACAGTTGAATCATTAGACTATTACGCAATATTAATGCAAGAAAAGGAAATTTATAGGCCCCATTGGAAAAATCGCGCCAAATATCCGAAATATCGCCAAGCCTGGCAACTTTTTGGCGAAATATCGCCAAGTTTGGCGCCAAAATAAGTGACCCCGAGAGTGACGTCAGCTGAGCTCTAACATCAATATTTCTCGAGATTTTAGAAAACCCTATGCTAACCAATGGGGAAACCCAAAACTCCATATCTCCCTTTCTAGGTAACCAATTTTGATGCAACAAAATACGAAATTTAATTATTTGGCGCGTAGAATACGAATTTTAAGCTAATTTACCCCTAGAACAGCCAATTGCTCCAAAAATTCGTAAAACTATAATACTTATGCCGGTATCTCACTAAAGGGAAAATCCGAGCTGGACCAACTTTCCCGACTGACTTGAAGGCGTGGTTATCTTTAAGGGTTGCAAAAGTAAACAAACTATCTCCGACGCCAAATAGTCATCGCATCGCTGATTTGACATGAAGGTTATTATTTTACTAACCGTGACTCAGCATGCAAGGGAACTTTTTAATTTCTTCGATGAAATCCATTTTTAAATCCAAACTCCACTTGAATGCCGCCATAATTTTATTTGCACGTGCGTGATTGCGATTCTATTCTGATATCGAGCCAAGCTGCCAATCTTCGAAAACAGAAGTGGTCGCCATTACTCGCCATTGCTTATGACGTAGCAGGAAGAAGTACTCTGATTGGCCGCAATTTCGGCCGACTCGGATTTTTTCGTTCCGAAGGGTAAAAGTTGGAGATCGTCGTCGTCAAGGCAACAACGGGAGAAAATCCGCCGCAGAGTTGATCTGCAGGAAAAGTTGGTCGGACGAATCTTAGTGTGATACCCCTTATAGGAATAGGAGACTTCTATTATAGAAAAAGTTTTTGATTCGGTTCAATAGTTATAGAGATATTGGCTTCGTCCGGATTCGATTCTTAGGTTTGTCGTTCTAAAGTCCAGTGTATGTAGAAGGTTCTAGTAAAAAGTCCATTTGTCAGGATAGAACACAAATTTTATTGCTTCTAGAACTTCTTCGAACAATCAGCTGTGCAAAATTCACAGACACTAATGGCCAGTACCTTGCTTATAATAGTCCTCTCAGTATAGAACTTTCACAGATGCTGTATTTCTTACAAATAATAAAACACTTCTACTGGCGAAAATTCAATAGAAACTTACAAAGGAAATCATAAACAGTCCCTCAGGACTCAGCAATGAAGAATTTACACACTGTACTCAAAAACAAGCTAAATACTGCTTCCAATAGCACAATTTACAGAGTAATGCATCGAACTCAATTAGCGTTCGAATATAACTATCTCTGGTGGCCTGCCCTGTCTCTATTTATAGGTGTCGCAGAAGCTAAGCGAAAATTCTGGTAGGAGCTATTTCTCGAGATAATCCGCATAAAGCTCGAATTTTGATTATGTCATGGAAATGGAAATTAGTAATACCAAGCTACAGCGCAATATTAATGCAGGAAAACAAGCATTACTGGCTCCATTGGTAAAAGCGCACCAAATGACCGAAATGTCGCCAAGCTTGGCGACTTTTGGTGAAATATCGCCAAATTTGGCGTCAAAAATAAGTTCCCATAACTGAAATCACCAAAGCTCTAGCATCAATATTTCTCGAGATTTCTAGAAAACCCATGTTAACCAATGGGCAACCCAAAACTCCGTACGTCGCGTTCTAGTTAACCGATTTTGATACAACAAAATGCAAAATTTAATTATTTGACACGTAGGGTACGAATTTTAGAATAATTTTGATATCTGGGAGGCAGAACAAACCGAAAATTCTTAATAATACACATATATATATAAACCGTTTAGTATTTAGAGGTGCCTTCAGAGCGTAATGTAATTCTTATGAGTGTCGCTGCAAAAGAACTATGTGATATAATGGAAAAACGTAGCTTATAATACACGTCAATATTACAGCTCTCTGAACATAAAAAATGCTTGAGAATCGGCTTAATATTTACCGAGATGCCATGAGCGTAATCCAATTCTTATGAGTCTCCCTGTAAAACAGAGGTTCCCAAACTTATAAGTATCACGCCTCCCTACTGCTTAAAATGAACATGCTTACGCCTCCCTTCGGACCAGGGCCCAGCAAGTAGTAGCAAGTGGGCTCGCCAAGCTATTGTAAAATAAAATAATAAAGACCAAAAATACATTTTCAGATGTTTTATTATAAAAATATGCTTTTACATACTTATTTTAAGAAGAATCAATGTGACGGATGAGCTTGCATGTTTTTGACAAGATTTCCAATTCTGGGTTCAATAGAAGAAAGTGCACAACGTAGATCACTAGCAATATCTAGTTTGCTTCCGTACTTTGTTTTTATTGCTACAACTGCTGAAAACGCTTTTTCACATAAGTAAGTGCTTGAAAAGGGTAAAAACAATTTTAGTGCTTGCTCTGCTGTGCTGGGATAAACTTTGAGATATTTAACCCAAAATTGTGCCTTATCCATCTTCTCAAAATCATATTGGGCAGCAGAATCATTTTTGATTTCCAAAGCTTGCTCTTGTAATGCATCTGGCAGCATTTCTATGTCAACGTGAAAAGGATCGATCGCTAATCGATAAATAATATTATCGCACGAATCGGGAAAGTAGCGCTTGAATTCGTCCGTGAGTTGCTGCAAATGGTTTGATATTTTATTCTTGGTATCAATTTCATCCAAAATCTCCTTAAAGCACGCTTCTTCTGAGATCGCAAATAGTTTAGGAAAGCAGGAATAGTTGGAAGCTAAAATTTTGCGTCTCCACAGTTGCAACTTCTCACTGTATGCCGTGATAGCATCCCGATGATAAATTATGTTCGAATCTCCGCCTTGTAATTTCAAGTTCAAAGTGTTCAATGAGTCAAAAAAATCTGATAGATAAGCAAATATTACTTGGACCCATGGTTTTTTAAATTCCACAAACAATTCTGTTTGTTTTTGCATTTCTATAAACTGGATAACTTCATCTCGCAGTTCAAACAATCTTGCCAACATATTTCCTTTTGAGAGCCAGCGCACCTCTGTATGAAATAACAATGTCTTGTGTTCTGTGCCCAAATCTTCACAGAGAGCCGTAAAAGGCCGCGTGTTTAATGCACTCTTCTTAACATAATTTACAATTTTAATGCATAATTTTAAGACGTCGTAGAGTTCGTTTGAAAGTGTTTTAGCTGCCAAGGCTTGCCGGTGTATAAAACAGTGAATAGTAATTACGTTGGGATTTTTTTCTTTGACCAACTGCACGAATCCTGAACGAGATCCAAGCATCGCCGGAGCGCCGTCTGTGCACACACCTATCAACTTTTTCCACGACAGTTCATGTTTATCAAAGAATCCAGAGATTGCTATCATTATATCAATTGCTTTCGAAGTTGTCGTTAACTCTGTTGAAAACAGTAACTCGTCTTTGATTGTTTCGTTTTTTATGTATCGAACGAAAACTAGCAGTTGACAGCATTGCGCCACATCCGTACTCTCATCCAACTGTATTGCAAAAAAACATGATTCTTTCACGGCCTCCACTACTTGATTTTTTTTTTTTATCTTCAGCCATATGATCAATACGACGTTTCACATTATTATCAGAAAGAGATATTTGTGAAAATTTTTGTTTACTTTCTGTTCCAAGTACGATATCAGCTGCTTTCAATAAGCAGGGTTTAACGAGTGTTTCTCCGATAGTATGGCTTTTCTTGGCTTTTGCAATAAGTAGCGACAATTCATAGGAAGCCACCTTCTCCGACCACTTTCTCAGATGACTGAGCAAACGTTCCAGTACTATCCAATTTCATGCGCTTCAAACTTGCAGATTTTGAAGCGAAAAACTCCTTCGGCTTGTCTTTTAAATCGCTGTGTTTTGTTGACAAATGACGTTCCAAACGCGAAGGTCTCATAGCATCATTGCTCAGTACTTCATAACAAATAACACACTGCGGCTGGTCGATGCCACTTTTATTCATAGAAACAAAACCGTATTTAATATAATCATCATTATATTTGCGTTTTTTCGCAGAGCTCATGGCGAAATAAAAGAAATAATCGGTCACTGTCACTACTCTTACAAACAAATAACAACAATAACACGACGCTTCTTTGTTTTTGCATCAAGTGCACACGTGTTCTCGCAAGTCGCGTACGGCGCAGGAATGCGCGGGCGTCTGGAGTAAAACCGGCGCCCGCTCCCGCGCCCCCCTCATCATGTCTTCGCGCCTCCCTAGTGGGGTGCGCCCCCAAGTTTGAAAATCAATGCTGTAAAAGAACTTTTTGTGAAATATGCATAAAAGGTAGCCTATAAAACACAGGTATGGTGTAGCTTTCTATTAGGTGAGAAAGTTTTAGAACTTGTATAGTACTTACAGGGAAGTACATAGAACGCAATGTATTAGAATTATTTTGAACGTACCTGTCAAAGAACTATTTATGCTATATGCATAAAAGGTAGACTGCATATTAATCCAGGGTGTAAGCTATTTTCAGTCCAAATTTTACGCAAATCCGTTCTACGGTTTTTGCGTGATTGAGTCAAAAACACTCAAACACACAAAAATGCGAACTTTTACATTTATCATATTAGTAGAATAACTTTCAATAAAGAGACATAATTTTTTTTAATCAATGGTATAATAATGCTTTTTAAAAATGTGGCTATAATATACTTTGGAACAATAGACTATACCTTTATTAAAAATCGCTTTTAACAAAGGGGCGTAACCGTTAGAATCAATTAAAATATGTATGGTATAACAATGCTGTTTAAGATTATTTGTCAATAATATACGTTGAAATAGTTAACTAAACCGTTATCAAAAATGACTTTTAACAAAAGGACGTAATTGTTGGAAATGCAAAAATTCACGGTATAACAGTGCTCCTTAAGAATGTGTATCAATAATATAATTTGAAACAGTGCACTAAACATTTATTAAAAATGACTTTCAACAAAGGGACGTTAATTCTTAGAAATAAGGCAGAAATACACGGTATAACAATGCTCGTTATGAAAGTGTGTCAATTATATACTTTGAAACAGTGGACTAAACTTTTATTTAAAATGATTTTCAACAAAGGGACGTAATTGTTGGAAATAATGCAGAAATACAGGATATAACAATGCTCTTTAAAAATGTGTGTCAATAATATGCTTTGAAACAATGATAAACTAAATCTTTATTTAAATAACTTTCAACAAAGGGGCGTAATTGTTGGAAATAAGGCAAAAATACACGATATAACAATGCTCTTTAAAAATGTGCGTCAATAATATGCTTTGAAACAGTGCACTAAACATTTATTAAAAATGACTTTCAACAAAGGGACGTTAATTGTTGGAAATAATGCAGAAATACACGGTATAACAATGCTGTTTACAATGTGTGTCAATAATGGACATGAATCAAAGAGTTATATTAAAAATGCCTTTGAACAAAGGGACATACATTATCTTTAGACTTAAGGCAAAAATATACGGTATAACTATGCTTTTTAAAAATCCGTCAATAATATATTTCTAAACAATGGGCTACATTTTTAAAGAATAAAATTAAACAAATGGAAGTAATTGTTTCAAATATATGTAAAAGTATGGGTTAAAGTGCTTATACACTGGATTAACTTACAGAATACCTTTCATGTATTAGCATAAATAGTTCTACAAGGACACACAAAACAATTCTAATTCCAGTGGCGGATTATTGGAAGTTTGTCGGGGGGGGGCTGTTAGCTTGTCAGTGGGGGCGGTTAGTAAGAAGATTGACATATACATCCATTTTATGGAAGTAAAATAGGATCTTTTACATTAATTTCTTTTTTCTCGGGGGGGGCGGTCGCCCCCTCCGCACCCCCCCCCCTTTAATCCGCCCTTGTCTAATTCATTACGGTCTCTGTAACCACTGAACTGAATCTGAATTTTTTTTTCACTGATGGCTATGCTACTCCTAAATAATATGAGTACCTTTCATACATATTGTTACGAATTTTCGGGGCAACCCGCTGTTCTGGGGCTTAAAGTAGTTCAAAATTAGTATTCTGAGCGTCCAATAGTTAAATTTTGATATTTGTTGCATCAAAATCGGTCAACTAGAAGTGGAGATACGGAGGTTTCGGTTTCTCCATTGTTTTTCTATGGGTTTCTAGAAATCTCGGGAAATATTGGTCCTAGGGCTTCGATCTTTTCACTTTTGGGGACTTATTTTTGGCGCCAAATTTGGCGATATTTCGCCAAAAGTCGCCAAGCTTGGCGACATTTTGGTTATTTGGCGCGATTTTCCCAATGGAGCCTGAAAGTTGGTTTTTCCGCATTAAAAACGCATAATAAACTAACATTTCTCCTCTATGACGTAATCAACAATTCCGCTTTATGTGGAATCCTCGAGAAATAGACTTTTCTCGAAGATTCTTGTAGCTTCTGCGTCGGGTATAAATATAAGCGTATTTCCGAAGCCCCAGTTCAGTGTTGATCAAACTTAGAGAGAGTGAGTGCGCTTGCTTTGCTCTGTGATAGAAGCGGTGTTTCATGCTGTTTATGAAGCTTTGAATTTAAGTGCTTTGTGTTAATTCTTGATTGCTGATCCTGATTGCTGAAGCTTGACATAGCAAGCTTAATTTCAAGCTTAAAAAATGTTCCTTAAAAAAAAATTTCTAAATACACGTCGGTGAACTCGCCCCGCGTATTTTATTTTTCCACGCATTTTCCCCTCTCTGCTGAAATTTTAAGTTATTTTAATCGGTTTCCATCAAGCGTCTGCGGCTGGGTCCGAACTCGGGAACTATGGGCTGAGAGGCCAGCGTGCTAACCGTCCCGCCAATCTGCCTCGCGCTAGCATGACTAATGTTTGAAGTGACTGTTACGGTTGTCACGCCATTTTCTGGCGAGATCGATCAGTGGGCGATGCCGATAAGTTTCTTTTATTTTTTCATGGGATGAATCAAAATTAAAATAATGTTATGTGTGATTTATAGACTCTACTAATAGGGAAATAAGCATAATATAAACTTAAAGTAGTACACGTTTTAAAACTTTCAATATCGCAACACTCATGTTGGGCAATACTGGCCAAAATTGAGACAAACGACTGATTTTGAAATCAATTTCGTAGTATAATTGTATTTATTTTGAAGAATTTCCATATTTGGAAATATAGAATCTTTTTTTTTTTTTAATTCTATGGTCAAGTACATTTATGACTGATGATAAATTATTTGTTATGTGGATGTGGCTTTCCAAATCAAGTAGCCATCGAGTTGTATTCAAGCTTGACAGTTCAAATGACTTTTCCAAGCTTGCTGCAAGCTTAAAATGAATTGAACTGTCAAGCTTGTATTAATACGACAAATTCAAAGTAATGTCAAGCTTGATATAAGCTTATGTGCTGTCTGGGTGTGAGAGCTTCTGATCTTAGAGGATGTTAAAAGCACATTACTCTTTAATTGTGCTTGTGAATTTTGTACAGCTGATTGTTCTACGAAGTTCTAGAAGCAATAAAGTTGTGTTCCATCCTGACCAGTGGACTTTTTACTAGAACTTTCTACACCAACTGGAATTTTGAACGACGAACCCCGGAAACAAGCAGAGCATTTCTGCCACATATATAACAATTTTACAGGGGCTCTCATAAGAAATACATAAAATTGGCATAATTGTAACCATTGACGAGATTCTAAAAAAAAATTTCAGGTAGAAAGCTGCACTATTCCTGAGTATTATAAGCTAAAGTTCATGCATATAGCATAATTATTTCTTTTACAGGAATTATCAAAATAATTCAAATGAAACACCCTCTATGGGTATCTCTCTAACTACTGAACCGATTCACAAACTTTTCTCACCAATAAAAAGCTACACTATTCCTGAATATTATATACTGCCTTTCATGCAGGTATATGTAGATATATATATACATTTTTTTTTTTCAGAGACACTCATAAGAATTATATTACGCTATAGGCCCGTTTACATGTGAAAATGAGAAATCCCAGGTTAAAGCAGAGTACAGGGAAAAACTCGCAATGCATCATTGGAAAGCGGGCTTGACTCTGCATTAACCCTCCTTTCGACCAGGAATCTTTCTACCCCGCATTTTTCCCCCTAAGTAGGGGAAGCGGGGTAGAAAGCAGTGTAAGTCCCGGGATTTACTCCGCATTTTTGCACATGTAAACGGGCCCTATGTTGGCATCTGTGTAACTACAGAACTGATTCTTAAACTTTTTTACTAATAGAAAGATACAATATTCTTGATTATTATATGCTGCATTTAATGTATGCAGCGTAAATAATTCTTTTACAGGGACACTCAAAATAATTATTATACATTTACACTCTATGGTTATCTCTCTAACTACTGAACCAATTCTAAAACTTTTCTCACTGATAGAAAGCCACTGAGTATTTTAGACTGCCTTTTTATGAATATATCACAAATAATTCTTTTAGAAGGACAGGCAAGTATTGCATTATGCTCTATGGGTATCTCTGTAACTAGAGATCCGAATCGAAAACTTTTTTTCAATAATAGAAAGCTTCTATTTCTGAGAATTAAAGGCTAAGTTTCATGGATATAGTTTAGATAGTTCTTTTACAGGGACACACAAAATAATTGTAATAATTGTATAATTGTAAATGTAACTTGTAACTGTAATAATTGTATGGGTATTTCTTTAACTTCTGAACCGATTCTAAAACTTTTTTCACTGATAGAAAGTTACACTAGTCCGGAGTATTATGGCTACCTTTAATGCATATATCACAAATAGGTCTTTTACAAGGATACTCATTCGATTTACATTACGATCTCTGGAACTAATGAACCGACTCTAAAATTTTTTACTTCCTTGTACGGAGTATAAGGAAGTAATGTGATCGCGAATAATTTCGGGGGCCAAATTTCGAGAAAAAAACCGATTTTGACTACCGTTAAACTTAATTTTAAGAATTTTTTCGATGCATCTCATCGTAAGTTAGCATGTAGGATCATATAAATGCGAATGCAACCCATTTTGACCAACGGTGAGTCTACTTTGACGAGTTTTTCTATGCCACCTGTACGCACGTATGCATGTTACTCGCATATACCAAAAACTATTGGTCGTAGAATGATGAAATTTTGTATTTAGGATTGTTGAAATATCTAGTTGTACAGTACACCTCCCCTTTCGGTCCCATTCGACTGGATAGTTTATCTACAGAGCCGCCCAAAAGATTTTAAATACATTACGCTCTATGGGCAGATATTAATTAAAGCGCATTTTAGAGGTATTAGGCTACTTCAAACGACCCAGAAGTGATATATGCTGTTAAAGATTACAAAATGAATTTCTCTATCGAAAAAGGTGTTTTTATCATTTATAGTTCTGCTACAGGAACACTCAAAAGATTTCCAATACATTACGGTCAATAGCAATTTTAAGGACTTTTTGATCCATTTCAAGCACGATACCGTCCAACCATATAGTTAGGTAATGGTCCGACCACGGTCACGTGCCTCCCTCAAGAAATACACCAAAACTCGCCAAGCTTGGCGACTTTTGGTGTACATGTGTATGTATTTAACTCTCAAATCTCAAAAACTATTAGTCGTAGTATGTTGAAATTTCATATATAAGATTGTTCTAACATCTAGTTTTGCATCTCGTTTTTGGTTCCAATCTACTGGAGAGTTCATTTACAGGACCACCCAAAAGAATTTCAGTACAGTAATGCCTATGGACATCTTCAATCTGTAGACAGTCAATGTTCGGTCCATGCCTAAAATCTCGCCGTCTGTAGTCGACCTTGGCGAATTTTGCCCAAATATCGCGAAATTGGCGATAGTCAGTCATTTGGTCATGCCCAAAATATCGCCATTTGTCATCGTCCTTGGAGAGTTTTGGCGAAATCTCGCCAAATTTGGCGATAGTCATTATTTGGTCCATGCCTAAAATCTCGCCATTTGTCGGCGAGTTTTTCCGAAATATCGCCAAATTTGGGGACAAAAATTATTACGTATTTTGCATAACTCGAAAACTTTTACCCGTAGAATTTTGAAATTTTGTATTTAGAACTATTGTAACATCTAACTATGCATCTCTTTTTTGATTGCAATCCACTGGGTAATTTATTTACAGGGCCTGTCAAATGACTTAAAATACATTAAGGTGCATGGATACATTCAATTCATTGAAAGTCTGTGGTCAATGACTACTTTGGCTATCTCCAAAATCTTTTGGTGAAATATCGGCAAATTAAATGTCAGAAGGAAATCTTTCAAATTGAACCCAGCTTGGCGATATCGGAAATATTTGGGTATAATTCGCTAAACCTTAATATTACTGCATTATTTTATCTCTTTCAAACAAAATAAGTTTAGATGAAGTAGGCCGAAAATATATTTGATTTAATAGATGTACAATAGGGTGGATCGAAAAAAATTTTTTTTTATTTTAATGACGGCTGACATGGCAAAAGTTGCCAAATGGTCAGGTGAGAATTTTTCAAAAAAAATTTTTTTTTTTAAACATCCCCTTCAGGTGCCCCACTCACCCCAAAAAAATCAATTTTTTGAAAAAAATACATATGTAATGGTTTGGATGTCATAACTTTTCGAATGGCCAAAAATTTCTTTTTCCACAACAAATATTTCTGAGCATTTCCTTTGGGTGCTCCAAACCTAAAAATTTGAATAGAAAACAAAAAAAATCGGCTGTTTCCCTAGCCAGCCTCGACACGAAACAAGAATTAGTTTCCGTCCGTGCTTCTGATATGACGTCACTATATTTTCCCCGCCAAAAGAATGAGACGTCTCGCTGATACGCAGACGATTCCATGTAGCATATGTTAAAAGACAGCTTTTGTTGAGACTGATTATGAATGTTTGAAATTAAAAATTACTCTGAGTATTTCATCAACCACATTCTGGCAAGTATGTGGCTCGACACTACATTGCTTGTTTATAATCTGAAGTAAGTTATTTCATAATTTTCTCCAGTATATAACTACTGTGATATATTGTTTTTCTTTCATTTTACTTCTAGTGTTCTTCTGTTAGCTATGTTTCTTTTTTTTTACTTCCTTACATTTATTTCAACTATTTATTTTATTTTATTTTACTTTTTTGTTAAAGACAGAATGAGTTCAGGCAAAATTCCCACAAGGAAATCTTCTATTTGCCCTTTGTTTGGCAACCCCACCGAGATGTCTCTAATAAAACTTCCTACAAATGCAGATATAATTCGAAAGTTTTTGCTTGTCAGAAACCAGACAAAAAGCCTTATGAAAAACAAAGACCCACCTGCTCCTTTGATATCAAGTCAGCAGAAAATCAAATTCATTTAGACCCTCCTACAGCTTGCAACACAACTTCGATCTGCAACCCTCTTGCTCTTCTGCTTCTGGTGATTGTTCAAATGTTCAAAAAATAAAACTTTCCACTTTTTCCAGAGAATGTGATCGTCGTGGAATCTCAGACAGAGCAGCTGCATCTCTTTCTTCCGCTCTTCTGCAGGATCTTGGCCTAGTCAGCGAAACGGATACTACTAAAGTTATTGATCGAAATAAAGTTCGCAGAGAGCGTGAAAGACACAGAAAAGAATTACAACAAGGTAATTTATCTTCGGAAGTGCAAGGCCTCTATTTCGATGGGCAAAAAGATAAAACTAGAACACAAGTTAAAAAGGGTAATAAGTATTACGGCTGTATTACCAAAGAAGAACACATTTCTTTAATACAAGAACCAAGCTCCATTTACCTTGGGCATCTAACTGTTTCGTCTGTACCTGCAATTAACATTAAGAATGGAATATTAACCTTCTTTAACGACAAAGGTATATCAACCGATTCCCTTATAGCAATTATAGAAGCTGAACTAAATCGTCCACTTCAGTGGTTCATTTGCATGCTGCATCTAAACGAACTTCCTCTACGACATCTTCTGGTTCAGCTTGATGGCGTAACTCATGGCCCCAAAGCATTTTCTGGTGCAATTGGGAAGTTATTGCAAACTTGCCATACACTTCCTTTAACGAAATTTTGTAAGATCGAGGGAAATCTGTTTCCAGATGTCGATCGGAATATTTTGAGTACAGACCAACGGTATTTGTTGGACGTGTTAAAAGCGGTGTCTTCAGGAGAATGCAGTCAAGATTTAGTTGCTATTCGACCAGGGCCGGTAGTGCATTCCAGGTGGTTGACTAGCGCAAATCGAATTCTTCGTCTTTATGTGACAACAGAAGAGCCTTCCGAGACTTTATTACATTTAGTTACATATATTATGAAGGTATATGGTCCAATGTGGTTCCACATAAAAGGAAAGCCACTGTGTACTGAAGGTTCTAGACACCTGTGGAAGCTAATTATGTACTCAATATACATGCCGGATCACCTAAGAAAAACTGTTGACGCTGTCATCCAAAGAAACTGATTTTTTGCACATGCAGAGAATTTGCTTTTAGCTATGTTATATGATGATAGAGATACCATTCGAAAATTAGCTTACCACAAGGTTATATCTATCAGAAAAGAGAATCCTAATACTTCATCTGTGAGAAATTTTCGTGTACCGGTAATAAGCATGCGATCAACAGATTATAGGGATTTAATTTTTTGGAGTGACAATAACGAGTGTTTAGAGCCTGCAGTCTTAAAAGACATCTCCGATGAAGACTTAAAATCATTCCTGTCAAAGAATATTGCTTCAGTTAAATTTCCTCATTTATCTAACTTCCCATGTCACACACAAGGAACTGAACGCTGTGTGAAACTGGTAACAGAGGCTGCATCTCTTGTTTGTGGAGAAGAAAGAAGGGACGGATTTATAAGATCTAGGCTCGAATCAAGGAACATAATGAAGTTTTTTAACTCAAAATCAGAGTTTAGATTAAAATAGTTTTTTCTCACGCTAATTATATCATATATCTATAATTTATTAGTTATATTCTTTCAGTTTATTTTATGTTAGCACATCGACTTAATCAAATATGCAAAAAATCCAAATAGTTTCATTTTTTGGAGCATCAACAAAAATGCTCCTAACGCCTCTAGTTTTCGTATAGCAGCTTTTAAGACGGCAGAAACGTTTATACTTTATTAGCTGGGTACCCTTCCAAATTTATAAAAAAAATATTTACTTTACAATTTTTATTGCATTTTCATGAAATTGTCAATTTTCAACTATTTTTCGGGGGCTTGGGGCACAGGAAGATATCAATGGAATTAAATAAAAATATTTGTATGAACTATTGTACCCAAGTCTAAGCTTTATGACACTCCGGCTAAAAAAATTTCGTATATAGTTATTTTTTTTAATTTTCGTAAAATTTCAATTTTAAACTACATTTAAGGCAGTTGGGGCACCTCAAGATATTGAAGGATTTCAATAAAAATTAATATGCAAACTAAAATACTAAAGACGCAACTTTTCCACCCTACGCCAAAATTGATTTCGAAAAAATTTTTTTTTCCTATTCTTTTCGATCCACCCTAATGTACAAGGAAGTCATGTGTTGTCCACATGAGATTTTTTCACTGACGGAAAGCTACACTATTCCTGAGTAAATAAACTAAAATTGATGGCATATATCACAAATAATTCCTTTACAAGGACACTCATATGAATTACACTGCGATCTGTGTGTATGTCAACTACTGAATCGATTCTAAAATTTTTTTTTTCACGCTACACTATTCCTGATAGGAAGTGACACTATTCCTGAGTATTATAGGCTATCTTTCATGTATATAGCACAAATACAGGGTGTCTACCAAATTTCTGAAAGTCAATTTCCGGACTTTTTCCTGACTTTTGGGAGGTCCCAGGAAAAAAATTCCTGACCACTGCAATTTACTTTGGGAAATTGCACAATGCCACCCTTGTCTTTATATTTGCATATTTTGTACAACTTCTTGAAATCAATTTTAACTGAAGTATACAGGATTGGGCTTTCATCCATTGAGAAACAGAAGTAGTCGCACTTTCTGATAGAATTAACTAACTGTTCTTGGAAATACGGTCCTAAACCATAAGTTACAAAGTAAGCTATTTTGTCTTTTACCCTCCCGTCAAGTTGGATGAGCCCCCATTTTTCCCTCCTAATATAAACACATTGCTTGCTTGATGCTCTCGCGTCCGAAAAATGCGTTGCAGTTGCTTTTGGTTTCGAGTCTGACAATTAGAGAGAAAGGGTTTAAAAAAAAAAAAAAAAAAAAAGTACAAGAAAAAAAAAAAATTTGATTCTTTTGGTGAATTTTCCGGACCCATTATCCAATTTCCCGATTTTCCAGACTTTCCGGACCCATTTTCCAATTTCCCGGCTTTTTCCAGACTTTCCGGAGCGGTAGACACCCTGAAATAGTTCTTTTACGGGGCACTTTAAATTATTCTAATACATTACGTTCTACGGGCGTCTCAGTAACTACAGTAACGATTCTAAAACTTTTGTATTGATAGAAAACTGCATTATTCCTGCGTAATATAGGCTACCTTTCATACATATATCCAAGTTTTATTACAGGGTCAGTCATAAGAATTACATTGCGTTACATGGGTACCTCTGAAATTACTGAGCCGTTTCTACAACTTTTTTCACTGATGGAAATCTACACTATTCCTGAGTAGTACAGGCTACTTTTAATGCATATTGCATAAATAGCTGTTTTACAGGGATAGAATTACATTAAGTTCTAAGGGTATCTTTGTAACTATTGAACCGATACGAAAAGCTTTCTCCACTTTTAGAAAGCTGCTCTATTCCTGAGTATTATATTCTAATTTTCCTCCATGTAACATAAATATAGCTCTTTTCCAGGGACACTTAAAATAATTCTAATACAACATGCTCTATCTGTATCTCTGTAACTACTAGACGGGTTCTTAAACTTTTTCACTGATTGAAAGCTACACTATTTCTGAGTATTATAGGCTAGCTTTTATGCATACATCATAAATAGTTCTTTTACAGGGACACTCATAAGAATTGCATTAAGCTCCATTTGTATCTCTATAATGACAGAACCAATTCTAAAACATTTTTGCTGACAAAAAGGTACACTATTCTTGAGTAATATAGGCTACCTTTCTAGCACATATCACAATTTTACAGGGACACTCATAAGAATTACAATATTCTTGATTGCCATCTCTGTAACCACTGAATCGAGTCTAAAAATTTTGTCACTATTAGAAATCTACCCTATCCTGAGTAACATAAACTAAAATTCATGCACAAATAGTTCTTTTACTGAAACGCTCAAAATAATTCTAATACATTATGCTCTATGTGCATCTCTGTAACTACTGAACCGGTTTTGGAACCTTTTTCACTGATAGAAAGCTGCACTATTCCTGATTAGCGTAGGCTAAAATTCATGCGTGTTATATATGTCTACGTATGCATATATGAAAACCCCCCTTGGAAAATTTTGAGCCCCCTCTATAAAAACGGAATAGCTACGGCCCTGGCACACAGTCGTCATTCTTGTAGAAGATCTTCACCACAAGAGCGTGATCCTTCACTGAGACTCATGACATGCTACTCAGATATGATATGATGGGAACGCCACATACCCCACGCTTTTATATCACATGCAATGTGTCGTGCGCATGCGTATCTTTTAATTAATTTGCAACGTATGCTGCTTACAGTGCCATCTATTGATACATTTAGGAACTATTTTTTTATTATGCCAAATCGTTTCCCCCTTCTTCCAGTATATTCAGTTCAAATTTTAAGTCATTCTGACAGGTGGTTCTTTTTTTGCGGCCTTTTGAAAGTGGAACTTTAATTATGAACACCCTGTATATGTACATATGTATTTTTCTAATTTGAATAGATAATAACCCTACAGGCCCCACTGATGAAATAGGTCCCGGGTCATTACTGTCAACTTGCAACCATCACTGCTACTCGGCTGAAATGTCAGCAATGTCCAGCACTTCACTGTTGAGTCAAGAACTGGTTTTGTAAGACAAATATACTCATTTAGATGGGATCCATCTCCATATAAAGCCACTCAACCTGTATATGCACTTGATTTGATTTGAGAAGTTGGTTGATTGAGACCCTTAGCCAGGAGGCTGTCATCTCGATCGTTCCGAAATATATACACTTAAAGCAGACAATTTATGGCAAAATAATAATGATAGCTATATCGAATGGAGAATCCATCAGATTTCCGAAAGAATCAGCATCCCTGAAACACAGAAATCTTTTGGAAAAGCATGGTCAAAAATTTTGATGGGTGATCTAGAGGAACTTTTACTGAAAAAAAAAAATGTTTTTTAATCTTTTCTGGTGCAAAGTTGCTTTAATTTCTATTAAAAAAGCTATTTTAATGCTAAATGAAGAAAAGACTATTTTGTTGCAGATCATTGCTTACATTGGACAACTGTGTACAAATGGAGCTTCTCAAGATTGTACAGAATAAAAGAAAGTAAGGCAGATTATGCCATAAGCATCAATTATTACTTTCCAAAACATTTGTCTTGGTTAAGTACATAACAAATAACTAGCTAGTTTGTTTCTAGCATTATAAAGATGCAATAGCAAAATTTCTTTCTTCCATGCCCAAAGTTACTTCCCAACACTAGTCCTTGACTACTTTGCAGAATGTTGTGCTTGTACAAAGAGACCAACGTGGAGGGAGTAACACTGAACATTGAAGAAAGTATCTTCGTCATTGGCCTTTGGGAATAATGGGAGCAAATATGTTAAAGCAACTCTAAACATTGCCACAACACCCTCCATGTGGTGTTTTCAAGGCTTGCGCTACCGATCCAACCTTCATGACCATGGGCTCTGGGGTCCAAAACCATGTGCCTCAGCCAGTTGGTCAGCTTGACGCTGGGCTAGTTCTGACATGGATACACACAGGTGATTGAAAAAAGGGGGATATCCAAAATCTACTAGCAGTTCATATTCCATCAACTATGTAATATCTTTGCACTGCATTACTGAAAACTCTCCAAACATACTTCATGTAAAATTACATGATAATTTTCTCTATGGATGTTTTTCCTTTGCTGTTCCAAAAGAACAATTTTATTTTCATATTATGACTTTTTTGTTGTTGTTGTTTGTTTTGTTTGTTTACTGTAAATGCCAACCCATAAATAAATGCACATAGGCAGTGAAACAATAAATCCACATAGGCAGTGAAACAATAAATGCGGCCAAATAATAAATGATTATAGGTGAGCAAACACCTAGAACCAGACCAGGCCGACAAGAAATCCCCAGGGTTTAGTCCTCATTTCAACAACCCTCTCATGGGATGAAAGAATGAGGCATCCTTGCTGAGCCCGGGATTGAAACCCTGGACCTGTGGCATGGTTGCAATGCGCTAATCATTAAACCACTTGCATTCCAATAAAAACATTACTAAACATTTTTTTTTAGGTCTCTGCTTGATAGCTCTTAGAGAGTGATCAATGAAAGTTAAATAGCCTTTCTGAAACTGTGTCCATTATTGTAGATGGAAAGCATGATGTCACAAACCTTAAAAACATAACTTTATTTTGTAGTAAATATTAATACCTCCAAACCCCATAGAAAATAATGAAATGGAATTCTTTTGAATGCTATGTATAAAATTTTGAATAAGAAATATGGTGTACATATCAATAATACTGCATATAAATTTTTTGGCAATTCAAAGTTAAGAGTACAGACAGATACACAGATAAATCAAAATAATACAATGTAAGTTTTGATTTGTTAAGAAGTAAACTGCTGAAGTTTTAATTTGTAGATGAAGTATAATTTATTATCTTCAGTACACGAATAAAGTTCTTGAAATTTTGTTATCTCTTGGGAAGTAGAAGAATCAAACTCAGTTCTTTTAAAGGTCAGCTCAGAAAATAGGTAGGAGCACCAAAAGAATCAGTATAAAAGACTGAAAACTAAAGTGAACAAATTAGCGATAAACGCACCAGTTAAGGTATCTGAAGACACTTAATTATTAAAACTACATTAATTGGCAACCCAAAATAAATAAAAATGGAATGCTGAACTTACAGGTTGTTCCAAATTGCTGTTTTAATTCTAAATTATGATTGCCACATAAATACGCAAAATCGTCATGGTTACTGCATATGTTTAATGATCGCCACCTTGGCGAGAGTTGGGGCGTTAAAGTAGGAATCAACCCAAGAAAGACAAACATGGCATACTCATGGATTATGATGCATATTCGAACCAATGTTTAAAAGGGAAGTATAGTTGTAATATACTTGGCAAAGATTGTAAAATAGTTTAAGTAAGCAATTTTAAGATAGATTTCAACTCCAAAGATAGGTTTTATGAAACAAGGAAGCAAAATACGGCACATTCAAGAATAATGATACACTTTACAACTTAATGGAATAGGGAAGAAAAATAAGGACGACGCATAAATTATGATACGCTTTTAATATGTAGCACTACAGTGCATATTTAAAATCTGAAAGTGTTTAAGATTTTCTTCCCTTTTTTTTTATTATTATTAACTTTAATAAAAGAAATACAATAATAATTAATAAAAGAAAAGAAATCAGCTCAAATGTAATTAAAAAATAATTTATTAACAGTATTAAAAACATGTTTTCAACAAGTTTTTATACTTTTTACAATCCTATCTTAAGAGTTACATAAATAGTATCACAGAGCAAATACAAGAATTCTTCATACAGAATGATGTGAAGAATCATGTTCTTTGTATACAGCATTCTTTTATAAATGTAATTTATCCACTTAAAATTCTTTCAAAATTTAGTGCAGTATACAATGTAATTCAGCAAAACAATTTAAATGCAATTCACTGAATATAAAAATTAAACATAATACTAATTTACCAAATACTGTATTAGCCTGAATATAACATGAACAAAAGAAAGAAAAAACACTCACCTAACTCAATATTTGTTTAGTTATTCGGTTTAATACAGTAAACATTGAAGAATATTTTTTACACAATGCATAAATACTAATACTAAAAAAATTGGGTGACATTTTATGTATAAAAGTTGAATACAAAATGCAAATGTTTTTAAACAGTAATATCTATTCTATTACTATAATTAATTATGTGAAAATATGTGACTATTAAAAGTATATGTGTGTGTCATTAGAATTAAAGCTACTCCAGTTATTTAAATTATTACACTTATTTTAGATATTTACATAAATAATGAGACAAAATATAATCACTTTCAACTCAAATTTTAAAATGTAACTGCCAACACACCATTTTTCACCCCTGAAGCTCCTTTTTTTTCCCATAATATGCAATTGTAAATAAATTTATAAATGAAATAAATAAACATTGAATATTGTATAAACTGTATGTTGTTACAAACAAAAAATTGCAACATAATAAGAAACCAGTCTTACTTCAATAAAAATAATAATATTATTTTAAAACAATTATTCTTGAATATAAATAAAGTAAAAATTTTAATTATGTATTACAATTTCTGACATTTGCATTTGTAAATGAAAAATAGCTGGGTGCACATATAAGCAAAATTTTATGGCTTGCTGATGTAAAGTACATAAGTAAATAATGCAAATTAAGTTAATTTTTTAAAATGGTCTTTATGATTAATCTATCTACAGATGTTTAAAAAAACTGCAGTTGAACGTCTGTTTAAATGTTATCCCCCCCACACACACACACACCTCATAAAAAAGCTCATTCATAATAACAAGCTACAGTAATCATATATGAATTAATACTTTTATTCTGTAAATCACACCACTGTCCTAAAATAAAATGCAACATAAGATTATCTAAATTCTTTTATAAGCTTTAATCCAAAAGCAAAATGCTATTGAATATCATCAATTTTGTTAGTTATTTAGATAAAAAAAGAACTCTCTTGCAAAAAAATACAATGTGAAAATGTCTGAAACATCCAATATTTTTGTAATTTGAATATAAATTAAGATTACAGTTGGACATTAGCCAAACAAATAACAACAACAAATACAAACTAATTTGGCACAGAATTTTTGCACTCTATGTATCCATTACCTTCAAATTAGCCTTTCCTTGGTTTAAATGCAGAAGAACTCTTATTTTATACAGGTATCTCAATTATCTTTCTATTTGTGACTACTTAAGTTCTACCCACTTCAATCAAACCAGTAAGATCTAAAATAAACCCGGGAAGGTTTCCTATCTATAGAAGAAAAGTTTTGAGTATTAAAGCTGTGTTTGTAACACAAATATAGATATTTTTAAACTTTAATGTTTCTATGAAATAGTAATTAGAATTTCTCAAACAATAAAATCAATGTTTTAAACTAACTCTTCATTACTAGAACAGTTGCTTTATGTATAATTATACTATTTAAAATTTTATCTACATATTATTTCTAAAATATAACTCTAAAGTTTGAAAAAAAAAATTTAAAAAATAATCTTAGCCCAAAACCAAATTGTCTTCAGCAAAATGTCAACAATCAGCTACTAAAAATTGCCATCTCTTTCAAATCTACCTTTGAAATGTATAGGTTAACGTTTGAGTAAAGACCACCTTTCAAAAGGGAAAAATGACTGGGAAGAGTGAGTTTTTACAAGCAAATTTACTGCATGAACTAACAGAATAGCTCATAATAGAATTGCATCACCTGTAGAGGAGAGAAAGAAAGATCTAGGCCACAGAAAGTACTTAAGGGGCTCATAATTAAGCTTTGTCTTTTACACTCTTCCTCTTTCTCACACTATGAACACATCTAGCTATAAAAAAAACCACAATGTTCAAATGTGTGTTTCTTGCCTAAACTAAAAAATTAGGCAACTGATTTAAGCATGGTTTCTTGCTAAATGATTACTGTTGTCCAAAGAAGGTTTAAAGCTATTAAAATCTTATATCTGTCCAATAGAAAAAAAATTTTGGGGCTCAAAAAGTTCTCTTCATATTCATTCTTGACTTTTACTCTCTGCATGGAGAGTGATAACTTCATTTCTTCTTGCAACCATTCATTAATATGAAAAGGTTGAAAAGTATATCTACATAAAAGGCAATGTTCAAGAGCATGTTTCTTCCTTAAACTAAAAATCATACAAACAATTTTAACACAGTTTTTTTTTTTTTTTTTTTTTTTTTTTTTTTTCAAAATGATCTTGTTTTGTGAATTAGAAAGCAAAGTAAAGCAATTGTCTACATCATGTGACGTTATTTTAGAGACATAATGCTAGAAGTTAAATCTAAAAGGAAAATTTTATTCTATAGAAATAAAGCATTTTGTAAGCGAATCAATTTGTTCTTAAAATGCTTTTTATATTATTCCTTTTTTATCACAAGCATCACCAACATAGTTTCTGTGTCATTTTTCAGTTGCATTATGTACCATTTCATGTTAATATCTATAAGGTAAAATCTATGCCACGAGTGTAGGAATTTTGTATTTTTTGAGATTCTGCAACAATGGAATTAATTTCAGTCATAAGTATTTTATTCTTATATGACTGAATAAAATACTTATATGACTGATGAACATGCTAAGAACAGGTATCAGCTAGTTCTTGATAAAGTGAAACTTTATTTAGGTAGCTCATGGAGCATAAAAAATATTCCCATTAAAGATTTTTTTAAAAGAAATATACAATGCATTATATTACACATATATAAAAAATAACTGTTCTAAATGCATAGAGGAATTAACAAAACAATCTCATTAATTATCAACAAAAATATTGCTGCATGCAAATGGGAGATTCCTACAGCTAAAAATGGCCCTACATTACAAAGTCAGATCACCGGACTAAAAAATCAGTCCTTTCTCACAGTACTATAATACCCATCACATATGTATAGCAAAAAGCCTTTTTTATATAAATAATAAATAAAAAGATAAATATAGTAAAATATGATTTAAATATATAGAGTGTCATTGGAAGTTTAAAACCGTAAATATTTTGTAGTAGCTAAGCACCAATGAAATGAGTTTCTATGTTAATAATCAATTAAATGTTTGTTCATTTTCAAGTATGAATCCAGTAGCAGAAATCATGCAGCACAGTAACAGATACTGCAAATTATTTTAGAACATGCACATTCCTACAATATTTTTTTTACTTTCTTACCCATATTAATATTATTTTGCTTTCATTTTATTAGTATATTAACCCTTTACTAATTTAAAATAAAAGTTTTAGGGTAGTTTAAACAAGGGCAGCTCCAGAATAAATTCTTGGAGGGGCCATGAAACTTTTTGCATAGATGTAGAATCAAAATTGTTCAAAATGCAAATTGAATGGTTGAATCATGAAGTATGCGAATCTAAAGTAGTAAAACAAAATTTTAGAGGGGATCATGGCCCCCATACTGCAGCTACCTTTATATTTAACAGTAGTAGATATTCTGTGTCAATACCATGGTAGCAGTTTACTTTCAGGATTTCACAAACAATCATATTTTCTGGATAGTTATGTTTAATTAAAATCATTTAAAAAAATTGAAGATGAGTATTAAATGACACTTGCAGTCAACAAAATATATCATGAATTTAATAATATAGTTATTTGAAAAATGTAAGTTTAAATAAATAAATAAATAGACAGATCAAGTGCTTCTAGAGCAGTAGAAAATGCTACCAATGTACAAATACAAAATTAATAGAATGTAAGAATACTAGATGTTTAAGTTATTCTGCTTAAAATGTGTATAAATACATTTTTTATACAACATATATAGCACAATAAACTCAATTTTAAGTGAAAATCTTTTTATGTATGTATTGTTAGCATGCAGAAGTTTGTTAATGCAAATTTTGCATACATGTGGATTTCCATAATTTTCTACAATACCAAGCACAATCCATGAATGTAGAAGTTACATATAAATTTTAGTTTGTGATGGTGGTGCCACAGATTGGCACAAGAATTTCTGCTACTAGAGTATAAATAAAACTGTATACAGCACACATCTAAAACATAAACAAGACACTTTTAAATTAGAACTTCACAATACATGATACATTTTTCAGTTTTTTTAATGAAAATTAAAATGGGGCATATACTAAATAAAAGTAATGGATGTCTAATAAGTATATTCAGGCTTTATATTGTATGTTTTAAAATAAACTTTTGACCACATCTGAAAACAGACATTAAGCTTTATAGTATATAAATAGTTCTTTTCTGTTCATTCAAATTATATTTACTAGGAAATGTCATAGTAATAAGCTAAAGGCAGCTCCAAGACTCCAACTAGATTCAATTCCATTAATTTGGTTCACAAACTAAAAAGAAAAAATAAATTTATTTATTTTTTTAAGAACATACAACAAAAACACAAAATAAGACAATGATAGTACCAACCTTTGTATCTATTAGTATAAATGATAATTTAAAAAATAAAGGATAACAGATGTTGTGTTTAACAAAAAATTGTTAATAATTTCAGTGATGCAGTAGGATGAAAAGTTTTTCCCATCCCCAAATAATGTTTGAGATAAACTCGAAAGCTAAGACAGTTAAAAAATGTCTAACTCCATAATTACACAAGTGGACACAGAATTTAGATATGAAAATATAAAAGTACAGACAGTAATTATGGTATTGATGTCAAATAACTACAGTAAAGCACAATTTGTATGTTTCTCATTTATACGGTTTTTATTACACTTACATGTCCTTTTCATGATGTCCCAATTCATTCCTATTCATTATAATGCAAAAATTTGATGTTTATAAGATGCACAATATTGATTATATGTCATTTTTCACCTTCTTAAAATTAAAAAAAATTCTGTCTGTCTTTTAAATCCTATTTAGGTGAAAAATGCTAAATTATCTGGTGTTAATTTAAGCGATAATAAAGAAGAATATAATGAAGTTACTCCACCTTCCTTTAAAGATGCAATTGACTAAATTGAAAACCTTAGAACTTATATTTTGTTTCTCAGAACATAATAAAAAACCTTTCTTGAAGTTAATTCAAACTATAATCATGTAATTAATACTGAAAAACAATCAGCACATCATACATCGATGAAAGATTGTCTAGTTCCATATCTGCATGAATCACAGTATAATTACATTCTACATTAATACTAAAAAAATGCAGCATACAAAATACAGTACAATAAATATGTGAATTCTTTCCCTTTTAACATAAATGTTTCATTTTAAAATTCAGTTATTGTTTACAGTGTGAAAACTATTATGAAGTAATTTATCTGTATCTTATGAAACTTAAAATTATACATACATTAGTATCGTTGGAGTTAAACCTGCAATAATCAAAATGAGTTGCTGAGATATCACTTATATATCTTTTCATTTATATGCTATGTTACATTGGTTCTTGAAAGCCATATAAATAGTGCTTCACAGTAATCAAACCCTTATACCCCCCCCCCTTATATACAAAACCCTTATAATTGGAGTCAAATGAACTACATCTTATACTTACCATGATTTCTTTATTTCTATTGAAACCTAGCCCATGGTGCAGGAGTGCTGAAATATAAGCACAATCAAGGCACATAAACCACTTTCCAAAAGTCTTCTTGTTGCATATGACTTTGCATGCATCAGTAAATTCCCCAACTGTTGAAAATCCACCTGCTCCCTCTAAAAATAATAATTTACAGCATTATTAAATTATTTTCTTACTGTTGAAATATTCAGCCAATAGTGGTAAAATCTTTCATACGTAGCAATTAAATGAAGAAAAATAAATACTGTTTCTTTGCATCAAATATCTATTTCTTTCTAAAATCATTTGTAAAGTTTTGTGTAACCACTTATTAAGAAAGAATTTTGACAAATTTTTTATTTAAACACTAAATCTATATAAAGAGGTTTCAAAAAAGTGGTAAGTGATGATGTATAGCATGTTTGTTTTTTTTTTTTTTCCCTTTAAAATATTTTGCATTGTTTACAGAATCATAGACAACAGATCAATAATAGAAAGAAAACTAACAAAAATGGTACATCTGAATGATCAATATTACTACACTTACACATTTTACACACAAAAATAATTTAAAAGACTAGACAACATCTCACTTCAGCTATACTTGCATTACCAAAGTCATGCAATGAAAAGTATGCCACAAGAAATTAATCCAGTTTTAATATTAGTCAGGGTTTTAATCAGCACACAATTTAAAAAATTTGAGGGCACTGGGATACAATAGCATTTTTCAGAGTTTTGATTAATGATAATATGAAAGGTAGATCAAATGCAAAAATACACATCATGTTTTTAAAATATATACAATTGTGAGATATTAATTTTTAATACTCAGTTTTAGAGGCATAAATTCGTAGCCCTCATCAAATATGGCAAATCAACCTCTCAATGACATATAAATATCCTGAATTAACTAGCCAAGAAATTGCTGTATTCTATAATATAATTTTCATAAATTACATCTAAATTTTCCTTAAAGTACAAAATAAATATAAAGGCATCTCATACATCTAACATTAATTAATCAATCAATGTTAAAGCTTACCTACAATACCTAAATCCACAGCCCTTTCATAATAATATGATAAAGCACAAATCTCTCTTTTCCACAGTTCACCAGGCTGGTCCATAGTATTTGATAAAAATTCAACAGCTTTATCATAACAATGGTTATAACCGTATTTACTATCTTTAGACCCTCTGAAAAAAAAAAAAAAATTGCTCAGGAATATATGCAGAAAAAATATTTTAAATAGAAAGATAAATCAACTGAACATTGAATATATGTGTGCATATATATACAATGCATAATTAAAGCACTGAGAATATACAAAATAGTAGTAGGATGATGATTAAAGGCACTTTAAAATGTAAAACTTTTCATGAAAAAAATCAATAACTAAAAGAATACAGGTATTTTTTCTTTTTAATGAATTTACAAACATATTATTGAAAGCATTTATTTCTTGTATTTATATCATTACATTCAGGGATTGCAATACTGCAAAGAGTGGGTTCTAGCACCTTTTTGATGCAGAATGATTTAAATGTTAATATCCCTCTATTCCCAGATTTCTATAGCACAAATGAACACGAACACTTGAGCACATGCTTAGCTTCAGCACTTTTTTAACAATAAAATAGCACTCTGTACTATCTTAAGTAGGCTATAAATTTGCTTAAATAGTCCAAAAAGACAAATTAAACAACTGACAACAAGATTTAATGCATTCATGTATGAAAAAGAATTTGATACTCCAAGAAATAAGAAAAAAAAACTCTTGAAAGTGTTTTTGCTAACGGAAATACAGTCACAAATTATGGAATGAAAGATAAAGCAAGATCCGAGCATGAAGAAGAAAATATTTTACAACAAATTTATCAATGGAGGAAGAAGTGGATTCATAAGCACCCATATAAAAGAGGCAGATGGTAACTCAAGCCCCCTTCTTTAGTCTTTGATATTGTAAGCACTTTCATAGCACAGAGAACTTTTTTGTATTACTTTGGTAGTTAACTGTTTGAAATCTCAAAACGGCCCCCTTACCCTCCCCCTTAAAAGTACTCATATGGGCACCCATTATGAATTCAAAAAAGAGAAAACATTTGAACCAAAACAATAAAAAGAAAAAACAACAGATTTTGATAAGGTATTAAAAAAATAAATTACTAAAATAAAAGCAATGAAACCAAAGCAAAATATTTGTCTAAAGCCAATGATTATCTCAATAATAGCAAAAGGTATAAAAGTCAAAAGAGCTTTTTCCATTGCACGTTATTTATTATAAGATGTTTGTTGAGTAACAAATCAGTGCACATAATTTGATTTTTTTTTTTAAGATCATATTTTCACAATTTGAAGACAAGATTTAGACTAATGTTTATGTTTTTCCAAATTTCTATAACTAGAGTTAAGTTACATAAATATATCTCTGTGTCATTCTTTTTAAAAAATATAATTATAATATATTCTTTTAAAAATATATGCCATTCTTTGAAAAGTGTCTCTTTCCACAATCATAAGTATTTCAATATTTTGGTACATTGCATATGCTGAAAAAAGATTGTGAGGCTGCACCTTTGAATAATTATTAATTTTGCTTAATAAGTAAAATTGCACTAAAAAATTAAAGCTTTTGTTTTGCTTATTAAAAAATTTAAATATTTAAAAAGCTGAATTCTATGGAATCCACACAGGCTATATTAAAATTTGGCCAGAATCCCACTGAATCTGAAACCATGTGAGATTGCAATTGTTCATCACAGTATAATAAAAGCAGCACAATGATTAAATTTAAATAAAGTAATCATACAAAGCCATTACAAAAATTGTGAAAGATAAAAATTTTGACATATTTTAAATTAATTAAAAATAACAAAAATTTAGTTTAAGTTATCTTAAATAGAATTGCACCGGATTGGAATATTTTTATTTGAATTAAAGTGTACTTGAAAAACAAGAGATTCATGGTATCAGGAAATATTTCTGTTTAATACTTACTGACTTTGTGTTTAACCCGTTCAGGACGAGTGCCGCACATATGCATCGACGAAAAACTGCTCTCAGGGCCGAGCACCGCACATATGCATTTCAAAATTGGAACGAAATGCAGAGCACTAGAGGGCGTTAGTAATCCATGTTTCTTGTAAAATATTATACTCATAAGTATTTCTACTCTCCAATGTCAGATTGGGGTTAGTCAACTGTCTGTGAGTCATTAGAACTTTGGAGGGAAATAATGTAAACAGAAAAACGTGTGGAATACTTCTTACTCATTTTGAAGTGGTTTGCTTTTCTCTTTAGGTTTTTGTTTAGCTTAGGCTCTAGTTTCTGTTTTCTGTTCTGATGGGATTTAAACTTTATGGTTGCTCTGTGGTTGGGGTTGATTATCTCGGCCAAGTTTTTGTTCTCGGCAATGTGAAGTTTGGTGTTGGCATAATTTTTAAGACACTCCACCGTTTATCGCTTGTTAAGAGAGGGCGTACTTTTTATTTCACTGAGCCACGACCAGCCGATATTTCTAATATGTTTATTCTTCAATAGTCCTTTTAATGGACGTCATTTCCCAAAACTGTACACTGTGAAAAGTGGAAAAAAACTTAGAAGGAGGAGTGTTGTTTGCTCAAAGAGGAATAAAAGACGTGATAGCTATGAATGCAAACTTTGTAATGTCGGATATGTGCATTGATCCGTGCTTTGAAATTTACCATACGGCTTTAAAATTTTAGTTATTCAATTGTTTTATAGTATTTGTATATATTTTTTTCTGAATTTATATATTTTTAGTATTAATTTAGTATAAATCAAGATAATTTTAAATGTAGTATAGAGTATTATATTTTTATTTTTCATAACTAAAAATTAATTCTTTTAATTATTATATATTTTATGAGAAAAAAACATATTATATTCAATAATATATTTAAAAATGGTTCCATTTCCATGCAGATGAGAGTTTTTAAGCATTGTGTTGTAACGCATATGTTTCGAGAAATTTTATGCGCGTTAGGCTTAGCGGGCGAAAACTCCTCGGCCCGTAGGAACAATCGAAGTTTGAGAAGTGTCGTCCTGTGGGGATCGCTTCTTTCCGCGGGCGCTCGTCCCAAGCGGGTTAAAGAAGATTTTAATGTACTTTAATGGAAAACTTAAACGAGGAATTATGTAACGTCATTTTATGTGCATATAAACATATTTACAGAATATTTACCACTGTCAAATGACATTATGAATGTTGTTTTATTACATGAGAAGACAACCCCAATTCATTTTAAGATACACTTGAGAAGCAAACTTGCTTCCCAAATGAAACACAAAAGAGTAAACTAGCAATAAGTACTGCAAAACTGCTCATTGCTCATGATAGATTAAGTATTAATTACAAATGTGTCTATTAATACCTAATGATGCTTTCCTACTCAATATTGTTGCGGAATTACTCTGCTACTCCTGGGGTTCGTCGTTCTAAAGTCCAGTTGGTGTAAAAAAGTCCAAGTAAAAAGTCACTTGTCAGGATGGAACACAAACTTTATTGCTTCTAGAACTTCGTAGAACAATCAGCTGTACACAATTCACAAGCACAATCTAGCAGTAACGTGCTTTTAACAATCTGCTTAGGTCAGAAGCTCTCACAAATGCTGTATTTCTCACACAAAATAAGTCACTTTCACAGGCAAAAATTCAGTGAAAATATTCAAGGGATATAGTACACAATCCCTTAAGACACAGCAATGAAGAATTTACACACAGCACTTCAAAAACAGCTTCACAAAGCAAGCTAAAACACAGCTTCTATAGCAAAGCACGCGTACTGGGAGCTCTTCACACATCGAGCGTTCAGCTCGCACTGACTGACTCCGGGGCGATGCCCGCTTCTATAAATAGCCGACGCAGGAGGTACAAGAGGTTTCCAGAAAAGTCAATTTCTCGAGGGTTCTACATAAAGCGTGAATTTTGATTACGTCATAGAAGAGAAATGTTAGGTTATTATGCGTTTTTAATGCAGGAAAACAACTTCCAGGCCCCATTGGGAAAATCGCGCCAAATGACCAAAAAGTCGCCAAGCTTGGCGACTTTTGGCGAAATATCGCCAAATTTGGCGCCAAAAATAAGTCCTCAAAAGTGAAGAGATCTAAGCTCTAGGACTAATATTTCTCGAGTTTTCTAGAAGCCCATAGAAAAACATATGGGAAAGCGAAACCTCCGTATCTCCGGTTCTAATTGGCCGATTTTGATGCAACAAAAAGCAAAATTTATCTATTTGAAGCGTAGAATACGAATTTTAAACCATTTTAAGCCCCAGAGCAGCGGGTTGCCCCGAAAATTCGTAACATTGCCCCCTTCCCAAGGACTGCACGTCCCGGGCAGTACAATCCCCAGTTAGGAGGTCTCACAAATATCTGCAGTATATAACCATTATCAGGATCTTAACAACATAATTCAAGCAAATAATCAATAAACACAGTAAGCAAATGCACTCTAATAAATAAATAAAATACATAATAAACAATTACACTAATAAGTAATCAATGTAATAAACAAATACACATTAGTAAAAACCAATATATTACAAATATGTACACTAAACATGGCGTAAGTAGTGAGAGAAAGAGAGTTGAAGAAAGAGGAAGAGAAGAGAAAGACAGGAAAGGAATGAGAGATGAAAGAAAAGAGGAATTACGCCATAGTGACCATAGTCTGAGCTAATTACAACCGCGGTAGATGGCTAGCCGATCGTAATGTACAACTCTTGGCTTCGAGTTTGGTGACTTACGAATCCGTACGATGACGTCATTCAGCCGGTTTAGGACTGTGTAAGGACCGTCCCACGGCGATTGCAGCTTGGGAGACAGACTTTTCCGTCGAGTAGGATTCCATAGCCAAACTTTGTCACCTGCGTTGAACTCGTGTCCCGTAGCCTTCGTGTCGTAGCGAGTCTTCATCTTTTCCGTGTTCAGGTTGATCTGCTCCCGAGCAAAATGATGCACATCTTCAAACCGTGCCCGAAGGTTTTCCACGTACTCTTCTGGCGATGAAGGCGTGTCTGGAGGGCGGCCGAACACTAGATCGGCGGGAAGACGAAGATCTCTGCCGAACAACATCTGGGAAGGTGTGAAGCCGGTAGTCTCATGGACGGCGCTCCTATAGACCAGCAGGAAGAGGGGGAGTTTCTTGTCCCAGTCCTCTTGATTCCTAGATACCAGAAGCGAGAGGTTGTTTAAACCTCTCCACCATGCCGTCGGATTGTGGGTGTAAAGGCGTAGTCTGGGTTTTGTGCATTCCGAGAAGTTGGCATAGTCCTTTAAAGACTGCAGAGGTAAAGTTCGTTCCTTGGTTGGAATGAAGTTGCAGAGGGGTTCCATATCTGGAAATCCATTCTTGCACCAGTACCTCTGCTACGGTCGTAGCTTCTTGATCGGGAATAGGAAACGCTTCGGGCCATTTAGAAAAGTAGTCAATGACAACTAGGATGTATTTGTTGCCATCCGAAGTTCGTGGAAGAGGTCCCAGGATGTCGAGGGCAATCCTCTCAAAAGGCGCTCCTACATTATAACGATGTAGTCTTCCACGGCTTCGTTTCTTCGGGCCTTTACGGGCGGCACAGGCGTCACAATCTTGACACCACTTTTCGACGTCGCCTCGAGCCCTAACCCAGTAGAAGCGCTCGCGAACTTTCTGCAGGGTCTTCATTACGCCAAAACGGCCTCCAGTTAAGCCATTATGAAGTTCTTCTAGAACCTTCGGAATCCTCGAACGAGGGAGTACTAACTGCCATCGGAGCATCTTGCCGTCGTCCGACTCCCATTTACGATACAGGACTCCATTCCTCAGGCGAAGCGAATCCCATAAAGCCCAGTATTGTTTTGTTGCCGGACTGCAAGATGATATTTCTTGCCAACTGGGCTTATTGCCGGACTTTTCCATAAACTCCACAATAGGTTTGATGTCGCTATCTGCTAATTGGTCGGCCCGAACATTTTCGTCACTCCAGGGATCTTGAGATGATGCCGATGATGTAACTTGGCGGACAACGGGATGTTTCAGATGGTAATTTTTCTCTGCCCTGGAGCAATAGCGACAACTGTCTATGCAGGGCCTTCTCGACAAAGCATCTGCATTTCCATGAGATGACCCTTTCCGATGATGTATCTCGATGTCATATTCTTGTAATCGCTGTATCCACCTGGCTATTTGGCCCTCTTGATTCTTGAAATTTAGAAGCCAGGTTAAAGAGGCATGGTCCGTTCGGAGCAGGAACTTTCGGCCGTACAGGTAATGATGGAAGTGCTCTACGGCTTTAATGATAGCAAGAAGTTCCTTTCTCGTAACACAATAGTTACGTTCTGCCTTTGACAGGCATTTGCTCCAGTAAGCAATGACGTGTTCTTGGCCATCTATCTCCTGGGACAAAACTGCTCCAACACTCTCCTTACTTGCGTCTGTGTCCAGGATAAATGGCTTGTCAGGGTGAGGATACGACAGGATCGGCGAAGATGTTAAAGCCGTCTTCAGTTCGTTGAATGCGTCCTCACATTCCTCAGTCCATAGAAATTTCTGTCCAGTCTCGGTCAATTTGTGAAGGGGTCTTGCAATTTGAGAAAAGCCCTTCACAAATTTTCGATAGTAAGTACACAGACCGAGAAAACTTCTTCTCGAACATTATCAGGATAACTGCCATAGGCTAGATGACACAGCCTATCTATGTCGGAAGCCAGCTCTTGGAGGGTCTCGCCAGGTCTCTGCATCCTTGACTTAAGTTGGATTCTACTATATTCTTTCTGGCACTTCTCTCCGAATTTCATCTCCAAGGCACTGGCAAGGGCGTCAAAATCTCTTATCTTCGTCGCTCCGATAGTTTGCAATACATTAATTGCATCTCCGCTAAGGGAAGCGGCCAGTTGATTAGCTTTCTCGGACTCGCTCCAACCATTGGCTCTGGCGACGATCGAAAATTGGGTCTTGTAAGCTTCCCAGGGAGTCTTTCCGTCATAGGCAGTAAGTTTCACTGCTGGGCGGTGTGAAGATAACCTGATGTTTTCGGGTAACTTTCCCAACTTGACGAGAGAGTCCAATTTTTCTTCCATTTTAGATTCACATTCTTCCCGTATTTTCGAAACTATATTTTCTTTCCAATCCAATTTGTCCTCGATTTTATTATTAAATTCTTCACGTAATTCTATCAAGTTTCTTGCTTGGCTTTCTTCTAGTATCGACATTCTCTTCTCCATATTTTCTTGATTTGTCTGTATTTTTTCCTCCAGTCCGGATTTCATTTCTTCCAGTCCGGCTTCTATTTTCCGCGCCAGTCCGGATTTCATCACGTCGTGTGCGGCTCTTAATTCTTCCAGTCCGGTCTTCACATCGTCGTGTGCGGCTCTTAACTCCTCCAGCCCGGTTTTCACTTCATTGTGCGCTCTCTTTAACTCGTCCAATCCGGATTTCATTTCGCCTTGTACAGCTTTTATCTCATCTTGTCCGGCTTTCATCTCATCTTGTCCGGCTTTCATTTCTTGCATCATATTCATGAGCTTTTGAAGTTGTTCTTCCATTTTTTGTCTAGTCAAAACCATAAACTGGAAAATTAAATTCTTTCTTTAGAACCCCGATTCTGACACCAAATGTTGCGGAATTACTCTGCTACTCCTGGGGTTCGTCGTTCTAAAGTCCAGTTGGTGTAAAAAAGTCCAAGTAAAAAGTCACTTGTCAGGATGGAACACAAACTTTATTGCTTCTAGAACTTCGTAGAACAATCAGCTGTACACAATTCACAAGCACAATCTAGCAGTAACGTGCTTTTAACAATCTGCTTAGGTCAGAAGCTCTCACAAATGCTGTATTTCTCACACAAAATAAGTCACTTTCACAGGCAAAAATTCAGTGAAAATATTCAAGGGATATAGTACACAATCCCTTAAGACACAGCAATGAAGAATTTACACACAGCACTTCAAAAACAGCTTCACAAAGCAAGCTAAAACACAGCTTCTATAGCAAAGCACGCGTACTGAGAGCTCTTCACACATCGAGCGTTCAGCTCGCACTGACTGACTCCGGGGCGATGCCCGCTTCTATAAATAGCCGACACAGGATGTACAAGAGGTTTCCAGAAAAGTCAATTTCTCGAGGGTTCTACATAAAGCGTGAATTTTGATTACGTCATAGAAGAGAAATGTTAGGTTATTATGCGTTTTTAATGCAGGAAAACAACTTCCAGGCCCCATTGGGAAAATCGCGCCAAATCACCAAAAAGTCGCCAAGCTTGGCGACTTTTGGCGAAATATCGCCAAATTTGGTGCCAAAAATAAGTCCTCAAAAGTGAAGAGATCTAAGCTCTAGGACTAATATTTCTCGAGTTTTCTAGAAGCCCATAGAAAAACATATGGGAAAGCGAAACCTCCGTATCTCCGGTTCTAATTGGCCGATTTTGATGCAACAAAAAGCAAAATTTATCTATTTGAAGCGTAGAATACGAATTTTAAACCATTTTAAGCCCCAGAGCAGCGGGTTGCCCCGAAAATTCGTAACAATATACTATTACTAGCAATGAAAATCTACAAAACTACTTTAGAATATAAGAGCAAAATTTAGTAATTACTGTGTTATTCCTTTGAGATTTATAATGAGCAACAAAATTACTTACATAACAGTATATTCTTTTTGATCAAGTTTCCATGTAGCTTTCATTCCAGGAGGAGCACAAGATGTTAAAAATGTCAAATGATCAGATGGAGCATCTACAAAATAAACATAAGCACTTAAGTTGTTTTTTAATCCATAGGTCAATATCTGCATATTTTTTTTCTTTAATGTAAAAACTACATAAGCTCAATTGGTCACAAATACGTAGTGAAACAAAAGACAACTGCTCCCAGATAGCACACACAGGTTCTCAGAACGGCTATTAACATTCAGAAAACGTTTTCTGAACGTTTATAGCCATACAGAGAACCTCTGTGTGCTGTCTGAATTGCTTTCAAAACTGTTTAAAGAGAGTAAGTTAAAAAACAAACAAATAGTATTTACTAACTTTAAAACACATCATAAAGTTTGCTGATTCTGATTTTAAGAAAACAATATTAAGAATAAATGAATAAATATTTAAAACTTGCTGATTCAAGATTCTAAGAAAACAATATTGGATAAAAAAAAAATGAATAAATATTTAAAATGCATTAATTATGGTTGACAGTTTAAAAAACCATGCAGGCAAAAATAGAATATGCAGAATCTATTTCAAAAACACAATTGAGTTATAATGAATAGAAAGGGAGAAAAGTAACTGAATATTTAAAGCTTAATTAAATAATAATAACAATTGTACTCGTCCTACATTATTTGGACCTTTTTGAGTTGATGCTACAATAAAGAAATACACATTTCATTGAAGAAAGAGTTCGATAAAACAAATTTATTACAAAAGTAAACATTGGTGGTTTATGCAAAGCCAAATCTAAACTGCTTTAACATTCCACAAATGTTTATATGATTTTACAGTTATAAAATACCCATAGTATTTAAAAAATGAAATTAAAAAGTAACCTAATTATACTGTAAATTAGTAAATAGCTGGGTCAACAGTAAAATATACAGAAATATTCCAAAGGGAAATTTTTATGACATTTAAATCTGAAAACTTAAGCATAAATCCAATTCTGTAATTTTTTCAAAATTATCCAGTTTTAGTTGTTTCAGAGTAGTATAACAGAAAAAGTATTTCTGGGAGAGAAAGATTATTTGTCAGCTGTGTATATCAAACTATGCAATGTGTACTCACAATAGTAAATAACTAATACATATCTTTGATAATTAAAATAATATTAATTATAACATAATAAAATAAAAAAATATATAATATAGCAGTTAATTGTAATATACAGGGTGTCCAGTGCTAACGCTGTCCAATGGCTATTTCCTAAACCGTTAGTCAGAGACATATAGTTCCAATTGCAAAAATGTTTTAAACTGTATAGTCTATTATATGAGAAACTATTAAAGTCAATAAATCAATTTCTATCAAAATTAAGAAATTTAAATTTTTATACGGTCCCCCGGTCCTATCGGTTATATTTAGAAAGATTTTCTTTATGCAATTTCATGCACAATAAAAAAAAAATTCGTCCTTCTACGACCAAAATTCATCAATTTACGAAGCAGCAAACATTGTGACTTAAGTCACTTTTTCACGTTTAAAAATGTCCCGTTATGGTAAACCGTTAAGGGACCATATAAATACTGAAATTTTAAATTATAGGTTTTAATTTCATTTTCAGGCGTAATGCGGAAAAAGAAGCAAAACCAATTTTAGAGTACTGATCTTCAAGCAGACAGAGCCTTATTATCCGATGGGCAAATCGGGACCTTGCCCAGGGCCCCCCAATTTCAAATGTTGTTCTGAAACATTCTTTTTTACATCAAAATTTTATAAAAATTGAAACAAATCTCATAGATCAGGGGCCCCCAAATCTATTACTGCCCGGGGGCCCCTGTTGGTCATAATCGGGCCCTGCAAGCAGAGGGTTATAGTCGAGCTCTATTAAAATCTATCTGAGGTCAGACTTACTAAATCGTACATAGTGTTACGAATTTTCGGGACAACCCGCTGTTCTGGGACTTAAAATAGTTTAAAATTCGTATTTTACGCTTCAAATAGATAAAGTTTGCTTTGTGTTGCATCAAAATCCGTCAACTAGAACCGGAGATACCTAGGTTTCGGTTTCCCATTCAAATATATGGGGTTTCTAGAAATCTCGAGAAATATTGGTCTCTTCACTTTTGGGGACTTATTTTTGGTGCCAAATTTGGCGATATTTCGCCAAAAGTCGCCAAGCTTGGCGACATTTTGGTCATTTGGCGCGATTTTCCCTATGGGGCCTGTAAAGTTGCTTTTGATGCATTAAAAACGCATAATAACCTATCATTTCTCTTCTATGACGTAATCAAAATTACCGCTCTATTTGGAATCCTCGAGAAATAGACTTTTCTGGAAGCTTCTTGTACCTTCTGCGTCAGCTATAAATTGAAGTGCTTCGGAAGCCCCAGTTCAGTGTGACTTGAACGCCCAGTGTGTGAAGAGCTCTCTCAATGTGAGTACGCTTGATAGAAGCGGTGTTTCGCGCTTCTTTTCGAAGCTCTTTTTAAAGTGCTGTGTGTAAATTCTTCACTGTTGAGTCTTGAGGGATTATTAGTGTTATCCCTCGTATATTTCCACTGAATTTTACCTGTGGAAGTGTTTTATTTTGTGTGAGAATTACAGCCTTTGTGAGAGCTTCTGATCTAAGCGGACTCTTAATAGCACATTACTGATTAAGTGTGCTTGTGAATTTTGTACAGCTGATTGTTCAATTAAGTTCTAGAAGCTATAAAGTTTGTGTTTCATCCTGACAAGTACTTTTTACTAGAACTTTCTACACCAACTGGACTTTTAGAACGACAAACCCAGGAAACAAGCAGAAGATAGACAGCACGTGCCAAAGGTAGCATGAAGATGTGTAACATAAGAGTGTGCTACGAAAAGTACAGGAAGAGTTTTCTGTACGAGTGCATATTCAGATTGCAGTCGAGGGAAGTTATTAATGCCAGTTCATTTAAAAAACCTGCAGAGTTGCCAACCTGGGAAGGTGAAAAATCAGGAGACTTTTTTTCGATTAAAAAACTAAATTTTAAAAGATCAGGTTGTATCAGCTAAAACTGCATTTTGGATAGAGAGGGAAAAAAAAGCATCTCTCTTTGGTGCTATTTGTTGCCAGATAGATATTTTTGGAGCACAAAAAAAAATTAATTTTGGTTCATGTCTTCTATTAGGTAGTCAGTAAGTAGCTAGTAGAAAATTTAGTAACATAAAAAATATTAAGTTAGAAAGTTAAAAATTGGGGTCAATTATTACTCTTAAGGCATAGGAGGATTAAACAAAATACTGTCAAACGAAAAATAATCATTTTTAAATATGATGGAAAAAGACAGAAATTTCAATGATTTAGAACATGAAGCAGCACTTCTTTCACTATTATACATTTGTCAGCGAAGCCTGAACTTTTTGATGTCACATATACGTGGGTTCCTGGAACTAATTTAATTGCAGGAAAGGGAAAAATGCTGAAAAGGGTTCCTTGGCATGACATAACTCTAGAAAAAGATTTCAAATTCCAAAAATCGCATTAATCATGTGACGAATGATTAAAAATCAGGAGAAAATTAACAAATAATTGAAAATCAGGAGAAATGTATCCTAAATCAGGTTGGCAGAAGATCAATGAAAAATCAGGAGTCTCCTGCCTAAATCAGGAGAGTTGGCAACTCTGAACCTGTTTTAAAAATTCTACTTTCAGCATAAGCTATATTTTTATGTTACTTTATTGGATACACATTGTTGAACGTTAATCTTCTTTATTGCAATCTATATTCATAAAATAGTTAATGAAATTGCTAATAAATATTACAAAGCTCAAACCATGTACATTAATTTGTTCTCAAATTCATTTTGTATACAACCCCTATTTCACAGCTCAAAAAGTGCTCTAACTTTAAACAGCTGTAACTCGGTGAATTTTGGTCGTAGAAGGACGAATTTTTTTTTATTGTGCATGAAATTGCATAAAGAAAATTTTTCTAAATATAACCGATAGGACCGGGGGACCGTATAAAAATTTAAATTTCTTAATTTTTATAGAAATTGATTTATTGACTTCGATTGTTTCTGACATAATAGATTACACAATTTAAAGCATTTTTGCAATTGGAACTATGTGTCTCTGGCTAACGGTTTAGGAAATAGCCATTGGACAGCATTAGCACTGGACACCCTGTATAATACAGTTATTGAAAAATATTGCATTTTAAAAAATCATTTGAATGAATTAGATTTTGAACTTGATTCTGAAGATAACTATTTCTAAGTATCTGTTTAAGAAATGGGTATAAAAATATGTGGATATTTGAAATCCACTAGACCATTTAAACAACAAAGATAAATCATGCCAAACACATTGATTATAAAACACTTTCCAACACAACAGTATTTTTGAGCCAAATTTGGCAATTTATTGTTCTTAAATCTGGCGAGATTTTATAGGTTCTAAACATTTTTATACCTATTATACTGAGCTTCAAATAGATTAATGTCTCTAAATTACTATTGATCGTAATGTATTGGAATTCTTTTGAGTGTCCCTGTAGAAGAACTATTTATTACATAGGCACTATCTTCAATGGATAACATTATTTTATCAGCCCTATTATATAAGTCAACTTTGCTTCCATTGAAAAAACCAAATATCTCTAAAATACGCCTTTAAAGGATGACTGACCATAGAGCTTGATGTATTGGATTTTTTTTTTTCTTTTGGCTCCTGTAAAAGAACTATAAATGCTACATACATCATTTTCAATACAGTACATGGCACTGTACATAGAAAAAACATATACAATTTTCGCACTATCAGTGTATATTTATAGCAGTTAGGGCACGAACCTGTGGACAGAAGAATGGACAAAAAAAAAAAAATCATAAACACTTATCAATCTTGTCAGCAAGATGAAAATATAAATATGTATTCCTCTTATACAAAAAACAGTATCGCATGAGCATGGAGAACGAGAAGTTTATTCTTTTAAGGGTTAGCGGTCTGAAATTAATGTTCCACTAAAAAATCAATGTTTGAAATTTTGTTGCATGTAAATTGGTTAATGCATCAGAAACCCTACAAAATTCCTCTGACCAACACAACCCTTCTCCTAGGCAGATAGCCCTTGCTTACGTAGCTTTGTTTTAATGCAGCACAACACACTAATCAGTTAATTTGAGCACGAGTAACGAATTTTCAAAATTCCCATTAAAATCGCCATAGCTTGATATTATCACATTAGGTATATTTTTTATTTCTCAGCCAAATGATGAAAAAATCGACAAGCTAGGGTTCATTTTTCGGAGAAAAAAAATTTCACACCCTATTTGGCGATTTATCACAAAAACTGTCAATAATGGCGACATTTGGCGCAACTTTTGGGGGAGCACGGAATAGTCAATAGATCATTAACTAATTATACATTGCAGGATACTATTGTGCTTTAAATAGATGCCTGTCTCTAAACAGCAATTGAACATAATGCATTGGAATTATTTTGAGTGCCCTGTAGAAGAACTATTAATGATACAGACACTATTTTCGTTGGAGAGCTTTATCTTGTAATCCTTAATAACATGTATCAATTTTGTTTCATTTAAAATAGCTGAATATCTCTTAAATGCACTTGAAAGAATGACAGCCCACAGGGTATAATGTATTGGAAATCTTTCGACTCTCTTGTAGAACTATAAATGCTACATACACCATTTTCAATACAGTAAATGGTACAGTATCTAGGAACAACATATATCAATTTCATAGAATATTTACGCAAGTTAGAGCATGAATGGGTGGACAGACAGACAAACCGAAATCATAAACACTTTTCAACTTTGTTGGAAAGTGTTAAAAATGATTAATTAGCACATTCAAATAAGAACACTAAATAATTAATAAACTATGTTGGAATATTTATATTATTAGAATCCTATATCATATTAAATTCAAAACCACATTTATTTAATATATTTATTAGTAATTTTTCTTTTTATATTTTGTTTAGTTTTTAACCACTCTTCTGAAAAAAGTATCTTCTTGCGAATAAAGTGACCAATCCTGGAATTAACAGTAAGATACTGTAGGAATTTTTGCCCTATATACCTGTATTCCCTAAGTGTACAGTTTTGAAGGAATAAAAACACAGCTTTTGCTTCCCTAACTTTTCTCTGACTTTCCCTGACACCTATCACGCTCTTCCCTGACTTTATCTAGTGTGCTTTCCCGAATTTTGCATTTCTATTTTTAACATTACATCCTTTAATTAATAACTTTTTATATATTTTGTCCCCTTTTTTACAAATAATAATAATAATAAAATTAATATATACAAGAATCTTATTTGGCATCACTGGATTCTAACAAAAACCATGTTTGTTAATAATTTAGGATAAAATTGAGCATATTTCAACTGCACAAGATATGCTCATAAAGAACACATTTTTAAATTATTTATAAAGTTAAATGAGAAAATGAAAATAAAACAATTTCTATACTTAGGCTCAAACAGCAAATATGTTCTTGATTTTACCACAAAATTCAATTTTTCTTGCATTTCCCTGACCTTTCTTCAATTTCTGCTAATTTCCCTGATATTCCCTGGCTTTCCAGGTCTGTAGAAACCCTGTCAGTGCTTCTTTTTCAACAGAAAAAAGCCAGCTGTATGACTGAGCTTGTTTTTATTAAGAACTCAGCATACTGCAGGAATACTGACTGCAGCAAAAAGACTAAATTTTGCTGTTGCCAAATGTTTTAATAAACTACAAAACGAAATTGTTTTGAGAATTTTCATAAAGTTAAAAGTTAAACATAAAATTTTTAATGAGCTAAATCAAAAAAATGATTTTTACTATTAAAAATTGTATTAATATTTGCACTATACTGATAATAATAAATTGTCTCCATTCCGATACTTTTAATAATTTTAAAATTATTCCAGAGTATTTATGAACTAATATCCATTTTTATGAATATGCTCTGCAGAAAAAGTAAAAATTTATTGATATTTTAAAAAATAAAATTTCTAATGCCCAATTTATATTTTTAAAAAGTAATTTTTTTTTTCTCGGGAGGATACATTACAAAAGATTGGTATCCTCAAAACAAAACACATAATATAATTCAATAAGCTTAAGAAAATAACTCCTTGAACACAGGAATAGCATTAATCAAATCAAATTTCCATACCATCATCAGTTCTTGATAATTTCAAAATAGATATTCTAGCAGACATTAGACCAAGTCCTAAATAGCTGCAAATGAAACATTTAAAACAGTTAAAAAACATTTTCATAAATATAACTAACAAAATAAAAATGTTACTAAATATATTTTTTTATATATTTAAATACACAATAGCAGTAAAATTTCAAGATTTCTGTTCTTCAGGGCAAAATGCAAATTACTTAAGCATGAGTAGAAAAAAACTAAATTTTGATAGGGGATTGTACAGAGGGGGGGGGGAATACAGCTTACTTTTCCTAGTGAGGGATTTTTTTTAATTCAAATCCACTAAATATCTTCAAAACTAAAAGCTGTATTTTTTAAATCGTATGAAAATTCATTAAAATAGGAAATAGTAAACCACTTTTACAATTGATGGATTCACAGTAACAAAGAGAGCTGTATTTCTAGCTATTTCTTCATTAAATTGGTTTCCAAGATGTTTAAAATGAAATAATGAGTACTCTATTTGTTTTACATCCATTGTAGCAATTGGCACTATTAAAGTACATTATTACAAGCTGGGGTCATGGTAGCCTAGTTGGTAGAGTATTGAACACTGGGGTTAAAGAATTAAGGTTCAAATCCTGACAGATCAAAGACTGCCAACCACTACGTGCCATACATGCAAGTGAAAACATGCATGTTAAAACAGTATGTTACCTAGTGCATTTGTTGTAGGTAAGAAATAGAGATTTGAGAATGACCTCTTTTTGGTGATACTCCAAATTATGGAGAAGAACAAACCTTCATACTCTGGATAAGGTCAAAATTAGCAGTCGCCACTCATCACGTGGCAACTGCATTTTGAAAGTGGAGACTGCAAATTTACATGTCAGTTACCACAGTACATTTTTTTTTGCTTTTCTTTTCCTCGGTTATTATTCAAAGTTTTTATGAACAGAAAGTGAAACAGAAACAGGAGACATTCAAATAGATGTTCTTGACTGGAGGCAACAAAACTTCCAGATCAATTTCGGCATAGGGGTGGGGAGCAATAGGGCTAGATCATTGATACAAAGGATTAGTACCATTTGACCAATAAATGAAAGTGATAATCTGCTCTGGACAGTGGCATAGCCAGAAATTTTTCATGGGGGGAGGGGGGGGTGTTACGACTACTGCAACTCATATATGTATGTGTGTAAGTGAAAGGGGAGTGAAGAATACACATTTTGTATGACAAAATATTCCTCATGGGGGGGTTGTAACACACACACCCCTCCCCGAGCTATGCCAATGGCTCTGGAAATATACAAATGAAGCGCTACTAAAATGCCTATGATTTCAGTTTGAAACAAGCACTTATTTGTTCTTACAAAGTTTATTACAGTTTAGCAAGGCTCAAGGCCAGCAGAAGGCCTAAAACATTCCTAAACATTCCATTAGCAAAGGCTGTGACCATACTTTGAAAGGATTACGCAGGTGCATTATCAATAATGATTACAATTACTTTTCCAGATGAAGACTACGATTAGATTATGGTAACCCCAAACATTAATTTTGTCTATTACAATTAGATATGGTAATCCAAATATTAATTTTGTTGTTTACACAATAAGCAAACCAATAAAAACTTTCAATTACGACTACGCAAAGTGAAATTACGATTATGAAATATTTTTTGTGAACATTCATAGCTTTTTAATTGTACAATTTTTATGCAGAGAACAGAACTAATTAACAAAAAACACTCAAAAGAAACATGTTCAAAAGATAAAATAGTTAAAACGTTGTAAAAATAACACACATAAAAGGATCCTTGAATAAAAGTTTAACCAATATAAGCAATGCCTTGCAATATTACAACAGCTGAGATTTTTCCATTCTGTCTGTAATTGCTTCTCCTACCACAGATCTCAGAATGCATTACTGGGCCCTGAGGACCGACGAGAAAAAGCAATGCTGGCCATAGAAAAGAAAATATCTAATCAGCTGGCCAATCAAAATATTCTGCTTATGCAGTAATAGTCAGTTTTTAAATTACAACCTTTACTTAGTTGCTGCTGAATTATTCTTTATAAACAATTTTCCTCTTGAATTCATCAATTTTTATTTAAAAAGTCTTAATAACAGTCTAAATCCTTGGCATTAATCCTTCCTTTGCACTTTCCCTAGTATCTGGCATTTTGCATTACAGACAGTGGTTTCTTGCAGTATGATACGCTCATATCAAAGCCCACAGAGGGCTCTCACAGCATTGCAGAACGTCCGGGAAATATAAGTTGAAGGTAACAGACACACTGAACGCTGATTGGACAAAAGTTTGGCTATGAGTCTTGGGATCTTTAAACTAATTTTAACATGTTACTTTTTTAGTGTATTCTACATTTGCAAGCTGAAGCTTTTTTTTTCCAGTTTTGATTTGTAAGTAAATGTTTTATTTTGTTTCCCCATAGGTCAGGGAGAAGCATGCCTCTGGGGATTGCCATATATAGTATACCTAATTACTTACTTCATGACAGTTTAAATATTTCTTTTTAAAGTTAGCTTTATACTGCTTATAAACAAAATATTTTTTCTTGGCAAGGCCTCAGGCTATGAGAGAGAAACCTATGGTTTGTGTATTTTGCAATTCTCCCTCCATTGAGAAGTTGCATTTTGTGCAATATTTCTGTAATAACAATCACTGGCCTGGGGGGAGGGCGTTCTTTTATTTTATGTTAAATAATTAAACACATGTTTCTATTAAGTGACTTTTGTAAGCACTATGTAGCATGTGTACTTTTTGTATTTTTTGCATAATACTTTTAAATAATTTTTAATTATACATATATATATAAAGAGGAAGCAGGAAGTAAAAAAAAAAATAAACCAATTTCAAAATTTAATTATTATACTCGGGGCACAGCTATCCTGATAATGGAGGGAATGCTGCAGACCGTGTGATTCCGCCGCTTTCAAATAGTTCTTTCCGTTTGCCCTGCTTTTTACAGAACTAAGACATTTATCAACTATTAAGTGCTAAAATAAAGTGTATGTTATAAAATAATTGCATATTTATCTTATTTGAATTCAATAATTAAAAGGATTACGAAATTAAGTCAGAAATTAGATGTAACGCCTTCGCAGACGCTTGACCAATGATAGGCCTCTTTCGAGCTGGCGGGAATAAGAAATGCAGATTCGCCTTGTGATTGGGTTGCTTTGTGATATTGACAGACAAATGATTGGAAAGAGAAACGAGTGTCTGAGTGATACATTCGGAAAGTAGTGAAAAGGCTCCTCTAGCCTTCTCCTCTGTTATCAGGTAAGGTGTGCCCCGAGTATAGTTGCTTTACTTTTTAAGTGTTATGGAGGAGGAAAACATAAGGAAACATCTATTTAAATCATTAGATCTTGCAATAAATGGTGTACTACTTGCATGCATCGTCTATCGTTTCACCTTTCTCAATTGTTTTCTTCCAAAACTCACAGGCAGTATTCCTAAAGCAATGCTTACAACTGGGGGAGAATAGACCACCTGGTTTTCTTAGGTTTATTTACTCCATTTAAAGCTTTACTTCAGTTATCTTTTGAATTATTAAACACAAATATTCATAAAATTCATAAAAATTTTCAAACAGTTTTGACTTACCTATGGCTATAAAGTGACATAGTTTTGTTCTGAATTTTAGTATTAATTATATATTCTTTTGGACTAAAGATAAGTGTATCAAAGTCAGTAGGAGAAAATGTAACTTGTGTGGATCCACCACCTAAGTCAAGTGAGGCAACAGAACGATTTGGATTATCTAGTCTTCCTGTAATGAAATAGCATACAAAATTTCAAAATTTTATTTTGACATTAAAAAAAGAAACCATTGTATTAGCATGTTTCTAGTTCTATTGAAACTACAGTCATTAGTTAATGCCATAGCTCTCCCTAGACTTGAAAGTGTTTAAAAAAAAAAAGTTATCCCCCAGTAAAATATTAACTGTTACACTCATTAATGAACTCAGAACAATTTACTCAATATGCTCAAACTGAAAATTCAAGCATTTTTCAGAACAAAATGAGATAAATTAGACAAACTTTTAAGCAATATTATGGTTCATAAATTATTTTATACAATCTGGGGCCTTAAATGAATTTTCAATTTCTCATGAGAATCCCAATTGAATTCAGAAGGTTTTTTCTTACCTAGCAAAAAATTGAGAGTATACCAAGCATATAAACCTATAAAAGAAAAAAGAAAATATATTTGCACATAAATAGTTTTATTTCAATTTTAAAATCAATGTAAGATGAAAGAAAGAAAAAAAAAGATCAAGATATTTTTAGCATCACTAATCTTACTAAGGGACCATCAAGCATAATAATCACAGATTTTGGTGATATTGTTATACATAGTAGTTTATATCCCTAAATGATGGTTTAGTGTTTCATCCTACTGCAATTTAGTTTTCTAGAAATAGAACAATTAAATTTTGAAATTTCAGTATTAATTTCAAGTATGAAAAGGTTTGCGCAAACATAAAGTCTTGACGAAGAGGGAAATGTATTCACCTTTGAAACTGAAGATAACAGGTTCTGCCCCACTTCTGGGTTACAATTTTTTTTTTCATTCTTTTTTATGCATAATTATTTTTAGAACATTTTCTTAGAACATTTAAGAAGGGATTTAGGATGTGTTGGTCTCAAACATTTACTGTAAAAAACATGTATTATATTTTACCATAAAATTATGTCATTTACCGGTAAAATTATCCGTGATTATTATGCTTGATGGTCCCTTTGTAAGATTAGTGATGCTAAAAATATCTTGATCTTTTTTTTTCTTTCTTTCATCTTACATTGATTTACGAATGTAATTTACATAAACATATTTGTATGGATGTACCTAATAAGCAAACTAATTTACACCTAAATAATTTTAACAGAATACCTTCTGAGGTACCATTAAATTCTGAAGCAATACCAAACACTCAAGATCTTAAAAACATTTTAAAAAGCGGGTGTTAAGAGCAAAATAGAAATAAATAGCTTTTGTTAAAATGCACTGTAACTGAAATAAATCATGTTTTGATGGGATAGAAGATCTACCCTTCATTAGTTGGAAAATCACCAATCTACGAACATGCAGTAAAGAGACGTTTTATTTGAATGTATGTACTGTTCCATTTCTGCACATAGGTGTTTTAATAGTCATATAGTGATGTGTATTTTTGTTAAATTATTGATTTCTGGGGGGTTTTCTCAGCACGAACATTTTTTAAATGTTTTAAAATACTGAATGTTTGCTATTGCTTCAATATTTATGAGCACTTTAGCACATACACTGTTGAAATAATTTAGGCACTAATTAGCTAATTTTGTTAGTAAAACTAATATTTCCTTGCTAGATCAAATAACTAATAATTAAATTACAAAATTAGTATAAATTTGAAAGTTTGAGAAACATCAGCCTAAGAACAAAATTTGCTTAAATCGTAAATGTGAATAAATGCAAACTAAAATGCATCTAATATATTTTAGATTTTTTCTTTTTTTAATATTTATCCATATCTTTTCATACATCTTCCATATCAAGTCTGTTACTCTTGGAACAAGTATGTCAAAACAAATTTTTATACTGTCTTCAGTACTGTTTCAACTCCCTTCAAAACTGCAAATAATAAATGGAAACAATGGCTTCAAATCCATCTTTTCTAATGAAGCAAAAAAATAGTTCTACAAAAATCCTAGGATATACAGAGGATGTAGCACATTTTTATTCACTTTTGAGCCAAGTAACAGATAGAACAAGCCAGAAAAAAAATTCCGGGAGGGTCCAAAAATTTTGTAAGGGGTCCAAATGGTAAAAAAGGCAGACTTTTTCACAAAAAAACTTTATCGTTATTATTTTGTTAACAAAATTCTAAATTTTGGGAGGGGGCGACTTTCTGGTCCAAAACCACAGGGTATGGGCCTTGGTAGCAAAAAGGAAGTTTTGCTTCTCAAGTGAAACAATGTTTTTAATTTAAAGGAGTGCACTATTGTAATGTAAACATCAACAAAATTCATGCAACTCAAGCATTGAATATACCTATTTAACAGTTAGAAAACTGTCTAATATTCTTTAGTAACAGTTGTATGCACAGGCACTTCATGCTGATACGCTGTTTATAATAATGAAAAAGATTTATTTTTCTACAAACTTTACAAGTTATTTATTTATTTAATCAAGCAAACCCATATCTGCACACTATTCCAGTTTTCTAATCATCTTCCAATCTTCCGAACAGAAGATAAAATCTTGCGTAGTTCGAATTTTTATTTATATATTGTTTTAAATGAAATAGTATTTTGAACAATGCTATGTAATTTCTAAAGAAATAATTAATTTCAAAATAATTCAGATTAGCAGTATGCAAACTAAATAAATTTTACATTATGGTTGACTATTTGCTTCCATGATCATATAGATATATAGCTTGCTAAAAGCATGGTTTTAAATATTTTTCACTATTCTGTTCAATACACACATCTACTTATAATTGCTCCTGTTCACAGATCAACAATTTCAGCACCCATTTTAAAAGAATGTATCTTGTAAGGATACCATGTTGCCTTTTTCTGCTCTAGTTCTATAAAATTTGGTCTTCTAAGGCCCAAAAGACATTTTAAAAATATTTGTCATTGTTGCTTTATAGTTGACATTATTTTTTATTTATTCTAGGTATTTTTCTGATAAACTTAATTATTTTCATTAATAAAATATATATACACTTTAATTTGAAATTGTATATATTAAATACATTATGATTTCACAAAATGACCAATGTAACTGGCATTTGACAAATAAATAAATGATTTCACAAAATGCAGCGTAGAAATAAATTTAAATCAAATTAAGTTAACAAGCTCCCATTTTAAGAACTGCTTTTTCTACTTGGCAGTAGGATGCCTTGCAATTATTGAAGAATACAAAAATGCTTCGAGTAGATTGGCAAAATCCATTGAGTAGACTGGAGATTGGCCTGCCCCCTCCTCCTAGATCCACCCTTGCCCCCTTGGCAAAAATTTCCACAGGGATCATTTTATGTTAACCATCATAGTAATAATAAGTACATCACATTGAATGTGTCATTTGAGTGCTCAATCTTAATTTTTAGATAGCACAAATACCTTCATCTTCACCATCTAATACTGATACACTGTTTTCATCAGTTATAAAAGGAGACTTCTTGAAAGCTTCAAGAACCTAAAATATAGAATATTCAAACATCAATTATAATTAGTATAATTTTAGTGTTTAGAGATATTTATTTTTCTGCATTTGTCAGGAGAAAATAATATTGTTTTTAAATCCAAGAATGTACTGTGAGATGTAATCAAAAAGTCTCCTGCTTTGTCTTACTGTTGCTGGATGAAAAAGCCCGAGATTCCTTATGCATATATTTTCCGAATAAAACAGACATATAATCAAAATTTTTATCACATTTATGCCCATATAAACTTAACAGTATCCCATTACTTTATATTATGTAAATCAATTTCAAAAAATTTTTAAAGAAATATAAAAATATTTGAACTTAAATCAAAATACATATCAGATAAACTATACATATATAAAAATCTTACAAAGATATAATACTAAAATTAAAAATAATACCTAATTTTGTAACAAAACAAACAAACAAAAAATTCTATTAGTCTCATTTAGCTTTAAAATTTCTATCATATTTTTAGATAAATAATGAGCATGATATAAAAGCTTTCATTTATATAATTTAATTTTCAAAACAGCTTCATAAACATTATTTCAAAACAAACGCTCTCAGATTGTTGAATCTAATCAACATGAAAGAAACTGATCTTGCAAACCTTAAGAAGAAACTTATTCAGAAATTGCAACTTTTCTCAAATTCTCAGACAGCCTGAGAAAATTAAATAAAATCCTAATGCCCATAATAGGTTAAAAAAGTCTGAGATTCAAGTCAGAATCTTGAGACTTGGTGCATCTCTCTCTGCTTTACTATGTAAACATTAACCTAATTTTCATCCAGTAAGGAAGAGAGATTCAATTCATTAAAATCTAGTTTAATTCGAAAGCAATCTTTTGAAAGCAACATCATCTTTTATTTAAAATATAAAAAAGGTTCCTCTTAAAAATGTGCATACTGTCTTTTGGTCATTCTGTCTTCATGACAGCTGTCTTTTGGGATAAGTTCACTCTCGTCACGTTTGCAAATTCGCTGTCCTTTGCAATAAGTTTCCATTGAACCAGTGGCATAGCCAGGAATTTTTCATGCGGGGGAGGGGGGTGTTACGACCACTTCAATTCATATATATGTATAGGTGTGTGTGTGATAAGCGAGTGAAGAATATACATTTTGTATTGGCAAAAAATTCCTCATGGGGGGGTTATGACCCCCTAACCCCCCCCTTGGCTACGCCACTGCGCTGAACACATATATGCAGTACTTATCCAGAAAGAGATAATGGTTAAAATGATACCTCCCCCCACCACCACCAAATCAAATTCACAGCCATAAAATTTCTGAACAGTGATAAAAATAGGATGGGGGCATTCTGAGAGATGGTGGTGATGAGGGAAATGGGGCTTATATTAGGATTTGGCAAGTGATTTTACATACAAACCAGCAAGAATATTTGGGGGTGAAAATGTATTAACTTATTTTGCATAGCAATGTAATTGATGCAATTCTTGCAAAGCAACGTTTGGAGACATTATTTAATACATGGATGAAATTATTAATTTCTCCTAATTCATGTTAAGTCAATTTAGAGACACTGTATATAAAGTTATCAGAATTTTTAAAGTTATTTAAAAAGAAGTGTTATTTTTGAAGGTGCATAGATAAAATAACAGTAAAAAAAATGGCCCTTACATATTATCCCAGTGGTCGTTCCCGCCAAATTATTTTTTCAAAAAATGTGCCGGCAAACTGTTGTCATTCGTATTATGAACCATCAATAATTTCCTGCATCCAGCATTTATCTTGGCAAAAAATCACTTGTCTTGGCAGACCGCCGGGATAATACATTAGTACCAAAAAAAATTAAAGAAATGCACAGATAAAAAGTATGTTAAATTGATTTGAATGACAAAAAAACCAAGAATTTTATCAAGGACTTGCAATGTCTCTTATGATGATTTTTTAAGCTATTAATTAATTCATGAAATTGGTAAAAGTTTTTGCTGGTGTAGTTTGCTTAATTGTTAAAGACATTAAAAAATGCTAGTACAGTAGTCAAATAAAAGTTAAGACCTGATTGAAATTTTCTTTAAGGCATAAATTATTGTATACAGTCTCTCATGTGTGAAAAAGAATGCTAGTATTAAATGTATAATCACAAAATAAGTAAAACTTTCATGACAAATTTTGTTAACAGAAAAGCACAAAAAACTTGAATGCTCAAATTTTGCCAAGCATAAATTACCTCTTCTAAAATAGAATCAGATAAATGCCGTGGTAATAACCTGAGTCCAGCTGTAGCTTTCAGAGCTACAGGTGTATCATCCCAGTTATCAGCAGGAATCAAAGATTTTGCTTTTTCTAATAAATTGGACACACTAATAGCTGCCTAGAATCAAAAACATTGTTGTTATTAATATGATTTTAAGAAGACAATAAAGTCATTGCATGCTCTTAAAATTAATACAAGCACCAGATAAATAAGTTTTGGAATTAAGTTAAATACAGTAAACAGATGATAATTTAAATGCTAATTCAAAAATCTAATAATCCAGACATTGTAACAGGCTGAGTGCCACTCACTCCAGTCAGAATTTTCAGTTATCTTCCTTCAACACTGAACATTCTAATCAGGAACTCAATGCAATTATAACAACATCTAGGTAAGCACAAAAAATACCACTGACAGTCAACCTGTTAATTTACAGTGCTATCTTGGTATGGTAAAAGCTCTATTATCTAGCATTCAAGTGTACAGAAAGTAACCAAAAAATTTACTATGCCTTTTTCCTTTCTCTCCACTCTCAGAAAAAGAGCTCCCTGAATATATATTCACAGATTGATATGCAGCTGTACAAACTTTGAACTACAACTGGAAGGGGTCATAGAAGAAACAATAATGCTGTAAAACTTACGTCTTTTTTTTTTTTTTTTTCTTCTTCTTTTTAAGACATTTTACAGTTGAGCAGAAAGAAAGTCTGAACAAGAGTACATGATGGGTAATATCAGACCCAGACTGGCCACAATTTTAGACTAACACAATTTAGACATTTTGACAATTCAGACATGTTCAACAGACCCAAAATTAATTGCATTTTGCTACTTGCAGATTTCTTTCAAAATAGCTTTAAAGATATTCTTCTGATTTAATATTTGTAATCATTTATAGTATTTTAATTTTTTTTAATGCAAATGGGAACTATTTTGTTTGGTAAATATGAACTCAAAACGACTGAAAACATTTTCAATACTGTTAAAAGCTGTATTTCAGATTATTTTGTGGATGGGAGCAATGTTAATTTAAAGTCACTTTTCTTTTTATTAATGAGAAGAAATACAGAAAATATATTAATTTGTAATCAACATGCTTTCAATGAATCTAAAACATTAGCTTTTTAGAATACTTTTAAATGTTAAAATTTTTTATTTGGGAATACCTTATTCCGCCGTAGACGATATATATTTCGGTTACACATAAACACATAACCATCATCAGTCGTTTCTGGATCTCACACTAATGGCGGCTTCCTCTTCAATCTCTTCTCTCTTCTTCCGAAACTTTCGATGAATGACGTCATCCCATGATCGGTCGATTGTATGAAGCGCATCGTTGATGCTGCCATCTGTCGTCACTATTTCCAAGCTCTCACGAATGTAGGCATATATACTATTTTTAAAGTTGGCTATTTTTTTAATATTTTTAAAATCAATGGTAATGGGCTCTTCCAAAGCAAAACGGGCCAGAGCGGTACTTTGTTTCTGGAGGTTAATGTCTTGAAAGTGTTCGTTTTTTCGCTCTTTAATTTTCCTCTTTGTAACGCCGATGTAGCAATTTTCTTTATTAGTATCGTTTGACAAAAAATTAATTTTATAGATCCCTGCGGTTTCGATGGGGTTGATTGGGTCTTTTTTCGATCTAATGTGCTGAAAGATTGTTTTATTAGGTTTAATTGGAATACGGAAGTTCTTTTTAATGGCGAAATTAGAAAGTTTATTGGCTATCCCTCGGCTAAAGGGGATAGCGGTAGTAAAACGTGGTTTATCTTTTTGACGGTTGTCTATAATATTTAATTTACGTTGCCTTGCTTTGAAAACTTTATCGAAAATTTCCTGAGAGTAGTTGGCGTCTTGACATTGTTTCCTAATGAAAGCAATTTCTTTTTGAAGGAGGTCAGCGTTAGAACAAACTTTGAATGCGCGGTCGATATAGGAACGAATAGCTGCAATTTTATAGTTGAAAGGGGTTTTAGATTTAAAATTTACTATATTAGTATTACAAGTAGGTTTTCGAAAAATGGTGGTCTCAATGAGATTATTGTTTCTTGTTATGTTCACATCTAAGTAATTGAGGCTATTATTGATTTCTTTTTCGTAGGTAAATTTAATGTTCGGGTCTATGGCATTAAGTTGATTGATCAAATTATTTTCTTCATTATTGTGGGTGGTAAGGATAGCGAAGATATCGTCGACATAGCGAAGCCAAAGTTTGATGGTACTATTGTGTGTCTGTTTAATCTGTTCCTCAAGGATTCTCATTTTCCAGTCGGCAATTATTCCGGATATGGGGGAGCCCATGGGGACCCCTTGTATTTGTTGGTAGAAGTGATTATTATATTGAAAATAAGAATTATTTAAAATTAGATTTATTGCACTAGTTAGGGTGTTAATTATGTCTATATCTTTAAAACTACTTTGAATTTGTTTGTTAATAATTTGGTTCATTTCTTTAATATCTATTGACGGGTATAGATTTACAACATCGAAACTGACCATAATATCGTCTTCATTAAGTTTACGTTTTACTACCGCTATCCCCTTTAGCCGAGGGATAGCCAATAAACTTTCTAATATCGCCATTAAAAAGAACTTCCGTATTCCAATTAAACCTAATAAAACAAACGTTTTACTACCGCTTTCCCCTTTAGCCGAGGGATAGCCAATAAACTTTCTAATATCGCCATTAAAAAGAACTTCCGTATTCCAATTAAACCTAATAAAACAAACGTTTTACTACCGCTATCCCCTTTAGCCGAGGGATAGCCAATAAACTTTCTAATATCGCCATTAAAAAGAACTTCCGTATTCCAATTAAACCTAATAAAACAATCTTTCAGCGCATTAGATCGAAAAAACGTTTTACTACCGCTATCCCCTTTAGCCGAGGGATAGCCAATAAACTTTCTAATATCGCCATTAAAAAGAACTTCCGTATTCCAATTAAACCTAATAAAACAATCTTTCAGCGCATTAGATCGAAAAAAGACCCAATCAACCCCATCGAAACCGCAGGGATCTATAAAATTAATTTTTTGTCAAACGATACTAATAAAGAAAATTGCTACATCGGCGTTACAAAGAGGAAAATTAAAGAGCGAAAAAACGAACACTTTCAAGACATTAACCTCCAGAAACAAAGTACCGCTCTGGCCCGTTTTGCTTTGGAAGAGCCCATTACCATTGATTTTAAAAATATTAAAAAAATAGCCAACTTTAAAAATAGTATATATGCCTACATTCGTGAGAGCTTGGAAATAGTGACGACAGATGGCAGCATCAACGATGCGCTTCATACAATCGACCGATCATGGGATGACGTCATTCATCGAAAGTTTCGGAAGAAGAGAGAAGAGATTGAAGAGGAAGCCGCCATTAGTGTGAGATCCAGAAACGACTGATGATGGTTATGTGTTTATGTGTAACCGAAATATATATCGTCTACGGGGGAATAAGGTATTCCCAAATAAAAAATTTTAACTGATTAATCCGCCGTATTAAATAATGTTTTATAAGTTTTTATTACTTTTAAATGTATTATTCAATCTTCATTTTTTAAGCTTTAAAACTGGGTATAACTAGTTTCATTAGTAAAAACATTAGTTTCATTGGTAAAAACATTAGTTTCATTGGTAACAAAATGATTCATTACTAAAAACAAATTTACCAATTTTATTCACTATCTAAAGAAGTTGTAAAATGAAACACATAAAACTTCTTAAATTTATAAAATAAGGTTTTATAAAATGTGCATAAAAGAGCTAAGTTCTCAGAAATTAGTATTAACCAACCTACAAAAGCAGACAAAGTAGATATCTAATGTAGTACAGCAGCTTTGGTATCAAGTAGAATAGTTATCTATGCTCTCTCCTTCCACGTTTGTTTAGTAGTACTTCCTTTGGAAGGAAAGATTATCTGCATACCTCTCAAAACATACATAAATTTTTATTTTATTCTTGTATATATTTCATACTAAATTATTACTTAATTTAATAATGTTTCCTTACCTAAATTTCATGTTTTAATCTTTAACAGTATAAAAATGTTAAGAGTAGGAGGTCAGGGTTCACATTTATTCAGATTGTTGAGTAATTTACTCAAATTTTGTTGATTGTGATGCAAAAAAATACACACATGATGGGTTTTGATGGGTGTATATGCAAAAACCCATATTTCTCAAGATAATGGGCCTTTGTAACCCACCTTTATCAGACTTTAGCACGATCCTTGGAGTTTGAAAATTTGGGCAGATTGTTCACAATTTGATCAAACTCAATACAATTTTCTGAAAAATATTTTTTCTACATAAAAAGCACATTGTTTTTCATTAATATTACATAAAGTATGCATTGTCCTTAATGGATAAACATAAAGCGTTCCTTAAAATAGAAATTATAAATGCATTCTCATTTTATATTTGAGATACTATGAAAACAGAAGCAGATTTGGTTTTAATTTTAGGAATTTTAATTTAAACATGTTCTCTTACAGAAGGGAAATGAGTATATAGGGATTGCTTACATTTCTAGGCTGGTCAGCAAAATTAGACAACCCTGGTTTCACTTCTTCAAAATATTCATCTTGCAGAGTAAAAAGGCCACCTGCAGAAGGGAAGAAATCGCATTATTATTTACAAGTTACACATGGGGGAGGGTGAAAGAGAAAGAGAGACAACTGTTAACAAGAAATTAATTAAGATGTGTTATGTAAGAAAGGGGATAAAATGTAACAGCAAATTGTGAGCCTCTTTTTGATAGTAAAAGTGTGAAAGTATTGCAAAAGTAGGAAATCACTAAACTAGCAGTGCCATACTCAATACGAACCAAAATAAATGTTTTGCTAGAATTTCAATACAACTCGTTGAAATAAATTATCTCTCTTATAAATAAAACAGTAGCTGTAATATAAATACTTAAGAGACATATGGCTCCTCTTTACTGATCTCTACACTACCTTTTTCATACACAGAAACATGTGGGTTTTTTAAATCATGTACTTTTCTATTTACCTAATCACCAGAAGACAAATTACCAAATTTAAAAGACATAGATTTATTAAGTAGTACTATAAAACTACACAAGCTTATGTATTCAATATTACCAGCATAAATAATCCATAATAATATAAAGTATGAAACTATATTTATTTATATTATTTAACCAGCATTCTACTTAGGCCAATCATTAATAACTTCAAGAGTATTAACAAAGGAAAGATTCGTGGATCACAAAGAAAAATAAAGAAAGTAGTTTGATTACATAAACAGGGTTATGTTTTTGCTCATTAAAACAACTTACTTTATTGAAAACAATTAAACGTAATAATATGCAAATGGTAAACAGACCCTTACTTGGATTACTGGCAAATGTAAATATATGTATCCTTGTTCCTGTACTACCACCATCAAACATAACAGCATATTTATAGGAGGGTTTTTTTTCTGTGTGAAATAAAAATGTTTTCTTGACAGCAGATGACAAAGGTCCAATCTCAGACAGAGATATAAAAATAAATAATGATGCAACAGTTAAATACAGAGTCCATTTCATTTTGCGCTGATTTTCCATGATCAAGTTACAGTATGAAGTATATAATACAATGATGAGATTATGTTCCACAAAATATGGTTGTTCCCCAATCTACAAGAAAGAAAAAAGTATTTAAGAATAAAATTTAGACATATAAGACCATGTCATAGGAAAAATCATTTGGGTGATCTATAATAACCAATGACTATAGCCTGGTAAAATCAGGGAAGTTTTAAAAATTAAATGACAAGTACTTTCGTTTTAACAAGACAGCACTTGTTATTGAGCTTAAATAAAAGAAATAGATGCACTGTTGCTACCCTAGGCACATGAGCATTAATTAAAATAAATCTAAAAAGAATTTGGTAACTTCAGCACATTAAAGAAAGAGTACTATATATTACTCATTCATACATAAACAGAAAACTCAATAATTAATATTTTCAAATACAGGCAAAAATCATAAATTTATCCTTTTTTTTTTTTTTTTAAATAAATAAATAACAGAGCAGCAGATAGCTGAGAAATAAAATTTAAAGGTCAATGCTTAAAAATTCCTTTAATTCATGGCAATACTGAACATAAAGCACAATCATTGTAGATGGATTTATTAGATTTATCAGGGGCCACTATCTCACTGGGCCTTTTTGATCAAGTGTGCCAATATCAGCATGCAAAAGAAAGTATTAAATAAAAATGTCATGTTCAATGCTTCAATTCGAACCAGCTATACTACATATTGCCACACAGCTGATAAAATTTTCAAGAAAGATCAATAGATTTATTATTAATATTTTCATATGAGGCTCCTTGAATCTAAATTAAAATTATATTAATCAAAACAGTGAAATTTTTCATTTAAACTGAGTCTAACAACAAAATATTTAAAATATATCTTGTATAAAAAGTGACATAAAAACATTTTTTCAATCAATCAAATATGATAAATAATTTTATTCTACTGATTTTGTTTCAATATTATGAAAAGTAATTGTATTCCTATGTATACAGATAATATAACTAATAAATGAATGACAATTTTACTTTTTTAATATTATATACGTATATAATATTAAAAAAGAATTTCTACTTGAAGAATTTCTCACCTGCTAAACTACATGTACATTTTAGCCTACCTTTGCTTAACCCCTCCCCTCCCCTCAGAAAAAAAAAAGAATACTATATCTCTGAATAAATCATAAATCTATGAAATCTTTGTTATCAAACAAGGTACATTTTTGAGGTCATCTACTGTATTATAAATCATTAAAATAAAACAAAATTATCTTTAAAGAAAAATGAAGATGTAATCACTATCTAAGATGGCATTTCATAACAAATAGTGTGCCTGCAAAAATATGACTGAATTACAAAATGCACAGTTTCACAATTATAAAAGATTGCAAAAATCAATTAAAATAGCCATACGTAGTTATATTTGAAAAGTCAATGATTCAAGAATATTATTTATTCTCATAATTGTGTAATATTTTCTTTTGTATGTTCTCAATACTTGTTTGACTTATACATTAATTAACAAAACAATTTAAAAACAAAAAAATGAGCATAATATTGATAATTCATATGCTTCAATAGATTCCCTAATAGGAATTTTAAAATATACAACAAGGTGACAACAAATGAAAATTTAAAATAAGTAATTGATTCCACAAAAACACTATTCAGAAATATTTTTAAAATTTAAAAAAAAAAATGATGTAGACACCATATAACTTCCTTGTACATAAATTGAATTACATAAACTTTTGATGACTTAATTCAAACTTGTTTAATTTAAAATTGAAATACAATAAGCTAGTCTGATGTTAGTATAAGCCTTCCACTCTAAACTTATTGACTATACCCCAATAATTTTTTAATGAGTTTTTTTTTATTTTCTATATTAACTGCTGAAAAATAAGTTAATTGTAAGTTTTAAAATAATGACCAACATTTTAATTTTTAAAACTAACTAGTTCAAATAACTCAATTTTGTAGCAGAAAAGAAATCCAGCTTTTCTCTCTATTTCAGCAGACTTAAAAGTCTACTCAGTGTGACAGAAAAGCTGGAACTGGGCCTCATGGTTAGTCATCAGCTTTACCTTTTGCTACAGAGATTGTAAGTTTATTTTTGCAGGTTTTAAAGATTAAAAAATACAGTACGTGGTTTCTGAAGTTTTATGCCTTTATATTTTACCAGCACTACAAACAGACATTTTTCTTCTTCTAACTAAGGGCAAAAGCCCATAGACTTGCTACGCTCGCTTTTCGTATAAGGCATTCGGCCCCTAATAAGGCTTATTCATAAAAAAGGAATAATTGACAAAACCGAAAGATTAGATCGGATAGAATGTTACTAAGCTACGCATTCCTTGGTTCTTGCATGTTCCTTGGAACAACTTCACACTATTTTTAATTGTGTAAAACCTACAGAACACCTTATGTATTTGTCATCTATTGCGATTTTTCATAATTTGGTGACTTACATATATGTATGGTTAATAATTATTTCTAAGAAAACAGTGCTTCATATCAGTAGCGTAGCCAGGATTTTATTTCGGGGGGGGGGGGGGGCTGAGTATCAAATTGTAAGCTAAATATCAAATTATAAGCTAAGTAAAGGGTCCCATTTCAGGGGAGAAGGCTGTAGCCCCTCTGGCTGCGCCCCTTCTTCATATGTTTTCTTTGATAAAAACTACGGAACAGCTATTATATCTTGCTACTAATGGTAACTTTTCATTATTTGGCAATTTACATATGCTCATAACAGATAATCATTGTTAATGTTAAGGTTGCTGCGAAAACACGGCTATCCATACATTCATATACATAATCCTTTGCAGATAGGTTTATTTAGCCCTGCAAAATATATCATCTCGCTGTGCGGGCAAATATCCAAGCTGCACTTACTATAATGTCATAGTTAACACCATTAAATATTTCTACAGGTGGTAAATACCCAAGCTGAACCTAACCATCATTACTATAGTATGCATTTGAATTATTTTTCATTTTCAAAATACTGGGTGCTAACATTTAGGAATGCATGCAATATTTAGATTCACCCTGCTTGAGATAGCGTTTTTTCAGATCGTACCTGGTACCAAAATGGCACTTTTTAAATTAGTTACAATTATTATTAGAAAAAGTATTAGAAGAACGAATTGGCATCAGTTTTAAACTCCTGTTATCTAAGAGAACTTACTATTTGAAAATTGTGAACTTTGGGTAACACATTTTGACTTATTTATTTCAGTTACTTTTTAAGGCATAATAATGGTGTAACTTTACTTCATGTTTTCTAGTTTCATGGAGGAATTGCTTTTTTGCAAAGGCATGAATGATTTTATGATGGCGAAAATTGCCACGTCTGGCAACCATTATGCTTATTTTTTAATTTTTTTTTAATTATTATTATTATTAATATCTTCTAAAACAATTGGAATTTCGAAATTTAAGTCTGCTTATCGGCGTCCCGAATTTTCCGAATCCGTGAACATCTTCGCCGAAACTCAAATCCCCACGGTTTCGGAGGAGATAGAAGAACAAGCTTTTGACAGCGGCCGTTACTTTTTTTTTTAGAATAGGGAGATTCTATTGAAAAGCATGGCATCTAGAATAAGGAAATAATGCTCGATTCATACAAGCTCAAATGAATATATTTAGTCGCTTGAATTTTTCATATCATACGAACTTGAATATATATTTTTGTAATGTCGTATTCGTAATATAGTGCTTCTGCATGCTGCCAGAATAGCCCCGATATTCACAAATTACCGGTTCACTTTTTTAACCATACCTGTAGTCAGCCATTTAAGAAATACCGATCCACTTTTCGAAGAATCCATTCAGAATAATCGCATTTTTTCGAAGAAATAATTTACGAAAGAGACGCAGCATGCTACTGCCAGGTAAATGTTTAGATCATCTAGCGAAAAGGATTTCGTCACTGGCATACTTCCAATAACCGTCGTAATGAATCCACTTTTGCACCCACTAAAGTCCCAAATTTTAAATTTTACTTACAAGCAGTTTTATATAACAGCTTCAAGTAGAACAAGGTTTTTTTTTACTTTTAACTTTGTTCTAAAAAATCTAACAGGGATTCCTAGGTACATCGGAACAGGAATTTTTCACAAATATTAAAACCTTACTTAGCGCAGTAACATAAATAAGAAAAATACCGCATTGAAACAGGGGCGTATTTGTGGGGGGAGGGATCCGAAAATCTGAAGCTATTACTAAAAAAACAGATATTTTAAAACATTTACATTAACTCGTTAGGCTTGTTAGAATTTTGCCCAATCCGAAAAACCCGGGCGGTTTTTTTCAAAACAGCCCACTTGAAAAAAAACCAACTGGTTTTTTTTTTTTAATTTCAACTTTAATTATATAGCGAATACATCTCTTAACATCAGTATACCACTTATAAAGTTTATAATCCAGGACCTTATTATCGCATGGGCAAATCGGGACTTTGGCCGGGGACCCCCAATTTCAAATGTTTTTCCTGAAATATTCAATTTTACATCAAAATTTTATGAAAAATAAAACAAATTTCATGGATTGAGGACCCCCAAATTCATCAATGCCCAGGTCCCCTATTGATCATAATCGGGCCCTGTCTTAATCAACCCCTCCTACCACCGCTAACCCAAGAAAAAAAAAATTCAGAAAGACTTTTTCTAGAGAAAATTTTTATGCCTATCATTTAAATTAAAAAGAATGAGGATTTTTTAACCATAAAATAACATTAGTATAATACTTCTAATTCAGCACTAGTATAATACTTTAATTCCATTGTTAAAAATTATAACAAATAATCAATTTATCTAAGAACAAAAAAAAAAATGACTGGCTCTTATTGTTATTGATTTATACACTTTTTTACGAACGATTGATAATTGTAATTATTCATTACTATTAATTTAACCCTTTTTTTCATTTAGAATTTATTTTCATACCAATCAGTTGCTTAAGTTTTATTTAGCAATTAGCAAGTTTTTTTCAAATATTCCGAAACCTCATCCCTTTCCTTAGAAAGAAGAAAAAAAAAAAACTGAGAAAACCCCCGAAACCCAGATAAAACCCCCATCCGATTGAAAATCCTGTGTGCGCCACTGCCCGTTAGCTATTATTTTCTTGGGACGCCCTTCCCTCCATTTTTATCAAATTTCGGTAATTTTACGGCAATTTTTTAATTGAATTTGATTTGAAGAGGGGAGTGAAAGAAAAGATTATATGTATTTTAACCACTAAATTTCTTCTGAAGGGCTACATAGGTAAAAGATTCTAAAACTAGAACATTTACAGGAAAGGAAGGGGGATTTTCCCTTTTAAATTTAAATATATATCAGTAAAAATAATTAGTTTTTTGTATTTTTCGCAATTTTTTTTATTGATTTTCTCCATATTCCAGCTTTTAGTACTCCTCCCTTTTTTCTCACCCAAACACCCAACAAAATAAAAATATACAGCAACAATTCTGGCTAAAAGCATGTGAGGAAAGCAAGTCCCGAATCCCTTGCAAGAGAGCGTAGAAGATTCGCTGAATAACTCCCACGTTTCAAGGAACAGATCTCCCGTTTGGACACATTTTAAAGCTCATGTGCCAGACAAGATTATTTTAACATTTAAATTAAAAAATAAAAAAGGTTCAGGCGTGAGTGAAGAAAATGCATTTTAAGCTAGCGCCGCATAGCCTAGCACGCTGTGGCTGACCGCAATTCACCGACATAAGCCACGTAATCTTTTTTGGTTTGGTTTTTTTGTATGTGTATGTATGCGTAGGAGAGAGAGAAAGAGAAAAGTGTGTGTGTGTGTGGGGGGGGGGGGACTTAACGCTGGAATATGTAGAAAAATATAAAAATTGCTGAAAAACTAATTTTTAAGTTTAAAGGGGGTGACCCCCCCCTCTTTCCTTGCCATAAATTTTCTGGTTTTACAACCTTTCATCTATGTAGCTCCTCAGAGGACATTTAACAATTAAAATAATCATTTCTCCGACACTCCGCATGAAATTCATGGCCATATAAAATTACCTAACAGTAAAAAAATAGGGGGGAGGGGGCGAGCGTCTCTAGAAAACGGTGAATGATAGAAAAAAGTGGGGTATACCAAAAAATCTTATTTCCGTAGCAAGCCTTGAAAAAGTCGGTGCAAATACGACTGAATTGGAATGGTTGGCAGCTATGATAACAGTAGCGTAGCCAGGAATTTTTCCCGCGGGGAGCTGAGTATTCAAAATCTAGAATGCAATATAACATAAAAATCGCTATAGTATCTTTTTTTTTTTTTTTTCGAGGGGAGGGAATGCTCCCCCTTTAATTTGCCTAAAGTGTTCGCATAAAAAAATAATTTAAGAAAACAAATGATGATTTTTTTTAATCATTCATCGAGTTTTAAATCTTTGCAGATGGAAAAACACATTAGAAAAGATTTTTTAATTTGGCCTGACCCCGTTACATGAACCTAAAATTAATCAAGAACTTTCAAATGTAACATGGTGGTATCAAGGGGAACTTTCAAATTTATCCACAAATACATAATTTTATCCATATCCTACGTTTATTCATTTCGGAAGTGGCTACAGCCCCAACAGCCACCCCTTAGCTACACCCCTGTATGATGTTTTTGAATGTTTTATGAAATTGAATGTGTTTTTTTTTTTTGTTTTTTTTAAATGGCTGTTTTCATAATCCATTTACCTACACCCTACACTATGTAATAACAGGGCGACGTTTATTCCCACATAAAATCGATCACAGAAGTGATACAGTACATCATTTTTGTTATAAAACTGTACGTTGTAAATTGTACACTCAGATGTCTTGAGTTGCACAAGGCTAGTAGAAGTATTCAAGGAACTGCAACATACGAATAATAGTTATTATTAGTAAGGGGGGAAAATATTTTTCTTTGTGTATATGTTCGTATTAATCCTTTGATTAGTATTTTAAATAGTTTATATCAGCAAAATTGGAATGCGTTAACGTCATTTAACTGTTATTCGTTCATAGAAAGTAATATTCCAACGGCTAACAAGATACAAAAAAATAAATAAATAAATAAAATTAATCCTCCCTTCACACTTCATTTATAAATGTAGTTGTTCAGCTGTGACAACACTTTAACCCGGTTCTCAACATATAATCCTCACATCAAGATTCTAGATGGTGTAATCACAGCTGATCTGACTTCCGCAGATGAAAGAGATAAAAGTATTTTCAAATGCGTCTGCACGTCAAATGACGGCATGCAACAACAGTGGATCCTCTATCATTTCTTTCACAAATTCCGTGTGTTGATAGTTTCTTGGGATGGGAAGAGGTTATTTGAAGGCTGATGGAGGAAAGTGAAATCTTATCGACAACTTATATCAGCAAGGTAAACAACGACAATTTTATCCAAAAAGGATGTAACACACTTCAAAGTATGAGTGACATTACACAAGATTAGATAATTTAATTGGTAATAGGCTCGACTAGACTATGCTTCGCAAGACTGAGATACAACTATCTTCAAAGACAATGTCACTTGTAAACAACGATTGATTCATCATTACGCAAGTGCAAAAATGAAAAAATACATCTTCTAATATAATTCTTATTTTCTACAACCCCTTTCCGTTTCAAAGTGCATTATTGTCTTAAAAAATACTTTTTAATTGACAAATATTAATATAATCAGTAATTGAAAAGAACATGAATAGGAGGTCTCCTGAACATTCCAAATGGTCCTCACTTCAAAAAAAGTTTGAGAAGCGTTGCTCTAGAGTACTGGAGAAAAGTAATACAATATTTTCGAAAGGTCTGAATTTAACCTTTAATAAAACAGCCACTCCTTTCTCTAAATATAAAACACTTTAAAATACCACACAATGCAAAAACGGACATTACAATAACGAAAGAAGATAAAAATCAAACCTTGGGGGGGGGGGGGGGGGATTTCTCTCAATATCAGAGGAGAAGCTATAAAATAAAGTACGTACCCAAGGATTGTCCTGTTCTAGAAAAGGAGCTACAAGCATAAAATGTTAACAAAAGGACCCAGTACAACATTTATCGTGCTGTGGATATCTAAACAAGCCCCCATGCAACTTTTGGGCCACGTCCAATATTATCGTCATTAAACTCTTCAAAATGGAAGGAGTTAATGGGAAGATGTGACGCCGTGGTCAAATAATAGACAAGCAAAGATCCCTAAGGCATTAAATTTTTGAGTGTTAAAAATGTCATCAATAAAAATAAAAAAAATCTTCTGGCAGCAGAACTGAAGAGTAAAACAATACATTAAACTTAACAAAATAGAAACTTCGCAGTACTTAGAGTATGCTACACAAAAGTGAATATAAAAAAAGTCTCTTTTTTTTCCACCAGGATGAAGACCTTTTTGTTACATGCACGACCTTCGACATTAGGACAATCCGATGTCAAACTTATAGAAAGCAAAAGCACCTATATAAGTGTGTGTGTGTTGAGGAAGGGGGGAGGGGGGACGACACTCAGTCGCCTACCCTTAGCCGTCCATATAGTGAATATTTTTATAACATATCAGAATTTTTTGGGTTTATTTCGGTACTATAAAGAAAAAGCCGGAGATAAGCCCTTTATAACCCGTAAAAGTACTAGTATGGGGAGGGGCGCACTTGATAGAAAGTAGTGCCGAAAAGACTTGGAATAATAAAGCAAAGCAGAGTTGTGAGCAGATGGTTTTATGCACTAGTTAATTATTAGGGAAGAGGGGGCAGGCACACTGGGACAATTTTTACTTGTTTTAAAATAATTTCCTTAATCGTGAGGTTACTTTTTAATTATTGGGTGGTGTTCATCGGAAATTTTACGTAAAGATGTCTATTGTGGGCACCCCGGAGCTACACTCGGTTGCGCTCCCCTAAATCCGACCTTGTGTGTCATTGTTTTTTTCTATACCCCCCACAAGCCATAGGTTTATATACAGTGGGGCATTGTCCCACTGTATCTCAATCAGGATGTTTCACTGTACCCCCCCCCCACGAAGCCTTTTTAAATACAAACTCAAAAGTCGTGCAAAATTTATCAATAGAATAAAGATCATTACAAGCATGCAATTAAGAAAGTTTAAGCTTAAACTAAACCAAAGATATTGATTATTGGATAATAATTTACTGTTCAAACCCAAAAAAGGAAAACTTGTCTGATTTTTACAACAATGATAGTAGAAACAAAAACGACTGCAACTTCCCTACAAAATGAATTGTGGCAGTGGCTAATTTTCACACTGTTGCAATAGTGGCTTGGTTAACTAAATTATGGATTTTTTTTTTTTTTTAATTTTCAGCTTTTAAGCCATAGAAAAATTATCTATCGTCCCACTGTGTCCCGTGTCCCACTGTACCCCCTCTCCCCTACTTTATTTTATTACTACTTTTAATATATGTTTAATCGCGGCTGTTGAAATGTAAAATTATTAAAATCTTTCATAATTTCTATAAATATTCAATTTTTAATATATAATACGTATGTAATTGCAGTATATTTTCTATCGAACAGTCATTGTAAAATTAAATATAACTAGCATTCTGCCATGAACGTTTTAACGATAGTGCACGAAGACATCGTTTGCACCCTGTCCTTTGCAACCACAGAGAGCACCCAGTTTTTAAAAAAAAATGTATACATATTTTTTTTTCTTATTTCAAAAAGTAATAAAACATTTTTAAGCAAAGTTGTAAAAATTTTAATAGTGTAAAATGCTTTTTTCAAAAATTTATTATCGGAGAAATTGAAGCCTAAATTGTATAAATACATTTAAAAAATAAAAGTACATGCATGGCATATTAAAATTTTAAGTCTGAACAGAAAATTCGCACAAAACCAAATAGTAGCGAGATGTATTATGTAAAGATGAGTTCTCCTTACTAACGCTAAGCTGTGTTCTATAAAGTTGACAATTTTTTTAAGTGCTTGTTTGTAAATGCACCTCTAAAATCATGTTAGAAAATAAAAGTAAAGTATAGTAAAAGGGTACAAGTATATGTTAAGTAGATTATTTTTACGATTTGCGACACATTGCGAAAGAAGAACAATTAGAAACTAACTCATTTACGATAGCTTGATTTTTTTGCATGTCAAGTCTCCCGTGAAGCTAAATTTAATGATATAAAAGATCCAGGGAGGAGGGGGGTAACCTTTGTTGTAGACAGTCACGAGAGATATAAATATCGATTACATGATTCTAGAGAGACGGTAGTTGTTACTTATTTCAAATTGGGACACCAGCCAGGAAGCACGTGAATATCCAAGAATAGTGCCCCTGAAAACCTCCAAGAAATTAAACTGTAAAGCCAAAGTTATCAAGGTCGATCTTTCTGTGATTGTTATCGAAAAAATACCAGCTATCGAAGACAACTTTGAAGTACGAAAGACAACAAAGTACGTTCATACAATACGAATTAATTTTGAAAGCATATTTTTGAGTCCTCAGCAAAAGATGTCTAACGGAAACAAATATTTATTATTATTACTAACAACTATAAATAATTTCCCAAAAACATAAATAAATAAACGCGTTTTATTTTTAGAAAATGTTCTTTGCTTTTTCTGTTAGAACAAATTATTGATTTTGAGTTGCTTATTTCACAACAAGTTCAAAGCATTGAATTTTTCATGCATTTAAAAAAAGGTCCATAGATCAATAAAATTGATACCATCGCAATACACACGATGAAATTCGGTACATTTTTCTCGTAGCTTCGCCTTAAACACAAAATCAATCAATCATACCCTAAGAAAATGATACCTTAGGATTATATAAAGTTTCTCTTTCTAATAATTCCTATTATCGCAAAACTAAAGGCACACTCAACTTTATTACTCGTTCTACCGATATAACACAGTTGAGGTGCCCTCAGCCTCAGAGGGTGAGGGGGCACCTCAGTTTAACAGTTTAAATTTTTTCTTCGTCCTAAACCTCGAACTACTGATGTTAAAAGCATAAATTAAGTATCAGATTCAGAATGAAAAATGTTTTCTATGTATCAAGCCAAAAATGTGTATTTCTGTGCGTATAGTGTTAACACCAATGACAAAAATAAATAAATAAAGAGAAGTTTACAAATATTTTGGAGACACTGTGAATTTCCGCATCATCAGAACATAAAAACAAATCAACCAAACTAAATCAAGAGCAGAGTATTAACAGAAAATTATTTAATATGCATCACTTTGTTCTGCACAATGCATCTCTCTTTAACTATTATCTTATTATTTAAAAGCAATACGAGGTCACAAACTGAGGCTTCATTGCTGAAGCGGAATTTGGCAACAGTTAGATTAAGGAATATGAATTCACAGATTCTATCGACGCGCAAAAATAGCATGGATCAATATTTAAGGATTGGAATTATTTACGGGTCTAAAGCTCTCAAAGGGGTGAAATGTAAGAGCGGCTGCATTTTACGATATGCGAATCTGTGAATGAAAAAAGCAATCTTCTGGAAGCAAAAGAATTCTTATTTGTATCAATGAAAATTACACTCAATGCATTTCATTTTTGTCTACTTAAAATAAATAATTTGTTTCATTTTCTATTTTAACAACACTACAGTTCTGTAGCAACGGAATCCATTGTTACCCCTTAACTTGTTAAATTCAATAATTAAATGAAGCTGAACTCATTTCTACAGATTTTAAGATTCGGAAAATGAAAATACATAAATATAAAACAAACAGAACATTAACTTACAGGCGCTTTCAAAATACTCGGAATTTTCAATTAGTTCTAAATATTTTTCATTTTATTTCCTTTATATATATAAGACCATTACCCATTTTTTCTTTTGTATGTCAATGATATCCACCAACATCTGCGTGATGAAACAAAAATTGCATGCTTTGCAGATGACCCACACCACATTTCAAGAAGAACCTTTGAAAATTGGTCCAAGAAAACCAGACTTAAAAGATCATCTACTTTACAATTTGATTCCGACATAAGACGAGAGATCGGTCTCGAGCACAGCACCCTTGTGTTTTCCTGGAGGAGCCCACAGTCTGTAAGTGCTTACCCAGGAATACTACTGTCAACACCAATCTCATTGTTCCATGCTCCAAAAAGGAATTTACATCAGATATTTTTGAAAAGGGTATGCAGACTATCAATGCAATGTCGGAAAGTAACCTTGTCCATGCATACACTGATGGCTCAGCTGACAAAACTATTCAAAAAGGAGGAGCGGGTGTACACTTTGTATTGCCCAACGGCTTAACTACGAACCATTCATTGGGCACTGGATCCATTGCTTCAAATTTCACCAGTGAACTTAGAGCAATAAATTATGCATTGCATGAATACATCTCACTCAACAATACTGATAAAGCTAATGGGCTTGTCATCTTTTGCGACTCCAAAGCTGCCTTAGAAGCAATAAATAACGGTCAATCAAGGCTAACCCATGATATCATACACCAATTGAATGAAATTGACAAATTAAACAAGATATGTATTCAGCAGTGGATGCCTGCGCACGTTGGCATCCCTGGAAATGAGGAGGCAGATCAACTTGCCAAGGAAGGGAGAAATCTCAATGATGGAAATATCAACAGAGTCACTCTTGACGATGTGAATGCGATTGCAAGGTACCGTCTAAGAGAAAACACCATTAAAAAAGACTCACAGATTTGTGAAATAAACGCTAATAGGGACATCATTAAAACTATTACTCGCATTAGAACAGGCCACTATCGAGGCATGAAAATCCAAAGAGATGGCAATAGAATCTACCGTCTCTGCAATAATTGCGATAATATTCCACTGACTCCAAATCACATTTTTGACTGCGGGATTCTCCCCCTTTGACATCGAAAAGAGCCTATATCCGATAACATCAAGGAGATAGCCAGCTGTGTTCTGTACACTCATGGTCATCTATAGATCTCCCCATGGACACGACACCAACCAACCATTTCCCATTACTAGCTGGATGGCAGATTATCTGGAGCCGCACATTGCGTTATAAGTAGCGATGCATGGATTGTTATAATATAAACTTTCCAACACAATGAAGCAGAAAGAGAAATAGGTCCGACACATGAATTATGATATGCTTTCAAACAAAATGAAGCTTGAAAGAAAAACGGTGCTGAAGCTTGGATTATGATACATTTTCCAATATAATAAAATAAGAAAGAAATAAGGTACACTCATGGATTATGATACACTTTCCCAAGGCCGCAAACCAGGGGGGGGGGACCAGAGGGTTCCTCCCCACCCAAATTTAAAATTATGTTAACAAAACAATAAAAAATTTAGCCTTTTTCACCTCTTGGTCCCCTACCCCCCGAATTTTTTTTCTAGGTACGGCCCTGCACTTTCCAACACAACAAAGTGTGAAAAACAAAGAGAGCTGATACATGAATTATTGTGCACTTTCAAACATAATCAAACAAGGAAAAGAAATACGTAAGGGCTTTCCAATAATATTAAACAAAAGAACCGATTCATGAATTATGATACATTTTTCAGCATGATGGAACAAGACAGACAAAAAGGAACGATGCATGGATTATAATCCACCATCCAACATAATGAAAAAATCTGATGTGTCCAACACATGACTTCCTTGCACGTCTATTAATTCAAAAATGTTTTTTACGCACTTACTCTAAACTTATTTGTTTGAAAGAGATAAAATATCAATAATAGTAAGGTATAGCGATTTCTAGCCAAATATTTCGATATCGCCAAGCTGAGTTCAATTTGAAAGATTTCCTTCTGACACTTTATTTGGCGATATTTCACCAAAAGCCGACAAACTTGAGATAGTTTGCGAGATTTTGCTGATAGCCAAAGTAGTCATTGACCTCTGACTTTCAATGAATTGAATGCATCCATACACCTTAATGTATTTAAAGTCATTTGGCTCACCCTGTAAATAAATTCCCAGTCGATTGCTGTCAAAAAAGATATTGAAAACAGTTAGATATTATAATATAGTTCTAAATACAAAAGTTCAAAATTGTACGGGTTAAAGTTTTAGAGTTATACAAAATACGAAATAATTTTTGGCGCCAAATTTGGCGATATTTCGGCGAAACTCGTCAATGTCGACGACATTTGGCGAGATTTTAAGCATGGACCAACAATGACAGATTATCGCCGAATTTGGCGATATTTCGCCAAAACTCGCCAAGAACGATGACAAATGGCGATACTTTGGGCATGGACCAAATGACTGACTATCGCCAAATTTGGCGACATTTCGGCAAAACTCGCCAAGGTCGAGGACAGACGGCGAGATTTTGGGCATGTACCAAACAATGACTGACTACAATTGTATTATATTGAAGATGTCCATAGACATTAAAGTACTGAAATTCTTTTTGGTGGTCCTGTAAAGAAACTCCAGCAGATTGGAACCAAAAATCGAGATGCACAACTAGATGTTACAACAATCTTACATATGAAATTTCATAATAGTTTTTGAGATTTGAGAGTAAAATATGCACACACGTACACCAAAAGTCGCCAAGCTTGGCGACTTTTGGCATAGTTCTTGAGGGAGGCACGTGACCGTGGTCGGACCATTACCTAACTTATGTGGTAGGACGGTACTGTGCTTGAAATGGATGAATGCCCCTAAAATTGCCATTGACCGTAATGTATTGGAAATCTTTTGAGTGTTCCTGTAGCAGAACTATAAATTATAAAGACACTTTTTTTAATGGAGAAATTCATTTTCTAACTCTTTACAGCATATATCACTCCTGAGTCGTTTGAAATAGCCCAAAACCTTAAAAAACGCTTTGATGAATGTCGGCCCATAGAGCGTAATGTATTTCGAATCTTTTAGGCGGTTCTGTAGATAAACTATCCAGTCGAATGGAACCGAAAGGGGAGGTGCACAACTAGATGTTACAACAATCCTAAATATAAAGTTTCAACATTCTACGCCTAATAGTTTTTGAGATATGCGAGTTTAATGAATTTCGGCCCATTGAGCGTAATGTATTTCGAATGTTTTGGGCGATCCTGTAGATAAACTATCCAGTCGAATGGAACCAATAGGGGAGGTGCACAACTAGATGCTACAACTATCCAAAATATGAAGTTTCGACATTCTACGCCTAATAGTTTTTGAGTTAAGCGAGTTTAATGAATTTCGGCCCATAGAGCGTAATGTATTTCGAATCTTTTGGGCGGTCCTGTACATAAACTATACATTCGATTGCGACCAAAAGGGGAGGTGCACAACTAGATCATAGAACAATCCTAAATATCAAATCTCAACATTCTACGACCAATAGTTTTTGAGATATGCGAGTTACATACATACGTACGTACGAACATACGTACAGACGGCATGGAAAAACTGACCACAATAGACTCGCCGCTGGTCAAAATGAGTTGCAGACGCGTTAATATGATCGTGCATGCTAGCCTACGATGAGAGGCATCGAAAAAATTCTTAAAATTAAATTTAGAGGTAGTCAAAATCGGTTTTTTGTCGAAATTTGGCCCCCAAAATTTTTCGGGATCACATTACTTCCTTATACTACGTACAAGGAAGTAAAAAGAAAGGCAAGGGTCGGCCCATGGTTTGTGATTCACTTTCCAATAGATAGGGCCCAGTTATGGATTATAATGCACATACCAATATAATAATGGAAAGCACACAAGCGAATAATAAACCTGTTATTAATAAAAAAAATTGAAACTGAAAAATAAAAAAGTTTTTATTTTTCAAATTATCAACTGAATTTTTGGCGCACATCGTTTATACATTTAGTTATTCGGAATTCTTTTATTGTAATTCTTTTAAATGAGTTTATGCAAATGAGCTATATTGCATAAATATTGAAACGCTTCCTCAATTAAAACTTATCAATAAAGTAAAGTATAATAGGAAATTAAAGATTTTTTTTTTTAGTCAACAATCCATATTGAGATTTTATTTGGAAAATTAAATAAGTTTTAATCGGAACTGAGCATCCAATTTCAAAAATTTGCCATTGGAAAAATATTCGACATAATATTCTGCAGTATATTTACTATAACATGTTCGCAACTGTAAGAAAAACGCACAATTTAAGATATTATACAAACGAGGCCATTTAAGATATTATACAAACGAAGTCATTTTCTGACATCAAGGTTATGACATTTTCTGCATGGATGAAATTAGCTGAAAAAGATATAACTTGGGTTTTAAAAAGAAAAAAAAAAATGAAAACAATTTAATGAAGATGATGACATTATTTTAATTAATATATTCGAATTCAGAACTAACAAATATATATTTACGCAGCTGATAAAAGAAGTGCAAGACTACTTTTTCTTACGAAATTATGTTCCCAAAATTTAAAATTATCTGTTCAGAGTTATCTTCTATGTAGCTGCCACTACATTTGCAGTATATGATATTGAAACAAACTCATGTTTCCTGACAAAAAATATCTCACGAAAGGAGGAGGGAGGGGGACGTGTCTTTGAGCTGAGCACAAATGTTAAGATTCGTTCTACTCCTTATGATTTGCAGACGTTCCAAGAAGCATAATGGGGTCAACTCTTTTCACTTTTTTTTCCCTGTGTAACCCAAGAATGAATACAAAGGCCACTATTAAAACACTAAAGACGAAACGGCTAAGTAAAAACGCGACGGGAAAACTAAGCAAATTCACTGTTGACCTTCTAATATTTGGAAATAGAAAATTTATAACATTCTTCATTAGCCTGTAGTTATAAGCCGTTTCTACATATTTCTAGATACCCGATGTTTGCGTTCATTTAAACATGGCACAGTGTCCCCCCACCCCTCAATTAAAAAAAAAAATTAAATCTCTTTTGCAGTTATTTGAATTGTAAATAATTATGAGAAAATAAAAATAAATTCTCGGAAAATATTTTCCAGGACCAAGCACGACAGTGGCTTACACCACTGGTTTTCAACCTTTTTCTGCCAGCGAACCCCCTACTAAAATGCGAAAAAATTAGGCGTTATATATATTATTTTGGTGTTGTATGTAAGGAATATATTATTTTGGCGAATACCTGGGAATTCGTGAATCACTGATGAAGAATCGATGGCGTACACAATTCCCACCCCATGGGAAAATCTTATCATTATTTTAATGGAATGTACTACCGACTCCCATATTGCAGGGATCGCGGGGGGGGGGGGGGGTTACAGTACGTCACTGAGTATGAACATGAGCTCTAGAGAATATGAGGGCTCCGGCACTTTTTTTAATAGAAATTAAGCCCTTATTCAGTACAAATATGTGTTAGGGAGACTACTCAGAAACGCAAACCAATGAAAGGGGAATACACTAAAAATACAATAAGAAGAATTTACAGAAAGTGGTAGTAATAGAAAACCTAATAATAATCCTCAGAAAGGAAGAAAGTTTCATTTTACAAAATTACAATGCTATTACATATAATTGTCTCCTTAAAGAATTTAGAAGAAAAAAAAAAAAGGCAATAATAGTTAGTGTGGAGAGAAGATAAAATGCTAACAAGCCTAATTAATATATATTGTGGAGTTCTAGTTTATAAATTATTTGTAATTGATTTTTACATATGTAAAAATTTATTTGTAATTGATTTTTACATATGTAAAAATAGATTTTAAATTTAAAGCAAGAGGCCAGTTTAGAAAGTGCATGAAGTTTTCAATTAACCCGCCTTTTTTCATTAAGAGCATTTTGAATGAAATTTTTAAAAGTACCTAGATAATGATCTTTATTAAACATACAAAATTTAATAATAACAATAATGCATAAGTTCTCCTGAATGTTAACATTATTTATTTGAAGTAAAAGATGCTTGATTATACGATAAATCTGTACATGTATGTATATATATATATATATATATATATATATATATATATAAATATAACTGAGCACATTTATTATTATTTCTTTAATCACAGAAAAGAAGAAGAATGTTAAAATATTTTTAAGAATCACATTTTTGCATTTTTAAAATTCATCTAAAGTTAATGAATAGATTTTAAAAAACAGAAAAAAAGTTACCATAACTGAAGCTCGTGAAAAAACTTTTGAGAAATCAAATTGCTTCAGTTAAACTAAGATTTAATTTTGATATGACAACAGAAAGGATTCTTAATAATTTTAGCATAAATATGCATGTCTTCATAAGATTGTTTACTTCCAAGAACAAGGGGAAAGTTCTCCATTTATAATTAAAATACATAGTAATGCTAAAATTATTATGTTTATTTATTCATTTTACTTATACACTGATTACCACATTCCCCAGTTTCCAGCACAAAGTTAGCATAAAGATAGAGATACAGTATACTCTGCTGTGGTATATGGTATCTGCAGTGGCATATTCATTCAATTATGAGAACTTGAGTAAAATATATTGATTTTTAGAGCACAATCCACAACTTTTTTATGTAAAGAGCAGATGTATCCTGTATTCAAATATTTCCATTTGCTTCAGATGCATAAAACTAACTTTACAGAAATAAATTCATTGAACAGGATATAAAATAAATTAAACAATTTTTTCCTCAAAGTTCAAGGAATCAACAAAAGAAATTCTTCAGTATTTCTCTTTTCAACTAAATTTTCTTATAGCTTTTATGAAACTTATCTGCAATAAATTTGAATTAATTTTTCAACCCCAGCTTATCTTACAGAAATAATACATTAAAAGTCAATTTGTGTTGATCTATAGTGACAACTTGTTTTTGCATAAACAAAAGGGAAAGCGGGAAGAAAAGGAAATACAAGACAACTATTCCTTAAAAATTATGCTCCATTAGTACAACATTGAAAGCTTCAAAGTAGCATTTTAATTCATTTTCTCATACTTAAAAAGTATCAGTTTTATGATTATTAAAAGATAATTTTATAAACAAATTATAGTTGGGAAAAAAACTGTTCATCTCATACTGACATCAAAGTTGTGGGACATGTTTTTGAAAGTTCAAATTCATAAATTGTTTTAAAAAATACTATGAAAAAATGACAAATACACTGTGTTGGTTATGTAACTGAGGCTTATTGAATATATTTATAATATGTATTTTATCTGACATGTTTTCAATGCCCAAATTAATGAAAAATATGCCTGTGTGTAAGAAATCGAATTACAGAACCTTTGTTCGGTGCAGTTCGCAGAATGTCATTTTGATCAATAATGAAACAATTTCTTTTAAGAAGTCAAAGGAACATTTGTAAGATTTTTCATTTTTCCCTCATTAAAAGTATCTTAAAATTTTCCATATCAACTTGCTTGTTCTCAACTCTTCTGACATAGTGTATGTATAATATTTACTCACAATTTTTAACAAGAACAAAATAATTCAAGTAGTATATACAATGATTTTGCAATAAGTCGAATTCCTGGGGACTCATGAAAAACTTTGACTTATTGTTAGTTCATGGCTCACTGGGATAAGTGCAGGCTGTCCGAAAACCAGTTTCCCCTATGGGATTTTGCGTACAAGAAAAGTTTTACTTCTTTGCCGATTTGTCGCTGTTACCTAACTGTATTACTGTTGCCAACTCTACAAGAGAAAAAGATCTTGGTAAACTGGCAATACCGAAGTGTTTTGTAAATTGGAAATGAATGTCCAAATGTCTCAAAGAGCATTAGCAGATAATCATATTTCAGCAGCACAAGCACGTAAATGCCAAAAAAAAAAATTATTTTTTTTCTCAGCTTGAAAATATTGTTAGCCATTTGTGGATACTTTTAACTTTGATTTTAGGCACATTTTCTCTGGCAGAGTTGGCAACAGTGATACAGTTGGGTAACAGCGACAAATCGGCGAAGAAACAAAAATTTACTCGTATGCAAAAATGGAGCTTTTCGGACAGCCTGTACTTATCTCAGTGAGCCATGGTTAGTTCAACAAATGGAATAAACTTATATCTGTATTGAATCGGACTGGGACTGTGTAAAAACTTTGACGCAGCAGGATATTTGACTCTATACATATTGAAGAAATCACATTCATCGAGAAATGAAGAAGTGTTCAGTGTTCATTTCAGTTTCAGTGTTCAGCTTCATTTCAGTTTCATCATGAAACTGAAATAAATCACTGAATTTTCCCTTTATTCATAGAGAAATCACTGTATTTGGATTATCTTTTCTTCAAACTATCTCTATTTTCATGCATACTTGCATTAATATCAGTACAATCATCAGAGGTTTCTTGGAGTGCTAAATAAATGTATTTGTAACACTTCAATATGTATAGAAATTAGTTTAGGGGGAGGGGAGGATATAGTACCTCCTTCTTTTTTGAAGCTGGTAAAAAAACCCATGTCTGAGTAGAATAGTTTCAGAGATATCACAAGTTGAAAATTTCAGCATGTATCACAAATATTGAGGAGATATCTCAAAAGTGAGAAAAATAAAATTAATTTTCAACTAACATTTACTCATGTTACTGATCATTCAACAATTGCATTTGATCCTGGAAATCCTATTTTAGCTAAAATTTCAATATAATACATGTTTGGCAGTTTTTAGTAAAAATTAACCATAACCTACAACATTTCCTGTCATTCTCTATTACATTTGGAAATTCCTTCTCTGGAAACATGACGAATAAGGGGATGACCCCTAAAAGAAAAATTTATACATAATTTTATAATGCAGTACCTATCAGTTCAGGTAAAACTAAATCCATTAATTTCTAGACTTTGAATGCATTTAATTGCCATTTTCCAACAAATGTATCATTATTTAACTTTTATCAGCTCATGGTGTGTTCCCTAAAGATTTTTTTTCACTTTCAAAAAAGACACCAACAAAGGCGTTAAAGTGGTGTAAGACTAATTTTTAACATAGATCTCAATAACTTTCCCTCAGACACAAAGAATTTTTTTATTAACTTCCTTGGGCAAGATCACTATTTTCCAAATATTAGTGATGGGAAATAAGGGATCAATTAAAAATTAAGTTTTTTTATTTAATATACAGTCCCCTGTAAAAAAAAAAAAAAAAAAAAAAAAAAAAAAAATTGCCATATCTAAAAGCTACTTTGAATTTGACAAACTTTTCTAACTGAAAGTATGTTTTACTAACTTACTGTTTAAGAGACAATTGCTTTAATATCTATTTTGATTTACCTAGAATATAAATGCATAGTAACTACAAAGACAGTTATAACTGAAATAACAAGACACCCCCTTCCCTTAGAATAGAATCTCTTAATTTTTAATTTCTAATAGCAATTTAACGTAACCGAAAACATCTTAGCAACCTTCATGTCCCCCCCCCAATCATTTTGAACACAAGAACTGGCTGAATGTGATAAGGGTGGTCTTTATGGAAACACATACTGAGGAAAATGATAATATGACAATGGTTAGTTTAATAAATTGAACTTGAGAAAGAAAAATCTCAATTATTCCATTTTTATTTATTTATTTTTGTTGTCAGACTGGATACTTATGTATTATCCCGGCGGTCAGCGAAAACGAGTGATTTTTTACCAATATAAATGCTGGACACATGAAATTATTGATAGTTATGAATACAATTTTCCAGCAGATTTTATGAAAAAATAGTTTGGCGGGAATGACCGCTGGGATAATACATAAGTACCTTGGACTGCAAGTACGAAAAAAACTTTTTGGACTCAAACCTCAGGAAACTGAAATACACAATATTTCCAAGAGCAATTACTGAATTTCATGCATCTCCAATAAGAATGGTTAAATCCAGGGGTTTTTCAAGGCCCTTAATTTTTAAAATCAAAATCCAGGAGTTTTGCATGACTTTCTGGAAGCGTACAACACTGCTGACAAATACAAAAGGGGGGGAGTGGAATGTCCCCCCTCTTCCCAACCCCCAGATGCACTAACCTTACACAACAGACTAAATTCATACTATATTCTGTATCCAGTACTGTTTACATATCGATGCTTGTTTACATGTTTCATTTGGTGATACTTCCGGCGCCGTCGTGGGCGATGCACATCGGAAGTGAAGTACCTTGCCGGTGGTAGTTGTGACTGGCAACCATAAAGAATACGTGTATCGTCAGTTTGGGAATTTGAAATTGTTTCACGTTATTGATGGAAGGGAATGAAATATGTTATGTTAATGTATGAAAAGAATTTTTGTGTGTTTATTAGAACTATGGTGTGAATATATAGCTAAATAAAAGAAAGCATGCTGGTGTTACATTATAAGCCGGTGGGTATTAGGGACATTTATGAGTGGTTATTTTAAAAAAATAAAGGAAGTGCTTTTTTTTAACGAATCTTTGCAATGTTTAAGGTTTTTAATGTGAATTTTAAATTGATATTTGATGTGTTTATGTTTTCGTAAGTGCTATTTATGTGCTATTCTAATCATACTGACTTTATATCAGGTTTACAACTAGGTTGTTTAATCCACCGATGTTTTTTTTAGTTAAAAATGGTCCACTGGTTGCCTAGTTTACATAGCTGTATAACTAGGTTGCTTAATCCACTGAAGTTTTTTTAGTTAAAAATGGTCCACTGGTTGCCTAGTTTACATAGCTGTACACCTAGGTTGCTTAATCAACTGAAGTTTTTTTAGTTAAAAACGGTTCACTGGTTGCCTAGTTTATATAGCTGTACAACTAGGTTGCTTAATCCGCTGTAGTTTTTTTAGTTAAAAACGGCCCACTGTTTGCTCATTTTAAATTGCCTGTTACTGAATTTGCAGACGTTCTTTTGGTTAAGTATGAACGTTGTATTTTGTTTTAATGTTTTTGTTAATGAAACATTGCGCAAGTTTAAAATGTGTTAAAATACTTTGCTGATCGTGCAAAATGGTTGGCAACAGTCGCTGGGGCTTGGCAACCGCCAAGCTCCAACGACTGTCACCGTGTTTACATGGGGTGCGCACCATCTTTATGATTTTACCCTATATTCAAATGTATTTATTTTTTTAAAAAGGAGGCAAAAAAAGTGACGTGCCCCTTTGAGAATTTTTTTGGGGATCACTAGTCCCAGTATAACACTTATTAAATGTTTCTACTATTTTCTTATGTCATTGAAACAATACCCAAAAAAATCAGCAAGACATCCCAAAAAGTTAATCTTGTGCGTTTCGGGGGCTCATAAATCATAGAAGACAGAGTAACCTCTATTCATTTTAAAAATCAATGATGTATAGTGAAGTTTCCTCTCATTACTATTTTGGAATTTTTCCTACTGTGAATGCAAGGGAATTACAAGATAAACAAGCGTGTAGTATAGAGTTCAACTAGCTATTTAAGTGTGATAAATCAATGAGGCAACTAAGTTTTAAATTAAGATCAATCTATTTCTACGAAGAGCACAGGAATTTTTTGTAATAGATTACAAACATATAAGAATAGAAATTTTGAATCGGGCAAATTTAAACAATAAATAAAAACTACATATAAATGCGAATGTAATATAAAATAATGATTTTAACTGTGCGAATTATTTTAACCACAGCCGAATGCGGAATAGCAAATGATCATAAAACTAATAGAAATAATAACATGAAACAAAACCTTTCCCCCCCCCCCATACATCAGATTCCGCCACAGAGGATTCATTTATTTGACTAACAAAGTGAATTTCGATCTTTTAAAATACTAATTCAATGCTCACTCAAAAAAGTAAAAAGGAATGCTAGAGTTTTACTCCAATAATAAAAATCATATCAATCATCACTTTTTTTAAGGGCAGTTGCACTTAAATTACTAAGTACCATTAAAGTTTAAATACAGTATATACTTACACCGACGAATTAAGTACACATCATGATAGTGATTCAATGTTTCCATCTACTCTCTCTTCTTAGAAACTCATCAACATTAAAAAGGGAAAACAAATCATCGTTGCCGTGTTGCCATTTATAAATCTATTATACATTGAAATTCCCCATGGTTTAGTTTTTGAGCACCTTTCAACTTACCTTACCACTAAAACATAAATAAAAAATTAGCAAAAATTTTATTCTGTTCACATTCTTTTTTTTTTCCAATATCGACCGCTGAGTCTGCATCGTTATGGAAATTTCGGAAGATCTCCACATTTCACCACCACATCCACAGTCTCCTTTCGCCCAACATTTCGGGTTGATGACGTAACAAAACGGAGAGAGAGTATTCGCGCATCATTTTATTGAATTAAAATTTAAAAAATTGATTAAATAAAATTGATCTTTAATATTTTTTAAACAGAGGTCTTCATTGAAGAGTATATAGGCTGTAAGGAAAGCGATTCGTATATTTATTGATACTAAATATTTAAAATTTTTCAAAATTAGAACCACTTCCTTCAAGATATCTCAATTTTGGTGGCGACATCTACTGCTAAAATATACAACTTAAAACTGTTTCCGCTCTTGAGAGTGAAATGAAAAGTTAAGGAATTTTTCGCACTTACTCATTTCACACAATACTCATATCACCATTTCACTCATCACATAATTTAAAATTTCTAGTCTATTTTGCAATAACATACATATATATCATCTTTCTAATTAAATTTTAACATCATAAACTTATTGAAATTTATTTTGCAAGAATGAAAAATAAAACATATTGATAGTTTCGAATTATAAAGAATAAAAACTATTCATAAATAATCATAAACTCTCAAAACTACTAGTTTGAAATATCTGTTCAAAGTAACTTTAAAGTTTCCATATTTGAATGCATTCAGAATTGCAGCTCTTGTCTTTAAAGATCTAAGGCAAATAAATTAAAAAAAAAAAAAAAAAAAAAAAACTGAAATATTTTCATATTTCGAACTCGCATTAAAGAGCTAAATATCTATGTCTCAGCAGTGGCGCACTCAGTATTTTAGTTTGGGGGGGGGGGGGGCTGGGCTACAAATTCTGCTGAACTCGTTTATAGTGACCTCGATTATACTTATAATTCTCTTATAACGTCAAAATATTCTGTGCCACTTGACTTTCCCATAGAACAACATACGCGCACAAGCAATGTAAGTCGTTATAGTCAAATAATTATCTCATCTTTTCAGTATCGTTGAAACAGAGTTTAATTGTGTTTCGTACACTAACTGTAAGTATTTATTTAAAACCTTTTTTGTGTGTAAAAATTACTTTAGAAATAATTTAAAGACTTTCAAAAAGAAAAAAGTTAATTCATTAGGGACAATTTTCAATGCTTTTCACTTCTAACTTTCCGCCTTTAGGGGGGCTTGAGTTCCCATACCCCCCCACGTGGGTGCGCCTATGGTCTCAGTCTAATTTGTCTTTCTAGTTTCATTTTGTCGAAAAAATTACCGCAACCTATGTCTCAGCCCTATTTATCTTCCTAGTTCAATTATTTTGGAAAATGATATCATAAACTGTGTTGGCCTTATTTGTCTGCCTTGTTCCATTATGTTGGAAAGTATATCATAATCGATGAGTATGCCGTATTTGTCGTCCTTGTTCTATATTTGGAATTAAAATCTACATAAAAATCGCCTTCGAAAACTGTTTTACAATCCTTGGTCAGGCATATTGTAACTATACGTCACCTTTAAAATAAAAACAAGGTTTGGCAATTTCTCGCTAAATATGAAAGATATCGCCAAACTGGATTCAGTTTTGGGGACTTAGTTTTGGGCGTGGAACTTGAAATTAGTTTTTGGCTCCAAATTTGGTGGCAAATCGGGAAAAATGATCAACGTTGACGCCTTTTGACATTTTATTGCTTTGCCGCTATTTGGCAAACCTTGCAGGGTAGATGGAGGAAGTGTGAAAGTCCCGGGTTCGGACTTATCGTGCGGCCATCGACCTAACGGTTTGGAGTTTTGAGTGATTTTCTCCAGATGTAACGTGAATACGCATTAGGACCCCTTAAAAAGTCCTCCGCCCAAGGAATTTCGAACTCCGCCCCTTCCTTAGGCAGATAACCCTCAAGTAGCTTTGCCTTAATACACAATACTAAGTTCCAAGAAATTTTTACTGTAAAATACAACACTCACGGATATCTAAAAATCAATTTCAGGACATTTTGAAATTCGTCCTCAAAAGAGGTTAGGCGGATAAAGGGTAAAAGGAGAGAGGGTGGCTATCTTTCTTGAAAGAAAAAATATATATATGATCTATAAAATTCTTGCTTCAAAATGTAAAAGAGAGTTTTACGTTTAGGAAAGGCTTGTTCGTAGTTAAAAAGTTGTTGAAAAATTATTAGTTTAAATTTTATGTAAAAATACTGAATTACTTTTCAGTCCCCAACATGTTTTTACAACTATAGGGGGACTGAAAAACTAAGCAAATAAGTAACTACATCCAAAATTTATAAATTACAAGCTGATATTTAAAATGTTCTTTTCAGAGACTCTCAGAGGGGTTTTTTTTTTTTTTTTTTTTTTTTTTTTGTGTGTGTGTGTGTGTGTGTGTGTGTGTGTGTGTGTGTGTGTGGAAGATGTTTTTCCGAAGTTAGAGCACACAATAGCTTGCTTCTTCCGCTGCAAAACTTCACATTTTGTCTCATTATCATCAGCAGGCTTATTCTGCAATCCATCCTTGCGTAAGGCAAGGCAAAGCAAAAGAAGAGACACTTCCGCATTCTGAATTAAGTGATTTTTCAGTTTTCCGAAACTGCCTCCAGATACCTCCTAATTCAGTGCAGTTGATCTCCAAATGCACTCAGTCGTGTCAGCTTCATTGATAACTGTCAGGCAAACAAGCAAATAAATGTTATTCTTAACTATATTCAGTTCTAATTATTAGAAAGGACCTTAGTATTTTTACAATACACGTGAATTTTACTGCGGGGAAAACAAGAAAAATATATCGTGTTAAAAATTATCAATTATGAAATACTACTTTAACACATATGCCTTTTTCTACCCCTCTAGAGCCGTAATAGGTGTTTAGAAAAAAATACTATTTTTGCCGATATAACTTTCCACGTTTTAACTTAAGATTTTTTTTTTAGTGATTAGACTTAAAGGAAGGCTATTTCCAATCCATCTTCATGTTTATACTCTTATGCTTCAGAGAAAGTTTTTATGCAGAATCAATTTTATCTTATTTTAAACTAACAGAAATTCACTGGTGGGATTTCTTATAATCAAGGATTGTAGCCATAGTGTGCCTTGGGAGCTTGCCCCCCCCCCCATCCCGAATTTTTTATTTCTATTCATTAGATTTCAATAAAGCAAGCATTTTGTGAGAAATTCCAAATTTTTAATATTTTCGGCAACCCCTGAAAAATTTTTCTCGCTACTTCCTGCTTATAACATTAAAATACAATTAAAACACATTTAAAAAGTACTAAAATGTAATAAATTTTGTTTTAGCAAGCATTTAGTGAAGCTTAGAATTATTTGCACTCCTCATAAACACAATGATATTTAATGTTGCCATTCTAATTTATATTAATTAGGAGCTAAAACGCAGTAAAATCAGAACATATTTTTAATAATGTAAAACCTATTGGACACACCTTGCGAATTTGCCACCCATTGCGATTTTTCATTATTTGGCGACTTGCGTACATGTAAAGTTAATAAAAGCTACGGAACAGATAGGATAGCTTGCCACCAATGGCGAATTTCATTATTTGGCGATTTACGCATACTCACAACCTATAATTACTGTTCATTTAAGGTTACCGGAAAACCGTTATCTATATTTTCATTTACATAATCGTTTGCAGATTCGCGTACTTAGCACCACGATTTATATACCATCTCGTCGCGCTAGCAAATATCCAAAGTATATTATTACTGCTATAATGTCATAGTTAACGCCGCCAAATATTTCTACTGGTAGCAAATAATCCAGCTGGACCGAACCGGCTTTAAAATAATCTGCATTTTAATTATTCTTCATTTTCAAGATTCTGTTTTGGAAAAACGAATAATCGCTAATTCTAAACTCCTGTTGTCTAAGCGAACTTACTATTTGAAAATTGTCAACTTTGTGTAACACATTTTGAGTTACTTATTTCATATAGTTTTTATTTTGGCGTAAAATAGGCGTAATTCTAACCCATGTTTGTAAATTTCACGCGATTCTAGATACTTGGAAACGCTTTGTTGCAAAGGAATGAATGATTTTATGCCAAATCTGGCAATCATTATGTTTATTTTTTTAGTTTTTTATTAATATCTTCTAAAATAATTCGATTTTCGAAATTAAAGTCAGCTTAGCAGGTTCCTCGGAATTTTTCGAAACTTTGGGCACCTTAGTCGAAATTCAAATCCCCACGGTTTAGGAGAAGATAGGCGAACAGGCTTTTGACAGCGGCGACGACAGCGGCCCTTACTTTTTTTTAGAATAGAGAGATACACGGGATAAATTTCTGCCGACGCACGAACATGCGTGCATGTCCATATAGTATGCATGTAAGCACGTAAGTGTGTGTTTGTACTGCTTTACAAGCTTTTTGCACACTTTTTAAAAGCGGCAAATCTTTGGGACCTAGGAGACATTTGATAAATACGTTCTAAATTTCACACTGGAATTACAGAGTAAATTGTTTTGTGGTGATTTCCCATATGTAGGTTTGCCCTGCACAAGGGTAATAAATACAGGCTAACCAGTGGACGAGTAACAGCATTCTGAACATTGGCTAGACGCCTGAAGGTCCAGAGCTCTGGCTTAGTTCGCCGCTGTCGAGCTAACGGTCTGAGTTTTGGACGTTTTTCTCCTGATGTAACGTAAATACGCGTTAAAATCCCTTTTCAAAAAGTCCTCCGCACGAGGTATTCCTCCCTTTGGCAGATGCCCCTAGTGTGCTTTGCCTTAACAAAACAACTATTTAAGCGCATGAATGTATTTTGAAGAGTAAAAGACGAAGATTAACATCATATTTAGGATTCTTTTTTCAAAAATTTGGGAGTTTATACAATTGTTTGTTTGTTTGAGGAGAGACAGTTTCAAAATATTTTATTGGAGCTGGTTTTAATACATTAGTAACTAGTTTATCTCGCTCCGAAACATAATACTACCCGCGAACAAGTAGATAGACGTTAAGATTAACGAACATGCATATTTATTCGAGTTTTCCTTCTCCTGCCAAATCATGCGTAGATAAGCTACTTCTTCCCATTTAATTCTGTGTCACACACGAGCTTGTTCATAGATGCACACAACTGTAATTTATTTACTGAATTTAAACTTCCCTTTGAAATAACTTTATTTGATTTGGGATGTTTGTTTCCAGGAAAATGGCAATTTAATCATCTACTTTAGTATATGTTTCTGTCTTATTTTTTGTGATTGTCAGTCTGATTTTTCTAGTCGAGGTGGGGTCTAAATCCACTACATGTGAGCAATATTTTCTTTTTTTCCCTGGGGGTAAGCGTGTTTTAAAATATTTCGTAGAACTAAGAGTAACACAGAATTTAAAACTTGTTTTTTTTTTAAGTTCAACTTATTATTTTGATTTTTTTTTTTTTTTTAGTTAAAATATTACTCGGTAAAGTTACTGAGAGTGTCCCTAAACTGTTTTGTTTAGGGATACTCTCAGTAGTAAAGAACTCAAAAGTTTAAAAAAGAAAAGTTTGTATGCGTGATATTTCAGTGTCATTGGTACAATTTTACCATGGTTGATAGCTGCATGAAATTTTCTATGCATCGAACATCAACTCACTGTACTTCAGGAGGCTTGCATAAAATTATTAATATTCCAATTTAGATACTAATTTTTTTTTTCAATTATACACTAATCATCGGGACAAATGCTTTTGTTAAGCTCCATTTCGCCCGCCTATGAGCTTACGCTAAAAATACAAACATATTGACCAGTAACGAAATTTGAAAAAATAACATAAACAAATAGAGCATTCTTCGAACAGTTAAAAATCTACAGCTTTGTTCCAACCAAGGAGGGTCCCAACTGTGCTGGCACAGCCAGCTGCGTCAAAAAAGGGTCTAGACCTGTGGCACGCGATGAAAGTTTCGATCGTCCGCGATCTTGCTGGTAGGTAAGTTGAGCGATGGCAACGGCTGCCCTTTATTCAACATTGGGCAATCTATCCAGCTGTTCTCGCATTCTTTCATTTTTCAGCAGATGTCTGTGCTGTTAAAAATAATCGTGACAATTTTTTTACGGGAAATGACGTGCAAAAAAGTAAAGGATTCTCGTGGAGCTATGTCATCCGCAACTATTTTTATAGAAATTAAATTTATTCTTCGTGACTGGCAACAGTCAAAAGGTCAGAGTTTGGTGTTCCCAGAGCGGGAATACTGCACGTTAAAGGGTTAATGAATCATCTTTTTAGTGCTTATTTCGTTTAGCGATTTATGAAATTAAAAAAAAAAAAATTGGATATCAGTCACCTCGGGTACTAGTACATAGTGATGGTCATTTGGTTCATTCCTTGATCCCAGTCAATAAGGCAGTGACACGAAAGCTTTTTTCTTTAAACTTTTTGTTTTGTTTGTTAAAACTGAGTAATGTTAAATTTTTTTGTAATGTACATGAAAAAAGTTGCATTGATTATTTTTACTTAATAAAGAATATAATTAAGGCAAGAACCAAGCTTCACTTAAACTATGGGTCTCTTAATTAAATTGGGGGTCGCAAAAAGACTGTAATCAGAAAAAAAGGCCTTTGAAAGCAACGTGCAGGATGATCGTAAAGTTTGGTAAACAAATAAAATAATGTACTAGCTACCGCTACGCGGTGTGCAGTCTGAAACTCTTTACAAATAATTCCATCTTGAAAATAAAAAAAAATGTTTGAAAATAGACTAAATATTAAGAGCCAAAAAATTTATATTTAAAAAAAGGGATCATTATAATTACACAGGATTTATTTTTTTTATTAATTAATATTTTGTCAAATATCAGTGACGGGGGGAGAGAGACGTGATTGTAAATTGGGGAATTAAAATTAATCCTATTATGCAGCGATAACAACAATAAATTTAATTTATTTTAGCTTCGCTGGGCAAATCGGTGACACCGCATCGGGAAGAGATCGAAACGTCATAGATAGGAATAATCCGAAGTTCTTTAAAATAGAGTACATCAGAAATTTTTTTCTGTATACTCATAAAACATTTATTTAAAAACTTTAATCTTCTCATAAAATTCCAAAAATGTCACCAAAGCAACTCCATCTTTCGTGTCATCAAAGCAACTGTACTTCATGCAGATTACTTCCCCCCCACACACACACACACACTTCTCTTCCCTACCAAACACAATTAAAAAGCTAGCGATTATTTTTACACCACTCCTCCCTTCTTTCTAAGACCATACTGTTAGGATAAAAATTGAAACGGAGAAGAATAATTGTGCATGTTGTAAAAATTACAAAATTTGTAATTTTTAAAAATTATTCTATTCAAAACTACACGAGGAAAAAAAAAACCACAGCCTTGCATAAAACAGTTTAGATTATATCATTTTAAATAGATGATTTAAACAAAAACTTGAACAGCAGTGAATTTATATTCAATCCTCAAAATTTGCATTTAAAAGTTGAAGGCCAAATACATAAATCAATAAATAAAACTAATAATTGTCGTAAGGCCAAATACATAAATTAATAAATAAAACTAATAATTGTCTTTTAAAGGCCGTTTTTGTTTGTTTGTGTGATGTATGTTAATGAATTTCGCGAAAAATTATTCCCGAGATAATTTTTTTAATTGCTTAGCGATATACACGATAGCAATATCCTTAATTTTAATCGCTTGTTTAAAATGCTTATTATATATTTTAAAAAGTGTATTCATTTGGATTTTTGAATAATTCATTTAATACACGAAACAAAGAAAATGTTCCACTAGTGTGGCCCATCATTTGTCAATTCATCGACAGCAAATTGAATTACCAAAACATGATATTAGCAACTAGCGACCCAAGTTTTTGCTTATTTCGAGCATTACATATTAAAAAGGTGACTTTAACTGGTTTGTTGACATACTGGAAAGGTCAAGCTCAGTTTAAATCGTACCCCATCGGTCGCAGAATTTTCTGCACTGAGTTGAAAAACTGAAATTCACTTCGCCTTCGAGAAATAAATCGAACTCCCGTTAAAGAAAATCCACTCGATATGCAATCCAGATGATTGCAAAGCAGGATCATCAGGATCTAATAATCAATATGGTCCAGGACAAGGCCATACCCGGGGGGGGTCCGGTCCCCTCCCCCCGAAATTTAAAATTTTGTTAACAAAACAATAATAATGAAGCCATTTTGTGAAGAATTTAGCCTTTTTCACCTCTTGGTCCCCCCCCCACCGAAATTTTTTTTTCTGGGTGCGGCCTTGGACCAGGATGGCAACAACCAAAGACGACGAATTTGATATAAATAGGTGTCTTTTTAAACTCTGTTCGTTGCCAAGGTGCAAGATTCTCCTTCCGCACTCAGCGTTGCTTTTCCCGCCTATTCGTCTTTGAATGCACAGATGGAACCATAGAGACTGGTGGTACATTCAAAGACCAAGGCGAGGAAGGAACACTAAAATACAAAAGAAGAATATGCCGTTGTTACTTTAAAACGACGGAAGTAGACATGTTAAAATTTGTAAGTTCATCTTTGCATATTTATCAAACACTAATATTCTTAATATGGAAAAAAAAAAAAAAAACACAAAAAGTGCAGTAAATTTAATGGGAGAATTATATAAACACCTTTTTTCCAATTCTATAGCTCAAATGTTCCATTTCTCTATAAAAGAAGCAAATACGTTTCTGAGAAATATTTGTAGGAAAAATCGCATCATTATACATTTATATTTAAAATGTACAGTGTTTTCCATCCTTTTAAACAGGACTGTGAAATTAATGCCGGTTTTAACTCTAATTATGCATGATTCCAAGTGTTTCAAACTTTTTGATCGATGTGGCACTTATTGGCTTAGCAGTATACTTCCAATTATATAAAGTTTTTTAATGACATGCACTTACTTTTGATGCCATAAATTTTATGAGAGGTCGTATGTTTACCAAAAAAAAAATTAAAATTTAAAAAAAAAAATATTTTTTAATAAACAATGTTTAATAAGATATTGAAAATTCAAATATGGATTTCAGTGGCAAATTGCTGCTGTTTTGTCGATTAAAATCCCAAATCAAAATATCTAAAATTGGAAATGTACGCAATATTATATAGTAATTATTTTTAATCCCTTTCTTACTTTTTGATGTGTTTTCCTTTCTATTTGATAGCTTAGGGGGGGGGGGGGAACATGAGGTTGCTTTTATAAATATTGTCTTATTTCATCTTATACTTCTTTTGCCGTCAGTTTGGAAGACATATTAAATATACATGCAAGGTATCCCAAAAAGTATTGACACATGCTTTAATTCTTTACCTGTTGAATATCAGTGATCGTTGTAAATTGCAAACATGTTTAAAAAAACCTAGCAAATAAGAATACGTTAATTAAAAAGTCGTCTCATTAATTTTCAAACAGCTATATTTTTTAAATTTTTATGGGACCCCCTTTAAATAAATTTGATCCGTTAGAAAATTGTTATACTTAATTTCGGGAGATTGTTTAAAAGATTCCGCATATCTGGAAGAGTTAAATTCAATTGAAGCTATACATAGAGCATGGGGATTATGTATCAAATGAGACATTTGATCACGTCACAAAAAGTATATAGAGCTAGATAATAAGACATAAAAGAGTTTGTTAATTCCTCATAAGTTCACGATACAGCTACGGAGTTTTAAGTGCTTTTTACATTGGTACACAATTTTTATATTAGAAGAAAGATAAATATGTAAACAAATTCCAACATGTATAAAAAAATTAGTTAATAATAACTTATTTTCTTAGCTTATTTTCTTTACTCCTGATAATTCAATAAAAGATCTGTATTAGAGTTGGATACAATTTCTCTCTCTCTCGCACAATCATACGGTTGCAGGGGCGTAGCCAAGGAGGGGTTAAGGGGGTCATAACACCCCACCACGAGGAATTTTTTGCCAGACAAAATGTATATTCTTCAGTACATTATCACACACACGTATACATATATAAGAGTTGTAGTAGTCGTAACCCCCCCCCCATGAAAAATTTCTGGCTACGCCCCTGTACGGTTGTGATTTTCCGTTCGTCTGTCTACGGATATGACATAGTTTAATCATTCTTCTGACTTCAGATATGAATCTGCTTTCATTTATCTGCATGTGGATACGGATCTGTCGTTTCACTCGTCTGTGTTAAAAGACGGATTTTTTTTTTTTTTTTTTCTCAATTCGTCGGTCTGCGAATACGAAAGTTCTTTCTTTCTTTCAAATATGCCGATGCATGACACAGGTATATACAAGCATGTACGAGCATGCAACAAACTCATAAGTAACTCCTTTGTGTGCCAATGATTAGTTTTTATATTGAAACTGCACAACTTTTCTTCGCTAATGACATATGGGTCATAACATACATGGCCTCTCATCTATGACTTCGGAAATGGCGACAATTCGGAAAAGTTAGCGCCGGAAGATAAACGATCTTTTCTGGAAAGCATTTTTACTTTACAAAAGAAAATTAAACAGTCCGAGTACCGCAGACAATAAATCCGATTTAAATTAGAGATTTACTGACAAATAGGATTATAATTACTAAATTACTGATACAAAACATTGTAATCAACTGTCATTAAACTTATTTATTCGAAAATGATTATACTGAACATCACTGACTAGGAAAGGAAAGGAAAAAGTCCTCTCATGTATTTGAAATTATGTGTGTTTGTGTAAGTCTGCTTACCTGAAAGGAAAGAAAAAAATTATTGTAGTTGATTACTAAGATCTTTTAAAAAATGTTGAAATTTATGATAACTGGCAATTTTGCAGTTTAGAAATTTATTAATTTATTTCATTTTATTTTTGAAAACGAAGAGCTCTAAAGGGTTCCATCATTAAGTGAAAATGAGGAAGATAAAACTACTTCAATAATTTACGACACAAAACTTTGTTGTGTTTGCGTCTCTTTTATTATCATATTATCGTATGATCGTTGTGTCATTCATACTGCTTTAAATTTACAGAAATTTTATTTATAAATCCAATTTCCTTATAACAGACGTTTTCTTACCACATCGCTCTAGTACTGTATTCTTTACACAGCATCCTACTACATTATAAGTTTTTATGAAAATGTTCGTAAGTTTTGACGCTTTAAATATAGATACATACACACATACAAAAAAATATATTTAAATTTAAAATAGGGTAGTGATTCAAAACAAGTACTTCAGTGTCTTATTTACTTCACCTGTCCACTCTCAGCACTGCGAATACATTGCCACGGGGTGGCAGGGGGCAACTACCCCACCCCCTCTAAAATGAAGCAAGTATTTAATAAATGCCTTTTTCGTGGTCCTGCCCCAATATAAATGTTGTTACACTCGGAGCAAATGCATTAGAGGATCCACACCGGGAAACAACGACGGGACACAGACAGAGAATTGTCTAGGCCGGTCTTTCGATTTCCAATTTATCTTTCAGAGTGTGTCAATTTAATAGGGCTATCACACTGAGAAAAATCCGACCAACTTTCCTTGCAAATCAAGTTTCCGGCCGATTTTCTCCGCCGTTACCTTGACAACCGCGAACTCCAACTTTTTCCTTTCCGAAGGAAAAAATCCGAGTCGGACGAAATTTTGGTCAATCAGAGTACTTCTTCCTGCTACGTCATAAGCAATTTCGAGCAATGACGACTATGTTCGAAGCTTGGCAGCTTGGCTCGATGTCAGAATCACGTGTAAATAAAATTATGGCCGCGTTCAAGTGAACTTTGAAATTAGAGATTGCTGCCCATCCGAGAGCTGCCGAAATTGCTGCCGATCCGATGTAAATATACCAACGCACGATAAGTAAAATAAGAACCTGCACGCCAAATCAGCGATGCGATGACTATTTGGCGTCGGAGAGAGTTTGCTTACTTTTGCAACCCTTAAAGATAACCACGCCTTCAAGTCCGTCGGAAAAGTTGGTCCAGCGCGAAGTTGCTCGGATTTTCCCTTTAGTGTGATAAGGCTATTATTGGGTGGGGAATGGAGATCGGCCAATAAATCTCTGACCTGTTGTCAAAAAAGTGTGGATCTCTCAGATCTTTTGCGGTTTATCATTTAGTTACTATGATTTTTTATTTCCTTGTTCGTCAACGGAAGAGGTGGAAAAATACGCCACTTTGCCACAGCAAATCTGAAGTGACAGACGTCCTGCTTTTGCCGGCACAGTCCTCCGGCTATATCCCCTGCTGTCTCCACAGAACCCTAAAATGTCCCGCGTTTCCATTCCTGTCCAGCCAAAGTCCTGCTTTATGAAAAATAAATAAATAAATGTAAAATAAATTGGGAATAAATTCACATGAAAATGATTGTGTTATTTACAAAGTTTTTTGTTGCTTGTATTTAACACCGGCTTTCTTTTATCGATGAAAATGATTGTTTTATAACATGTATTAATACATACCTATAATCAATGGATGGTGATTCTATAGTTATTGTTAGAAAGCAAACTATTTTGGAAATTTATCCAAAAATTAACAATGAAATTATTTAAAACCTAAGTTTATATAATAGGACTATTTTATTTGTATATTCGCTATATTTTTTCAACTCATTTTTCTCATAAAAGAGAATTCTAGAAAATAAAATTATGTACAGAAAAGAAAAAAAAAATTCTTACGGAAAGGGGGGGGGGTTAATTTTTACCCTTCCCGACTCTACGGTTTAGAAGTGTCCTGATTTTCGGTTCAGAAAAAATGGTCACTTTAAACAAATCCCTTATTTATTGCGTCACCTCCTTTCTCTCCCTGGAATAATAAAATCTCCCTTGTACTCGTAGAGTCGTAAGATCGTGTGATCGGAGTCGAAATTGCCAGACCGCAAATAATATTACATTTAAAATGTTTTATAGTATACGCATTTCCATGATTAATCTTTCTTGTTCATACATTCAAAAGTGTGTTAGTACAAGGAATTAACCCTTTAACGCGCAGTGATCCCGCTCTGGGAACACCCAACTCTGACGTTTTGACTGTTGCCAGTCACGAAGAATAGATTGGATTTCTATAAAAGTAGTTGCGGGTGACATAGGTCCACGAGAATCCTTTACTTTTTAGCACGTCATTTCCCGTAAAAAAATGGTCACGATTATTTTTAACAGCACTGACATCTGCTGAAAAAGGGAAGAATGCGAGAACAGCTGGATAGATTGCCCAATGTTGAAAAAAGGGCAGCCGTTGCCATCGCTCGACTTAACTACCAGCAAGATGGAGGACGATCGAAACGTTCATCGCGTGCCACAGATCTAGAGACCCTTTTTTGACGCAGCTGGCTGTGCTCGGCACGCGATGAACGTTTCGATCGTCTGCCATCTTGCTGGTAGTTAAGTCAAGCGATGGCAACGGCTGCCCTTTTTTCAGCATTGGGAAAGGGTTGCGCCTCAAAGGGTTAAGAGACGGGGGAGGGGGGAGGTAGTAGGTAGTAGTACCATCACAAATGAAAAAGAGTTTATCGTCTTACGAAATTCTCACTCGAATTTTCAACATTCACCCCGGAAAGCCGTTTTCCTTCAATTTTACCGCCCTTCTGACATCTCAAAAGGTATATTTTGGAAGAGAATATTCACACACCTTCAGACTCGTTGGCCTTGAAGGGTTAGAGAATGTTACCGCTTGGGAAAACTATTAGGATGGGATGATGAAATACTATCCTTCGGATTCGAACGGTTTCTTAAGTATTCATAATTCTGATTGTATTGTTTTACATGGCTCCGAATTGAATTTCAGTCTCTATAAAGAGTTGTGAAATGTATTTTTAACTGAAAAATTTCATTTGTCGATAATTTCAATTTTGATTAGTTGAAACACTCACTATTATTTCTTATATAATTAATCGAAGTCTCTTTTCAAAGTCACACATTAAAATTTCTGGAGTGACTCTACTCGATTTTCTGAACACTTGATCTTTACCAAGTGTTTAAATAATTTGATTCGATTCAATCGGATGTAGTGTTCAGGGGCAACTGCACTTCAAATACTTTTAGTCTATCGACCGCAACGTATAAAAATAGTTTTTGTAGCCCTGCAAAAAAACTATAAGGCTGACACACACCAAAATATACAGTATCTAAAACAGTGAC